>JALPQD010000016.1:5285085-5850385 GCA_023101885.1 Typhlomys cinereus | reverse complement strand
CTTCTAGACTTTGCAAAAGATATTTAAACTTTCTGGACTTGATTTCCATTCCTGGATGATAATAGTGTGTGTCACAAAGTATTGCTGTGAAGGTCTAATTGGAAAGTGCATTTAAAGTGTTTGGTATTCTGCCAAACATCTAGTGAGCACCCCATAGATATTAGCAATTGTCATTATTGCTATTGGTTTTGATGGGGTTATGTCCAGATAATCCCATTGTAAGTTGAAAAAACATTTCAGTGTATATTACTGAGCAGGTTACCTCAGCAACACAGCAGGCTATAAAATATTTATCATTCCACTTTGTGACAGCATGGCTGACTGGGTGTTATAGCTCCCACCAATCAAGAGAATGTCATACCACCTACCACTGGCCTGGAAAAGACCCCTGGCCTCCTTCACTGTCAGTATAGTAGATGTTGGAGCCTTGTCCCCAATGATAGAGGAACCTTGCACAGAATTTTCTATTCAAACATGCATTTGTTTGAGTGATAACTATAATGTGGCCATGATCAAGAATGAGCCAGCTGGAATCTCAGCACCCCATGTCTTTAGCGCACCCGGGCAATGGTCCCCTTACACAGAAGAAGCACCCCTCTGGTGTACCAGGGAGCCTGAGCCACCTACTACAACATGCCAGTACTATTAGCATCTTAATATCTACCCAGGACCCAGAGGCCAGAGCCAGGCCCTTTGCATCTATGTACCCTTTGAATCGTAGAGAAAACAGCAGGTTCTCAATCATTTTCACAGATGAATGAATGAATGAATGATGATGAATGATCAACTAACTCATGCCTAAAATTCTGCTGAATATCATAATCATTATCTAAGAATTATATTAACTTGAATTAAGTTAAG
Source organism: Typhlomys cinereus (assembly GCA_023101885.1). Lineage (NCBI taxonomy): Eukaryota > Metazoa > Chordata > Mammalia > Rodentia > Platacanthomyidae > Typhlomys > Typhlomys cinereus. The sequence continues at coordinate 5,849,524 of JALPQD010000016.1, read as the reverse complement.
AGGTTCCTGTGAGAAGGATCCATAGGAGCCCCACTTGTAAAGAGCAAGGTCCACTCAACTCAAGAGGGTCCCCTTGTCCAGAATGAAGGTTCTTTGGGAAAAGCACCTAAAAGATGAAACATTCTACTGACAAAATCTGCTGACTCTGTGTTACCACCAAGGAACTTTCTACAGAGGCTTCAGAAACAAGATATGGAAACTTTGGACAAGTTCATGGAGATAAGCCTTGGATTGGGTCTTTCTAACTGATATCCTGAATCTATGTCCTCTGGCCCCATCTGGTTAGAGCCTAAGGGGCATAGTGACCGCTGCTATCTGATTTTGTTGGTCTTCTATTTCACTAGAAATCTCAAATTCCAACTAAACTGCAATGCAATGCTGCAGCTCAGCAGCTCCTCTGCCCCTGGACAGTGCTGAGTTCTGTGCCATAAGCTCTTTTAAGGTCTTAACACTATACCAATGAAAAATCAACAATAAAAGCACTGTAATAGTAGGATTGTCTGTGAGTTGGACTATAACTGCTTTGGGAACAATTTGGTACACAGTATGGCAAGCAAACAGAAACTTGTGGCTCTTCAATGAACCCGTGAGGAGCTAATGATCTTAGTACAAATGTTTGTCTACCTCCTTGTGTCTTTCAGAAGAACAGAAGGTTGTAAGACTTAAATAGACTCGTAAAAAAGCCAAAGGTCAACAGGTAATCAAAATGTGCTAAACCAAGTCTTCTGTCCTATGGGGCGCCAAGCTATGGTAAGAAGAAAATAAATGGACTTGGGAAATGTTTAGACTTGAAGGCATCTCTGTGACTGAGAGTTGCTGGGGATCTGTGAAAGAGAGGAAGACTCCCCCCCATACACACACACAGTTTACTTAGAGCAAAGTCATTTTCAGATTCATATTTCTTACACCTAATACAAACTCGCTCCTTGACAGGGGCTGGAGATACAAATCTTTGTTAAACACAATGATACAGTTGCTGATGAGAGGAGAGTTATTTCCTGACTCTTCAAGTTTCAAAATATTGTCATGAGTCACTCTTTGGACTTGAGAGTGACATTACCATTCCAGACGATTTTCTGTAACTTTGTCTCTATTTGGGCCAATTTAAGTCATTTCTTCTTCAAGCCATAATACCTGAGATACCTACAGGTCTAGCTTCTACCTCCACAGATTTTATTAGCCATTTTAACTATTACCCTTTCTTTTCAGAATCACTAAGGACCTGGTTCTGAGTGAGTATTCTAAGTGCAGACATAGTATCTAGTCTTCAAATTTCCCAGCTAATGAAGAAATAGTGATGTGAACATAAACTGAAGTGACAATAAGAGCAAGAGAAGCTAGAGCAATTCCCCAGTATCAAGTAACCCCAAAAAATCAAAGTGCCCAAAGAATGACTTTGCTGTGATAATGCTGTGTAACAACAAATCCCAAATAATGCTTCTTGAAGACTACAAAACGCATTCATTCCTACTTAAAAGTCAATTGCAAATTAATTGCTGCAGCAAGGCCTAACTGAGTCCCATGAGCTAAACAGACTTGTGCTTTGAAATGTTTCAAGTTGGTTCTGTGTGTCTCCCTCAGGGGTAAGTTGTATTATTCTTGTAATAAAGAATGGAAGCATCAAGAGAGCTATTAGAAATTCAGTATACTTCTTAAAGTTTCAGCTTGAAATTCACAAATGTTATTTCCATCCACATCCCTCAGGGCAAAGTAACCCATGTGATTGAACCACAAATCAATAGAACAGAGACATATGTTTATTCGTAGAGAAGCTACATCCAGAGAAGGAAAGATCTATGGATAAATAACACAGCCCAAAACATAAAATGACCTAATGTTCCTTGATTCCATGCTGAAAATGTACAACAAAGTCAAGGTACCTTTCCTACTTCAGTTAATGAAATTCGGAGATAGAAAAGAATATCAGACCAATGGTGGAGGTCAAGGATCAGTGAGGGTCACTGTTGCACATGCCATTGGTTCCATCTGTCCCTGGAGGTGGGGAGACTTCAGGGAATAGGGACTGAATCCTCTGAACTTAATAAGGAACAAATTGGGATGCTTATCAAATGTCCTTCTTCTATCAACATGTTCTTGGAAGGTTAACTCTGGCTAGTTACCTGTACTTAGATTTTTTTCTTCTTTACCAAGATCTTTTTTTGATTTTTGCCACTCAATAGGTAATAGTTTATTTGGAATGTGCAGGGTGTTGAAATATACAAGGAGTTTCTACTTTTTCTACATGTATGTGTGCCAGTATGCCTCGTGTGTGGTGCTTGTGTGTGTGTGTGTGTGTGTGTGTGTGTGTGTGTGTGTGTGTAGAAAGGGCAATGTGTATACTTGTGGAGTCCAAGGCTAACTTCAGGAATCATTCTGAATCACTCTGTCTCATTATTTTGCTCTGGGACATCACAGGCTCTGCCTGATAGGGACATAAGTGTAGACTACGGTCATTTCCATCCAATGATTTTACAAGTGATCTGAGGATCCAAACTCAGCTCCTTCCATTTGTGGAGGTGAAGGTTTAGTTAACCTTTGAACCATCTCCAGACCCGAGTATTCTTTTCATGTGCTTACTTCTTCACTATTTATAAAATTCTATTTCCTCACATTATCCTCTTTGACAAAGACAGCCAGTCTTGGGGGGGGCAGGAAAAAAAACATAAGCCCCCTTTTCCAAGTGTTATGATGAAAGTTCAGAAAAGGTAAGGGGTGTGCCCAAGTCAGTGAAGGAGTGGGACTGGAGTTGGGATTTCCCACCCCTTTGCTCAGTATTGCTTTCCCACACCAAGGAGAACGATAACACGGTACCAGGTATCTGGAGCCTATTGATTACCTCCTGAGAAAAGTTTCCAATCACCCCCCTCACCTCTCAATTTGTCCTTTATCTACTACATGTCTTCAAGATTTCTAATTCTCCCAGCTGACTTCTCCCTTTCTCTCTTGTTCCCTAAAGGGGTCTTTTCTATACAAACCCAAGAAAGTCTACTCAAAATCCAATTGCTCCTCATATCACTCAAAATAATATTTAAATTTATCATTTAGCCATGATCTTCCAGACCCTCTAATTTGGCTCTGCAATCCTCTTCTGTCCACATCCACCTCTCTCCAACACATATCTCTGCAGACACGCCACTTCCCTTCTTGACTTATGGCATAGCAAGAATGCTTACCTCTATTGCTGCTGGGTTTTCGGTCTCTTTATCTTCCATTCCCTTAATACCATTTCCCCCAACAGACTTGTGGTTTTCATTTACCCTTCCTCTGCTCACTCTTCTGAGGTTTGGAATAGATAGCTACTAGATAATAGGTGTGGTAAATAGCTACTGGTACAACCTTGAAAATTGAGACCAGCGCTCTGGGCAGATTTGTAAAGAATTAGTAGCTGAGTTAAGCCCTAAGCAAGTCTAGGAGATTGTCTAATTGGTGGGGGGAGATTCAGCCCAAGGTGGATAGTTTCCCTTCCTGGGCAGATGGATAAATGGAGGGAGCTGGTTAAGTAGTTGGCATTCTTCAGCATACTTGACAGGCATGTGTCAGCAAGGGAATTTGTCCCTCTCTCAGCAGCATGTGGATATGGTGTGGTCCGTTCTCTCAACCCCTTGTGTGTTGGTAGGGATTCTCCTGCCAAGCTGGTATAGCTGTAATTGGACATCATAAACCAAGAATAAAACCCTTTCCTCCCTCTTCAGCTGTTTTACCATTAGTTTATCCGCAACTGTCATGCCCTCTCTAAAATTGTACATCCCACCCTCATCTTCTTTTTCTGCACTTTGCTTTCCCTGTAGCATTTTGCAACAATGCATTCTGCATGGAGCTGTTTTCTTTCTTGCTGTCTATATTCCCTCTGAAATGGGAGTTCCGTGAAGACTGGGCTTCTCTTATTCATTGTGGGATCCATCATCATCTGAAGCATGAAAGATATATAATAAATGCTCAGTTGAATGAATGAGCTCAACCAATGAATGACATGGCTTCAACTTTTTCTCTCTTTCTCTACTGCAACTCACATTTCTACGTCACCATGGCTGGTACTAGATTTCTCCAGAACTTTCTGTGGGTTCCACACAGTTTCCAAGAATTGCTGAGCCCTAATGTACCATCGATGAGGTCGGGCTTCTTTTTAGCCATTCTGGCAACCCTATATGATCAGTAATCTAGCTCAGAGGCTCAAGAGAGCCAAGCAAGGAGCCAGGATGAGGTAGCCTGTGATGTGTCAGAGGCAAAGCTCTGGCCACTGGCTTTTGGACCGGAAGCGTGGTGTAGGCTGGGCTGATACCCAGAGTTTCTCTTTGAGGGGTTTTTCTTCAACAAGTTTCCTACTGCCTTCAGTCCCCAAAAGGCTCTTGTTGGGCTGGAGAGGTGGCTCAGGGGTTAAGCCTCCGCCTTGCAGGCAGAAGGTCCTGAGTTCGGATCCCAGATCCCACGTATAGACGCCAGGCGGAAGCGGGGCGGCCTGCGCTTCTGGTCCTGGTAGGGCGGAGCTGTGAATCCCAGGGCAAGGAGGTGGAGGCGGCCATGGTGGTTCGCGAATTCGTCCGTGTTCTACACACAACACATACCACATGCGCGCGCACATACATACACACACACGCACAATTGAATAAATAATATAAAAAAATTTATTTAAAAAAAAAAAGGCTCTTGTTAAGAGATTATGTTAACCCTGGGGTTTTTCCAAACACAGAAACCCCTCTTGTAGGAAACTGAATGAGCCATCTTGATTATTTGGGCAGTAGGGAGAATAACCCCCCATAGCTATCCTTCATCCCCTCTCCACTAAGGTCTATTACACAATAGAACCAAAGCCTTGCAATAGAATTTTTTGTGTTTTTGTTGTTGCTGTTCTGTTGGTGGTGGTTTGATTTGCTTTTTCTCCTTCTTTTGAGACAAGTTTTTACTATGTAATCTAGGCTGTGCTCTAACTTGAGATCCTCCTACTGCAGCCTCCCAATGACAGAGATTCACCACAAGTCTAACCTTGAGCACAGAGTTTCAACATTGAAAAGAAATCTATTTTAAATGACCTTTATCTCTCTCTAGGTGTCAAACTGTAGACTTGTGGTGAATCTGAGTGCAAGTCTCCAATCAACCTGTATTTGTGGAAGGGACTAGATTAGCTCTTTCTACTTGTTTCCTCTGTCATAAAAATGAGAAAGCTAGGGGAGGTCAAGATGGCTCTTCAGATAAGACACCTGCTTGGAAACCTAGTGACTAGTTAAGTTTGATCCCTGGAAACTACACAGCAGAAGGAGTAAAGTGGCTTCCAGAAGTTCTTCATTATCATTCACATGTTTACTGTGAATGAGCCATAGAACTTCCATTTGCTTTTTAGTCTCTTTCTGTCTCGTCTCGGTCTCTGTCTCTGTCGTCGTCCTCGGTCTCGGTCTTGGTCTCGGTCTCGGTCTCTGTCTCTGTCTCTCTCACACCACACATACACACAAACACAGCACATTTACAGATCAACAGACTGATGGTTCTCCCCATCTGCACAGCAGGCATCCCATGAGATTCCTATACCCCAAAGTGATTTCAAGGGTGTGAATATAACTGAAGTTCTCTGAAGTCAAGAGAAGAAGCTCACCCTGACAGCAGCCCTGTTCCCCACACTCCATCTCTCCACCCCACTTCCTTATAAGAGTATCCAGGCAGCTACCACAGAGAGAGCGCTTCATCCTGGTCTGTCTCTACAGGTAACTTTATAGTAAACCTCAAAAGAGGCTGACCAGACTTATGTGTGTGTGGTGTGTGTGTGTGTGTGTGTGTTACATGGTTGTGCATGATGTATATAACACAACCCTCCAAAATCACTTAACCTTGAGGTGCCACAGGGAAAGGGAGCGTGTGGACAGAATCAGGAGGAGAGGACCTCTCACTCCCTGCATAGCCAGTGGAATGCTGCTGTGCAGGGACCATGTGACTATTCTGAATTGCCTCTTCACTGAGGGATGAACAGACCTTGAAAAGTCAGCTAATGTAAGATAATGGCCTGGACAAAATGCAGCCTATGAAAAGAGCCATAAAGTGGGTTAATGCCTAATGGCAATACCCCTAAAATTCTAGGAAACTCCTTCCAAGCCCTACATAGTTAAACCAAGAAAACCACCGCATCTCTCCCAACACCTCAGGAGGCAAAGCTGCAGGAATCATTCTCACTTCCCAGGTAGAGACACAGCTCCTTGGAGGTCATAATCTGAGCTAGCAGGAAATGGCTCCTTGTAGAGGATCCTTGGCCCCTGGTTGGCAGATGACAAAACTGAGGTCCAGAAAAAGCAGTGTGACCGAGTAAAGTCACACAGCTAGGAAGACACCTAATCAGAGTTCAAACCTGAGTTTGGGTGGCTCTAAGTCCAGGATTCTTGCTATGGTCTCAAATGCGTGTTTTGTGGCTCCACCAAGTTCTTGTCATTAATGAGTACTGAATAATAAACCAAGTTTTTCCTGATTCTGACCCAACCTCTTCCTTGCTCCATCCCTCTGTCCTCATAGGAACCTTTCACGACTTTCATGGAGTCACTGCAGGTACTGAGACTTTCGGTCTATGTAGAAAGATTGGGAGACCCCATGACGAAGCATTCACTGGAAGGACAAGTCGTGGCTTTTACTATGTGACCAAGCTGCGTTCTCAAACTGGGCCAGAGCATTTTGTTGTTTTGGCAGAATGTGGAACAGAGGAAAGTTGCGTTGGGGAACAGAGAGAAATGATTAATATGCGATTTGCTGGGTACTAGAGGGTCAGTAACAAGTCTAGGTAGCAGGAAGGGAAAGTAATCAAAGAAGAGAGTGAGAAAAGCGGGAAATGTGGGGGTGGAAGGTGGTTAAAAAGTATACGGTATATTAGCGTTGAGGAACTTATATGTAGAGTGTTGTATTTTTACTATGATCAAGATAAGCGGGGGTATTAAGAGGACGATTAATAGTATGGTGTAGACAAGGGCTGTTAGAGAATATAGGAACAAATTGGTTGCAAATAGAGCCAAAAAAGGAAATACAATGAAGGTATGGCGAAAGACATGAGAGTAATAATCTGATGCGCGGTTAGTGCAAAGATCTCATATTTTATTAATTACTAAATGATGGCAGGGTTGTTCTGTAGTAGAGGCCAGTAGGAGAATGGTGCGTTATGCTTGATAACGGAAGCGAAAGTATAAGAATGAAAGGGGGCTGGGGTGCTAAATTTGAATGTGGATGCAAGGCAGCTAGGGAGGTGTAGGGTACTGGGGGTGGAATAAATGTGATGGGGAAGTAGGGGTGTTGGTGGTGGGGTGTGTGGGGTGGGGGGGGGCATCAACTCTGAATGCTGAATAGCAAGAGAAAGTGGGACGCTTCAAAGCTGTTTTTTCTCTGTCCAACAAAGTGCCACTATTTTGACTTCATTTGTGTGGTACAAATGAGGAGAGAAATGTCATGCTCCAACCCAAGTCTATTTAGTGGCTATCAACTGTGACATGGGAAAATCGTACAACTTGGCCAAAGGACAAAAGAAGAGCTGCATGCCAAATCGGAACCTACCTTCCTTCTGGAAGGAGTTTTGTGAATTGTAGACCAAGATTAAAATGCATGCAGGATGCGGAGACTCTTGTTTTTAATTAAATACTAATTTTCACTGGTAAACCTTGGAACACCCTTCAAGCTCTTTGAACCTTAACTTTCTTATCTATGAAACTAAAACCACACCTGACCTTCCTATTTCACTTTTGTGTGAGAGTTAAATAAGAAAATGACTAGAAAATGACAGTCAAAATTCACAAATGATAATACATAAATGTGAAAAACAGGATGAAATAAAAGAGTAAATTATCAGTCCCCTCATTCTCCCTCCCATGCATTACTATTCCTCAACCTTAAAGTAATCATGATCCTCACCTATAATATAATGAAATTATATAGGAATATCAATGAAATTTCACTGTGCTTGAACTTTGATCAGTGGAATCATATATATTCTTTTGTGCTGCGTTTCTTTCAATATCCAAATTTATTGACCCATTATTCTATTGATGGACACCCAGGTTGTTCTTAGTCAGAGGCCTATATAATAATGTTGCTCAGAACGCTACACATATGTTGATAAAAATGGACAGATTTTTACTTAGTATATATGCAATCGAGAAAGGAATGCTGAGTCATAGAGCAGCTTCATTATTGACAAATAATTTTCCAAAGCAACTGTTTTGATTTATGCTCAAGTCAGAATACATGAAAGTTCCATTGTTCTGAAGCCTGGCCAACACTTGGTTTCCCAAGTCTTTGTTTTAAATAAGCTTGATGTTGATAGGTGTGGATCTGAGAAACAGTGCAGCTTGTCTGTGGTGTGTGTGTGGTGTGTGTGTGTGTGTGGTGTGTGTGTGTGTGTATTTCTTCCTTGTGATGGACCTGTTTAGGTCTTTGGCCTATTTTTGTGTTTTTTTTTTTTTACTTGTCTGTTTTTAATTGGTAAGAGTTTTTTTAAAAATTGTATTATAAATATTTCTCTTTCTCTCTCTCTCTCTCTCTCCTCCCTCTCCCTCTCCCTCTCTGACTTGTTTTGACTTTCTCAATCCTTTGATTCTTCAATAGACAGAAAATCTATGGTCCCCAAAGAAAAGGTAACTTAACCAAAGTCTCCAGCAGTTAGTAGGCAAGCTCAGGAAGGTGGGGGAAGGTGGATTGATAAGGCTCAGATCCCGTTTACAGGTTATTGACCCATTTATTCTATTGATGGACACCCAGGTGTTCTTAGTCAGAGGCTACATGAATAATGCTGTTCAGAACGCTACACATGTACATAAAAAATGGGTAGATTTCTATTAGTATATACATATGCAATTAAAAAGGTATGCTGAGTCATAGAGTAGCTCCATTGTTGATAAATCTAGGCAATAAGTAGTGGAGAATTTGTATTATATTTTTTCAGAAATCAATGAAGAACCAATGCAATGCACATAAATACAGAGTGAATACAAAGAAACTTGCACTGGGACAAGGACTACACCACTCAAGATAAAAGCAATCGTTACTTCAGTTATCTCTTTTCCTAACAATTTATTTTAATCCATTGCTCCAGCTTTCTGTTTTTAAATATATGAAGCCTACAGAAAAAAAAAAAGAACAAAAGTGAGAACACATATATACCTCTCACTAGTTAACATTCACTGATTGCTAACTCTTTGTCACTTTTACTTTGCATATAGGGTTATGCTAAAATAGGCAGCCATCATAACACATTTCTCCCTAATGTGTAAGTGTATTTTTACTAACAACAAGAGCATTTTCCCATATGTCAGAGATTGGATGTGAGTTGTCCCGCACAAGCTCATATATTTGGCTGCTTTGTTGTCATGTTTGAGAAGTTTGCGGCAACTTTAGGAGGTAGAGCCTTGCTGGGAATTTTTTTTTTTTTTTTTTTTTCTCCATTTCTTTTTTTTTTTTTTTTTTTTTTTTTTATTTCAGCTCATATAAACTTATTAGGTAACCAGTTCCCTCCCTCCCTCCTCCTCCCCCCTACCCCCTGCTGGAGGAAGTTATATCACAGGGGTGCCCTGTTCCTCTAAGAGTCACCTCTTGCAGTTTCGTAGCTAGCTCTCTCAGCCTCCATGATGGATATAACTTAAACCGCCTCCAGCTTCTGCCAGCAAGTCATGCTTTTCCATCATAATGGACTGTATCTCCTCTCTGGAACCCTAAGCCAAATAAATCTCCTTTTCTCCCTTAAGTTCTTGAGTCACGCACGAGTGTTGTCTCACAGCAACGGAAAGAGTAACTACTACAGTATATACTAATAAACATCACCTGACCTAATGATTATATTGGCTAACATTATAAAACTTTAGCCCATATTCAATGTCTTCCATTTTTCTAACTATGCTTCTACGGTCTTTTAAACAAATCTAGAATCTACTCAAAGATCATATATTGAATTTGGTTTCCACACCATTTTTTCTTCTTTTAATCTAGAATGGTCATCTTTTCTTTTCATAAACAACATTGATATTACTGAAGAGTCCAAATCCCTGTCCCACAAAAGTGCCAGTCCTGTGGAGTTTGTTTCTTTTGGTCGCATTTAGTTGAAATGGTTTTGCTAAGAACACCCCTATGCGCTTCTACTTAAGATGTCCGTGTTTTTCAACCACTGGGGGGAGGGCAAATCACTAATTATTATGGTATGGTTTTAGTATCATCAGGATGAGTCAACTAGATATGGTATGAATACATTTTTTTGTGTATAAAAATTTCATTTTTATATAATTTTAAATATAATTCATTACTGTAAAATTTGCAGTTAAAATGTATAATTAAATGACTTTTAGTTTGTTCAAACTGTGCAGCCATAACCAACCTCCATTTAAGCACATTTTGACTACCTCAGAAACACACTTTAACCATCACTCCCAACTCCCCACCATTTCCCAGCTCCTCTTCTACCTCCTCTCTGTCATTACATTCTTACATATGCAAAGCATTTTATGTAAATTTACCAAGCACCATGCAATAATGTTTTCAAGGTTCATCCACGTGTAGCCTGCACCAGTACCTGATTTCATTTTGTTGCAGATACTACTGTATTATATGGATAACTATACTTAATTTACCCACTCATCAGCTGGTAGATATCAGTTATTTTTACTTCGAGCTATTGTGGTTAATGCTGCTAAGAACATCTCCATGCATTTTTGTGTAGAAGTCCAGTGGACTTCTACTAACTCAGCTTAACTTTTTGAGATTGTTTTCTAGAGTGTCTGGACCATATTATATTTCCATGAATACTGCATGATTTGATTTCCCCATATTTTTGCCAACTATAATCATCAGTAGTAGTGGTCTTTTAGATTATATAAATTCTGTATCATTGTAGCATTCATTTCACTTTGTTGCAAATTAATGATTCTGAGCATCGTTTTCTGTGCTTATTGGTCATTTGTGAATGTTTTTGCAGAGAAAAATCTATTTGTATCCTTCATTCAATTTTGATTTTATCATCTCTTTATTATCAAGTTAAAAGGGATAAATAAGACTTTTCAAGATAACAGATTGTCTTTACATCTTTGCTAAAGGTTATAGTTGTGTAATTTCCTTACTTTCCCCAATCAGGAGTTTTATTATGAGGTGTTTATTTTTTATGATTTTTTTTATTGGTTGTTGTTTTGATATTTTTAAGTTTCAGGTTCATGGAAAAATTGAGAGGGATGTAGAGAGATTTCCCCATGCCTCTGCCTCTCACAGTCTCTTCTGTATCAGCAAACTCCATCAGAGCAGTACTTTCCTCACCCTTGGAGTTTATTTTGTCATGTTGTTATCACCTAAAGTCCATAGTCCACAGTCAGGTTTGTTCTCAGATTTGCTGAGCCTGTGGCAGAGGGCTGTGAACCCCCCTTGTCTCTCTCTCGCTGTAGGAGATATAGGACAAGACAGATTGAGTGGGTTGGGACCGAACATTTATCTTTTCCCTTTCCCTGAAGAAAGCACCAGGGAACTGGTCTTTAATATTTACTGAGAGATTCTGCTTGGGTTCCTGGGAATACACTCACAAAAATGTTTCCTCATCCTCATGACTAGAGAGTCCACTCTCAATCTATACCTACATCCTCCAGCACTGGTCAATTACAAGTCAAATTTTCCCCCCACAATTCCCCACAGAATAGAAACCCTCAGGTTTCTGTTCATGAGTTTCTCCTGTAGTAAATTGTGGTTGTCTATATTCACCTGGCTCCCCAGCATCAGAGGCCATGATTTGCCTCAGGACCTGACTTCTCTGAGAAACTACTTTTTTCAACTTGTTCCACTTTTTGACTTTCATTTTCTTGTATATGTATGTGTGGTATATGCATGATGCGGGTTCGCATGTATGTGAGAACATATAAGTGTATGTGCATGTTGAGGCCCCAGGATGATTTCAGAAATCTCATCTGTCATTTTTCCATCTTATTCCCTGTATGGGATCTCTCTTGATCAAACTTTGCAAACACTGTTAGTCTTGCTCCTGAGCCAGCTTACTCAGGAATCCTAGTCTCCTCTTCTGAAGCTGGAATGTGTAGGCAGACTGCTTTACCCATCAAGCATTTACATGGGTTCTGAGGATTTGCATTCTATCTCCTTGCTTGTGGGCACACTTTAATATAGCTATAATAAGCCGCTCAGTAACTCTCAGCTTATTTCCTCCACTATGTCAGGTTGCTATTATTACTTAATGTTTTTTGTCTAGTCCTTACATGTCTAGACCCAGGACTAGCTGATGGTTTTCTTCTTTTTTCTGCCACAGAAGAACCTAGAAGTCACCACTCCATCCTAACAACAAGTAGACTTTGAACAAAGGAAATAAAAACGTCAGCATGGCTGAGAGAGTGGAAAATGATAACATAAAGGAAGAAAGATTGAAGTTAACTAGATGATGGGTCTTATTTCCACATCTGAATAGATAGAAGTACTCCACCAATGAGAATCTTGATGTCTTCTTCTCCACATTCTTTTCGTCTATGAAAGAAGATGGTAGACAAAAAGAGTGGAAACCCTTCCACACCTTGACTACATGTTATGGTGCATGCCTAGACAGGACAAATGGGGTTACACAAATGTTAAAGGGTGGGTACTATGCAAAGTACTCATGAAAGCTCATGAGACTTGTTACCAAGTACTTTGGTATATGCCTTTCCCCCGTGACTAACATACTTCCCATTTTCAGGAATGCTTTCACCTTTCTTAATAAACTGTCTCTATTATCTATTACTGGTTGTGTGTCCTAGTGCAACTCTTTGTTTGGGACACAAGAACCTGGAAATCTCAGCAGATGTCTCCGACTCCAATCTACACTTAAAAAATGTTATTTGACAAAATCTCTGTTGCCAGTCATTTCTTGCATGGCTTTTAGAATCTGAGTCAAAATTAGTAAGGCCTCCTCTCTAATCTTATAAAGAAATCCTTCCGTTTTCCTTTATGTGCTCCTATATTCATATTGTATTCTTCCCAAGTTGTCTATGGCTATTCCAATATCATTTGTCCTCTACTCTAGGATGTCCTCTCTATCATATTTGAATGTCATGATTTCATATGCATGTTTTTCTGGGTTATGATCTCCCAATTTATTATATTTTTATCTCATAAAACTAGTCATTATGTATCTTTGTATTTCCCATCTTCCAATTTACTTAATTTTTTAAAGGCATTTAGAATAAGCTTATCTGAGATGGAGAGATGACTCAAGAGTTAGACTCTGCCTCACAAGCAGAAGGTCCTATTTGGACCCCAGGTCCTATATTACACACACCAGGCAGAATGGCATTGATCTGCATTTCCATCCCTGTGGGTGAAGCCTGGGAAATCCCAGAGAAAAGCAAGAGGAGTAGAAGCAGTCCAGGATTCCAAGTCACCTTGGTCCTCCATAGGGACATATGTGTCCTCTGATACCACACACACACACACACAATGCACACAAGAATGAATGAGTGAATGAAGTTTAGAATAAGCTCATCTGATATGGCCATATCATCTTTAATAGTGATGGCTGCACTTCCTAGTCCAAACTGTTCACTATCCACTTGTTTCTTTTGCCTATTTGAATCCAGTGCTCGTCCACATAATTTTCATTATAGTGGACATTGCTATCTTGTTCATCTAATTAGAATGTCATGGTTTCCCCAAGAGTGGAGCTCTTTGACTCTGTGGGAGGTATCACTACACCAGACCTCAACCATACTGCAAAGTCATAATAATAAAAACAGCATGGTACTGGATCCAAAAAATATATAAACCAATGAATTAGAACTGAAGACTCAAATATAAGGAAAGCCATTGGTTTCCTTGGTGTTTAGTTTTCTAAGTTCTTTGTGCACTCTGGACAGCAGAGTTCTATCAGATGTGTGGTTAGTGAAGATTTTCTCCCATTCTGTGGGTTGCCTTTGCTGTTACAATCTCTTTATCTGAACAAAAGCTCTTTAATTTCACAAGACCCAACTGTTGAGAGTTGGTATCAGTGACTGTGCCATTGGATGTATGTTTAGGAAGTGTTGGCCTAGCCCAATCAGCTCGAGGGAGTTCCCTATCCTTTCAACTATGGTTTTTATAGTCTCTGGCCTGATATCAAGGTCCTTGATCCATTTGGAATTAAGTCTTGTACATGGTGACAAGTACGGGTCCAGCTTTAATCTTCTGCATGTGGAGATCCAGTTTTGCCAGCACCATTTGTTGAAGATGCTGTTCTTTTTCCATTGGATTCTTTGGGCCCCTTTGTCAAAGACCAAATGGCTGTAACTTTGTGGGCTTATATCTGGGTCTTCAATCCTTATCCATTGATCTGTGTGTCTATTTTGGAGCCAGTACCAGGCTGTCTTTACAACTATGGATTTGTAGTATAGACTAGGTTTGGTATGGTAATACCTCCAGCTGTGTTTTGTTACTCAGGATTTTTTTGCTATCCTGGGTCTTTTGTGCCTCCATATGAACTTTGAGATTGTTTGGTCAACTTCTTTGAAGAATTGCTTTGGGATTTTGATTGGTATAGCATTGAATCTGTATATTGCCTTTGGTAGGATGGTCATTTTACGATGTTGATTCTGCCAATCCAGGAACAAGGGAGGTCTTTCCACCTTCTGGTGTCTTCTGCTATTTCTTTCTTTAGGGTTTTAAAGTTTTCATTGTAAAGGTCTTTTACCTCCTTAGTTAGGTTTATACCAAGGTATTTCATTTTTTAGGGGCTATAGTAAATATGTTTCTCTCAAGGCTTTTTCACTTCTTTCATTCTGGGCATATAGGAAGGCCTCTGATTTTTGCACATTTATTTTGTATCCTGCCACCCTGCTGAACTTCTCAATTAGTTCCAGGAGCTTCCTGGTGGAGTTTTTGGGATCACTCAGGTATAAGATCATGTCATCTGCAAATAGGGATAGCTTGACTTCTTCCTTGCCGATTTGAATCCCTCTTATGTCCCTTTCTTGTCTTATGGCTTCAGCTAAGACTTCAAGTACAATATTGAATAGAAGTGGTGAGAGTGGACAGCCTTGTCTAGTTCCTGATCGAAGTGGGAATGCTTCCAATTGTTCCCCATTGAGCATAATCCTTGCTGTGGGCTTGTTGTATACAGCTTTTATTATATTGATAAAGGTTCCTTCCATTCCTACTGTCTCTAGCGTTTTGATCATAAAAGGCTGTTGGATCTTGTCAAAAGCTTTTTCTGCATCTATCGAGAGTATCATGTGGTCTTGGACTTTGGACTGGTTTACATGATGAATTACATTTATTGATTTGCGTATGTTGAACCAACCTTGTGTGCCGGGGATGAAGCCTACTTGGTCCCATGAATGATCTTTTTAATATGTTTTTGAATCCGATTTGCTAAGACTTTGTTGAGAATCTTTGCGTCTGTGTTCATCAGGGAGATCGGCCTATAGTTTTCTTTTTTAAGTGAATCTTTATTAGGTTTTGGGATTAAAACGATATTAGCTTCATAGAAGGAATTTGGTAGTGTTCCTTCCTTTGCTATTTGATGGAACAGTTTAAGGAGTATTGGTGTTATTAACTCCTTAAATGTCTGTAGAACTCTGTGCTGAATCCATCTGGTCCAGGACATTTTTTGGTGGGAAGATTCGAGATTACTTCCTCAATTTCCTTATATGTTATAGGACTATTTAAATAATTCACAACTTCCTGATTCAATTTAGGTAAGTTGTGTTTACTTAGAAATTCATCCATCTCTTTTGTGTTGTCAAACTTCACAGAGTATAAGTTTTGAAATATGATGTTATAATTCTCTGGATTTCTTGGGTATCAGTAGTGATAACTCCATGTTCATTTCTAATTTTGTTAATTTGGGTTTTTCTCTCTTGCTTTTGGTTAGTTTAGCTAGGGGTGTATCAATCTTATTGATTTTTTCAAAGAACCAGCTTTTTGACTGGTTGATTTTTTCTATCGTTTTCTTAATCTCGATTTCAGATATTTTCCCCTTATTTTGCTAATCTCCTTCTACTACTTTTGGGATCAGATTGCTCTAGTTTCTCTAAAGCTTTAAGCTGCATTGTTAAGTTGTTTATTTCTGATGTTTCCATTTTTTGACGTAGGCATTAAGAGCTATGAACTTACCTCTTAGAACAGCTTTCATTGTGTCCCAGAGATTTTGGTAAGTTGTATTTTCGTTATCATTCACTTTCAGGAAATCTTGAATTTCCTTTTTAATTTCTTCCTGAATCCAGTTCTCATTCAGCATCAGTGTTAAGTTTCCAGGAGTTAGTGTATTTTCTCTTGTTTGATGTGTTGTGGATGTCCAGCTTTAGGCCGTGGTTCTGATAGGGCACGGTTAGAATTTCAACTTTCTTGTATATGTGTAGATTCATTTGTGGCCCAATATGTGATCTATTTTGGAGAAAGTTCCGTGTGCTGCTGAGAAAAATGTGTATTCTTTGGTGCGTGGGTGAAAAGTTCGATAGAGATCTGTAAGGTCCATTTCTTTAGGGTTTGGATTAATTCCAAAGTGTCTCTGTTAAAGCTTTTGACTGTGATCTATCCCATGTTGAGAGGGCGGTGTTGAAGTCCCCAGAATTCTCGTTTGGGGATTGATTTCTTGCTTTAGGACGCTGTAGGGTTTTCTTAATGAATGTGGAGGGCCCGTATTGGGTGCATATATGTTCATATTGTTGAAGTCTTCCTGGTGAATTGTACCTGTGACTAAAATGTAGTAGCCATCCGTGTCTCTTATTATTTCTTTGGTTTGAAATCCACTTGTCTGATAGCATAATGGCTAACCCCTGCCATCAATATTTTCTGCTTCCATTTGCTTGTAGAATTGTTGACCAGCCTTTTCTTTTTAGAGTGTGCCTATCTTTGTGGTGAAATGGGTTTCCTGCAGCAGCATATTGATGGATTGTGATTTTAATCCAAGTTTGTAATCTGTGTCTCTTGATCGGTGAATTAATTTCCATTAACATTAGTGTTATAATGGAGAAACTATTGTTAATTCCAGACATTTATATGTTTAGTAGCTTTTATAAGTTATTTGCTTCATTTTTAATGATGTTATACTTGCCTTCTGTTCTCCTGGATATGCCTGTTTTTTTCTTCACGCTTGAGTATCATTTCTAGCATTTTTTTTTATTAAAAATTTAATTATACATTTTAAAATTTTTTACCAGTTCCCTCCCTCCCCCCCTCCCCTTCCCCCAGTGTCTCCCCCCCAATTCCCAGAGAGTCCTTTATTGTGTGCGCCTAACTCTCCACTGGGTCCTCCTCTCCGATGACATATAAGGACCCAGTGGCATTTCCATAAGCCCTTCTCTTGTTCCCCTTAAGCATAAGATTACTACTATGGCTTGTCAATCCCTTGCCTCCAGGGGTCTCGGTGCCCTTAACAGATGCTAGACTTTATGAGGGCAACAGTGCGCTGGACATTGCGCAGGGCATGCAAAGTTCCATTATGATTGCTTTGGCCCCAACTATTGTTGAGAATCTTGCAAATCGTTGCTCCTCCCATCTTTTTGCTCTTACAATCTTACCGCCCCCTCTTCCACAAATGTCCCTGAGCTCCAGGATGGGGAGAGATTAGGCTGTCCTAGTTCTATGTGATTGATATAGAGTCTCTGAAGTTCTGGATTGTGGTTGTTGATTTTCTTTTGCAGTTTTGCTGCTCCTGCAATTCCCTTCACTCCATTCTGCTGGCACTGTATGTCACCCCCTGGCCAGAGACAAAAGCTGTTAAACTGGAGTCTTGTTGTAATAGCACATTCAAGGGTAGATGTAATAAGAGTAGGAAACCTCACTGAGGGAGGGGTCCATCACCCATTTGCAAAATGATTACTTTTTATCTGCTAGACTATATGCCCTCCCCTTCTGGTGAGATCAGGAAAGAACGTCTGTGAACTTAACCAGGTTTCTCATTACTTACTTGCAGACCTTGATGGAGGCCTATTTTCTCTGCTGTAACATGGTCTCCTCTCTCCTTGTTTCTGGTGTGGCACTCCTAACCCATCTCTCTTGTTCATAATCCTTGCAATTACTGTGTTACATAGGTTTACTTTTGAGTGTCCCAATGTGGGCTGGGCGAGTTTGGTACTAGGAGCCACCTATTAGGGAGTACATACGGCGCTTAATTTTCTGGGTTTGGGATACTTCACTTAATATAATTCTTTCTAATGACATCCATTTCCCAGCAAATTCCAGTAATTCATCATTTTTGATGGCTGAGTAGTACTCCATTGTATAGATGTACCACAGTTTCCTTATCCACTCGTCAACTGTTGGACATTTAGGTTGATTCCATGACTTTGCTATTGTAAACAGTGCTGCTATGAACATGGTCGAGCTTGTGCTATCGAGGCGAACCTCTGCTGCTTGGGGGGTTATTCCCAAAAGTGGGATAGCAGGGTCATATGGCATTTCAATCTTTAATTTCTTTAAGAATCTCCAGACGGCTCGCCAGAGTGGCTGTATGAGCCTGCATTCCCACCAACAATGTAGGAGAGTTCCCCTCTCCCACATCCTCTCCAGCATTTGTCGTTGTTTGTACTGTGGATTTTTGCCATCCTGACCGGGGTGAGATGATATCTCAGGGAAGTTTTGATTTGCATTTCCCTGATGGCGAAGGAAGCGGAGCATTTTTTAAGATAATTGTTAGACATTTTAATTTCATCCCTGGTAAAGTTTCTTTAAGTTCCAGGGCCCATTTTTTAATTGGGCCAGTGGTTTCCTTGGTGTTTAGTTTCTAAGTTCTTTGTGCACTCTGGACAGCAGAGTTCTAGTCAGATGTGTGGTTAGTGAAGATTTTCTCCCATTCTGTGGGTTGCCTTTGAGCTCATGTGATAATCTCTTTATCTGAACAGAAGGCTCTTTAATTTCACAAGATCCCAACTGTTGAGAGTTGGTAGCAGTGACTGTGCCATTGGATGTCTGTTTAGGAAGTGTTGGCCTAGCCCAATCAGCTCGAGGGAGTTCCCTATCCTTTCAACTATGGTTTTAAGTCCTCTGGCCTGATATCAAGGTCCTTGATCCATTTGGAATTAAGTCTTGTACATGGTGACAAGTACGGGTCCAGCTTTAATCTTCTGCATGTGGAGATCCAGTTTTGCCAGCACCATTTGTTGAAGATGCTGTTCTTTTTCATTGGATTCTTTGGGCCCCTTTGTCAAAGACCAAATGGCTGTAACTTTGTGGGCTTATATCTGGGTCTTCAATCCTTATCCATTGATCTGTGTGTCTATTTTGGAGCCAGTACCAGGCTGTCTTTATAACTATGGATTTGTAGTATAGACTTAGGTTTGGTATGGTAATACCTCCAGCTGTGTTTTTGTTACTCAGGATTGTTTTTGCTATCCTGGGTCTTTTGTGCCTCCATATGAACTTTGAGATTGTTTGGTCAACTTCTTGAAGAATTGCTTTGGGATTTTGATTGGTATAGCATTGAATCTGTATATTGCCTTTGGTAGGATGGTCATTTTTACAATGTTGATTCTGCCAATCCAGGAACAAGGGAGGTCTTTCCACCTTCTGGTGTCTTCTGCAATTTCTTTCTTTAGGGTTTTAAAGTTTTCATTGTAAAGGTCTTTTACCTCCTTAGTTAGGTTTATACCAAGGTATTTCATTTTTTTAGGGCTTATAGTAAATGGCATGGTTTCTCTCAAGGCTTTTTCACTTCTTTCATTCTGGGCATATAGGAAGGCCTCTGATTTTTGCACATTTATTTTGTATCCTGCCACCCTGCTGAACTTCTCAATTAGTTCCAGGAGCTTCCTGGTGGAGTTTTTGGGATCACTCAGGTATAAGATCATGTCATCTGCAAATAGAGGATAGCTTGACTTCTTCCTTGCCGATTTGAATCCCTCTTATGTCCCTTTCTTGTCTTATGGCTTCAGGCTAAGACTTCAAGTACAATATTGAATAGAAGTGGTGAGAGTGGACAGCCTTGTCTTGTTCCTGATCGAAGTGGGAATGCTTCCAATTGTTCCCCATTGAGCATAATCCTTGCTGTGGGCTTGTTGTATACAGCTTTTATTATATTGATAAAGGTTCCTTCCATTCCTACTGTCTCTAGCGTTTTGATCATAAAAGGCTGTTGGATCTTGTCAAAAGCTTTTTCTGCATCTATCGAGAGTATCATGTGGTCTTGGACTTTGGACTGGTTTACATGATGAATTACATTTATTGATTTGCGTATGTTGAACCAACCTTGTGTGCCGGGGATGAAGCCTACTTGGTCCCCATGAATGATCTTTTTAATATGTTTTTGAATCCGATTTGCTAAGACTTTGTTGAGAATCTTTGCAGTCTGTGTTCATCAGGGAGATCGGCCTATAGTTTTCTTTTTTAAGTGAATCTTTATTAGGTTTTGGGATTAAAACGATATTAGCTTCATAGAAGGAATTTGGTAGTGTTCCTTCCTTTGCTATTTGATGGAACAGTTTAAGGAGTATTGGTGTTATTAACTCCTTAAATGTCTTGTAGAACTCTGTGCTGAATCCATCTGGTCCAGGACATTTTTTGGTGGAAGATTCGAGATTACTTCCTCAATTTCCTTATATGTTATGGGACTATTTAAGTAATTCACAACTTCCTGATTCAATTTAGGTAAGTTGTGTTTACTTAGAAATTCATCCATCTCTTTTGTGTTGTCAAACTTCACAGAGTGTAAGTTTTGAAATATGATGTTATAATTCTCTGGATTTCTTGGGTATCAGTAGTGATAACTCCATGTTCATT
The DNA here is from genome assembly GCA_023101885.1 of Typhlomys cinereus. Lineage (NCBI taxonomy): Eukaryota > Metazoa > Chordata > Mammalia > Rodentia > Platacanthomyidae > Typhlomys > Typhlomys cinereus. The sequence continues at coordinate 5,828,875 of JALPQD010000016.1, read as the reverse complement.
TCTAATTTTGTTAATTTGGGTTTTCTCTCTCTTGCTTTTGGTTAGTTTAGCTAGGGGTGTATCAATCTTATTGATTTTTTCAAAGAACCAGCTTTTTGACTGGTTGATTTTTTCTATCGTTTTCTTAATCTCGATTTCAGATATTTCTCCCCTTATTTTGCTAATCTCCTGTCTTCTACTGCTTTTGGGATCAGATTGCTCTAGTTTCTCTAAAGCTTTAAGCTGCATTGTTAAGTTGTTTATTTCTGATGTTTCCATTTGTTTGACGTAGGCATTAAGAGCTATGAACTTACCTCTTAGAACAGCTTTCATTGTGTCCCAGAGATTTTGGTAAGTTGTATTTTCGTTATCATTCACTTTCAGGAAATCTTGAATTTCCTTTTTAATTTCTTCCTGAATCCAGTTCTCATTCAGCATCATAGTGTTAAGTTTCCAGGAGTTAGTGTATTTTCTCTTGTTTGATGTGTTGTGGATGTCCAGCTTTAGGCCGTGATGGTCTGATAGGGCACAGGTTAGAATTTCAACTTTCTTGTATATGTGTAGATTCATTTTGTGGCCCAATATGTGATCTATTTTGGAGAAAGTTCCGTGTGCTGCTGAGAAAAATGTGTATTCTTTGGTGCGTGGGTGAAAAGTTCGATAGAGATCTGTAGGTCCATTTCTTTCAGGGTTTGATTAAGTTCCAAAGTGTCTCTGTTAAGCTTTTGACCTGTTGATCTATCCCATGTAGAGAGGGGCGGTGTTGAAGTCCCCAAGAATTATCGTTTGGGGGTTGATTTCTTGCTTTAGACGCTGTAGGGTTTTCTTAATGAATGTGGAGGGGCCCGTATTGGGTGCATATATGTTCAGTATTGTGAAGTCTTCCTGGTGAATTGTACCTGTGACTAAAATGTAGTATCCATCCGTGTCTCTTATAATTTTTTTGGTTTGAAATCCACTTTGTCTGATAGCATAATGGCTACCCCTGCCTGTTTTCTGCTTCCATTTGCTTGTAGAATTGTTGACCAGCCTTTTATTTTTAGAGCGTGCCTATCTTTTGTGGTGAGATGGGTTTCCTGCAGGCAACAGATTGATGGATTGTGATTTTTAATCCAAGTTTGTAATCTGTGTCTCTTGATCGGTGAATTAAGTCCATAACATTAGTGTTATAATGGAGAAACTATTGTTAATTCCAGACATTTATTATGTTTAGTAGCTTTTATAAGTATATTGCTTCCTTTTTAATGATGTTATACTTGCCTTCTGTTCTCCTGGATATGCCTGTTTTTTTCTTCACGCTTGAGTATCATTTCTAGCAGTTTTTGAAGGCCTGGTTTGGTGGCCATGTATCCCTTAAAGTTGTCTTTGTGCTGGAAAATTTTTCTTTCTCCCTCAATCATGACTGATAGTTTTGCAGGGTAAATCAGCCTGGGTTGACATTTTTGCTCATTCAATACTTGAAGTATGTCTCTCCAAGCTCTTCTTGCTTTTACTGTTTCGACTGAGAAGTCATTTGTTATTTTAATAGGTTTACCTTTAAAAGTGACTTGTTTTGTCTCCCTTGAAGCTCTCAGCACCAGTTCTTTATCTTGAATGTGGAGTGTTTTAACTATTATTTGCCGTGGGGTGCTTCTGTTTTGGTCGTATCTGTTTGGGGTGGAGAATGCCTCTTGTATATGGATGGGCCTCTCTTTTTTTAGATGAGGAAAGTTTTCCTTGATGATCGTTTGAAAAATTTCCTCAGGGGTGGTATTTTGAGATTCTTGGTCCTGGTATTCCATGAATACAGCATGTTAGGCTTTTCAGGGTGTCCCATATCTCTTGGATATTTCTCTCAAGTATCTTTTTGGCTTTAACAACCTCTTCCATTGAGCTGGTTAGTACTCCCACTTTATCTTCAAGGTCTGAAATTCTGTTTTCTGCTTCAGTTAGTTCTGTTGATAAGACTCTCTGTGGCGTTCTGGGTTGAAGATAACTTGTCTTTTAGCTCAGTTTTAAACTCTGCTTGAGTTTTTTTTAACTGCTCTATGCCACTTTTTTGTTCTTGCACTGTTTTTCTCAACTCCTCCAGATGTCTGTTTTGTTCCTCTTCAAAGCGATTGATTCGATTATGTAATTCCTCCCTGATTTCCTCTTTGATAGTATTGAACATGGTAATGATCATATTTTGAAAGTCTTTATCCTGGGTGGGGCTTTCTTGGCCTTTTTCCGTGGGTTTCTTCTTGTTGGAGTCTAACATTATGGGATTAATTTCTTCAGTGGGAAATTTGTTTACTTGATTGTTGCTTCTCATGGATTTGCACTTTGACTTTGGCATTGTTATTTTAACTCTTAAGATCTCTCAATTTCACTAAACTGAATTATTTGGCCTGGGGTCCTGGTGGGCGGGGCGGGCGGAGACTTACCTAGGTCGTGAGGTGAGGCCCGGCAGGACCACGCACGTGACCCGACTGGTGGAGCGGGGTGGGGTGCAAAGGGGGGATGGGGCGACGGAGTGGAGCTATTTAACCCGAGGGCAGCTGGGGCGGGGCCCGGGCGCAGGGGGAGGTCCTCCTCGTCCCTCGGCCCCCCGCGCGTGGCTCCGGCTGGATGGTGGGAGTCGGAGCCGGGTCCCTGTGGGCCGACCTGGGGTCCTGGTGGGCGGTGCGTGGGGGGGGGTACTCACCAGCTAGGGCGCGGGGTTGAGGCCCGGTTGGACCGTGCGCGTGCGTCCCGACCGGTGGAGCGGGTTGGGGTGCAAAAAGGGGGGGTCAAAAGCTTTTTCTGCATCTATCGAGAGTATCATGTGGTCTTGGACTTTGGACTGGACAAACCAGTTTTATTTTTTGGCTGTTAAATATGTTAACATTATACATGTGAAAACAAGCTTTCCTAGGTTAAAACACATTATCTCTCTGTGAAGCTTCATAAAAAGATATTTTAATCAGTACGTACTCAGGCCTTTTGATGGTAATTTAAGTGTGCACATGCATTTAAATTGGCATGCCAAATAATGAACAAAGTCAAAACCAAAAATGTGATTACAAGCGCGCAATAACCTAAAGTGGCCACTTTTTTTGTTATGAAACATAAAATACACATATTCATAGGGAATTCAAATAGCCAAACAAGTCAGAACCTTTTAAAAGTAACTTTGTATGTCAGCCCCCCCTGAGCTCCCTACTCTAGCCTGCCCTGGGACAGGTTTCTGTGAAGATGTATGGGAAGCGTTTTTTTTTTTTTTTTTTTTTTTTAAATCATTTCCATCCTCCTTCTCCTCTATGAAGTGAACCAGCAGCCATTTTTCCACACGCTGGGACCCCTCCCCAGGCTTCAAATCCAGCAACTCTGCCCACAAACTTTTTTCCATGCTGGGACAAGAGCAGGCTCCTTTCCCCGCAAACATTTTGTTTTGCGCATGTGCGCTAGGGCCAGCGCCACCGCTGTGCGCTGCCATATTTTGGTACTGCACCAGCATGAGCTACCTCACTGCTGCCGGTAGCCTCCCCCCTCGGCTCTGCCCTGACCTGCCTCCTTGGCGGATACCAGAGCAGCGTTGTCTCTTTACGTCTTTTTCTCAACACTAGCTCCTTGTGTCTTGAGGGACTCCTTGAGTCCCTTTAAAAATAAGTCATGCTTATTTAATGCCTGTCCCATGATTGTGCTGTTTGAATCTTACCTTAACACCGGATCTGGCTCATAGACGGGTGACTCTGTAGTGATCGCAGACAGGATCTTCTCTCGTCCACTGCTGGGGACACGTCAATCCTTTGGGTTGATGGCCGTCAGTGGTCAAACAGCATTTGTCTGACACCCCCCCCCCCCGGGCCCAGGCCCCACGTTCGGGCGCCAATTGCCCTGGCCTGTGGGACACTCTGAGAACCGGGTAACCTAGGAGGGAGGAGGACAAATGAAGGACAGGAGACACAAAGAACGAGAGCAAGTTGAGAGTTCCAATCAAGCTCTAACTTTATTGAACCAGGGAAGGGTTTATATAGTTCTTGAGGGGAAGGGGCTTCCCAGGGCAGGGGGTTAGGCAGGAAAACCATTTGGCCAGTCAAGAAACGTTGCTAGGAGACTGAGGTATTTATGGTAGATAAGGTTTTATGGTGGATGAGGTAGTTATGGCAGATGAGTTAAACCTCAGATGGTCACTTGTTTCTCTGACAAAGGGCTCAGCTATGGGGGAAACAGAGACAGAGACAGGCAGGCACCCAAGATAGTCACTTGGGCAAAAGGTCATTTTTTATGGCTCCCAGCACAGGAGGAAATGATAGCAGCTTGTACTTCTAGCTCTGGTAGATGGAGCCTGGGAAATCCCAGAGGGAAGCAAGAGAAGGTAGAAGCAATCCAGGTGATTCCCCAAGTCACCTTTGATCTTCATAGGGACACACAGTACCCTCTAATACACACACACACACACACACACACACACACACACACACACACACATACACACACACACACACACACACACAGGAGAAAGCAAATAAAATAAATCAGCAGACAGTGCTGGGGAGATGGCTCAGTTGCCCAAGGGCTGGCTGCACGGTCTTGAAGACCTGGGGTCAAGTCGCAGCAGTCTGGGTGTCAAAAGGTGGGTGCCCCTGCAACCCCAGTGACAGGGAGACAGACAGAATCTCCAGCCAGACTGTAACCTGCACATTCAGCATGAGACCCTGCCTCAGAGCACAAGGTGAAGAGCAACCAAGGAAGACCACAGCTTCTGCCCTCCACACACAGGCATGTATGCATCCCCTTCTGTCATGATCTGAAAAGTGTGTGTCCCCCACAGGTTTCTGAGTTTGACTCTTTAGTTGGGAAGGTCATGGCACCTGTGGGAGGTGGAGCCTTGCAGGAGGAAGGCAGTCATGGGGGTGGGCCTTGAGGTTAGCTGGCCCTGCCCTGCTGGAGTGAGTGAGTCTGCCCTTAGGCTTGCAGCAGCTCTGGGCCTCTATGATAGCTGTGACTTAGCCCACCACCAGCTGCCGCCAGCCACTCCTTCCCCCAGGACAGACAGGATCTCACTCTAGAATCATGAGCTGAATAAATCTTCCTCTCACCCTTCAGTTGGTGGACTTTGACTGCCTCACAGCAGCACAGAGAGTAACCACTGCACACTCACACATCACATACACACACATACACAAATGCATCCCTACCATTCTGTCTATACCTCATGGCTTGGTGGTGTGACCCTGAGGCCAGTCTGAGCTTCCAGGTAAGATCCTATCTCCAAAAACATTAAAACAACTGACCAGTCATGACCACTGAGATGTCAAATAACCATGCCAGCCTGCAGGTACCCCGAGGGGGGCATCGGGCTCAGTGCTCCAGGCTCCTTCATCCCTCCATGCTTCTACAGGAGGCAACACCTTCCTCAGCAGAGACCACCCAAGGGGTCCTAAAATGGAATGGTTTTGGGAATAAGACATTTCACCAGCAGCAAATCAAGTTCATGTCTTCCAGGGTCTCAGGTTCTTGTTCCATGCAGATCAGACCCTGGTGTAGTCAGAATGTGAAGAGGGAACAATCCAACTAAAACAGGGTTTCCCAAGCCCTTGCCAAGAACCCTAGCTGCACTCAGGCGTGGTTTGTGCATTCGAGAGGAGGTGTTCTCCAGTTCAGACTGGTGTCATCCATGTTTTGTGACAGGGACCATTGAAAACACAAAAATAAATAAATAAAAATAAAAGAATGCCTACAATTTAAGAGAGAGAGAGAGAGAAAGAGAAACAGAGATAGAGACCCACCTCAAGGCATGCTCTCTAACTGCCTTAGTACCAGAATAAAAGCTTCTATTAGGCAGTTTCAAGTAACAATGTTAAAATAGTTTTTTCTTAGGCACGGAGCTGAGCAGTCAGGCTAGGAGGGTTCCCTACAAGCCCCCCACCAACACTCTGGAATATCCAGACACTTGTCCCAGACTTCTGCTTGCTGTTTACTCTGAAAGGATATGGATTCCTCTTCTGCAGAAAGACAGCTTAGTCCTTAGCAGCCCACCCCACACACAAACTAGCCAATCAGACATGAACAGATCAAAAGCCCTACACAGATTTAAAGCAACAAAAATCAACCAAGGACAAGCCACGTTTTAAAACCCGCCTAACTCTATCAGTACCCCTGACCTGGTTCGCTGTCCATGCTCCCTTGCCCCTCGTGGGCTTCCCCAGTGTCCACAGTTCCTCTCTTTTTCTCACCCTCAATAACTCTTGCTTTCATCCTTTCCATGTGTTCTGGTCTCAGTCTTCAACTCCAGAGTACAAGAACCTGGGAAGAAATCCTGTTTCATCAGTATGGATCCAGTTCCTATCCCTGTCCCCTCTATTCATCCTGGGCCAGGGTTAGTGTGAGTGTCTGGCTGTGGCTCTCCTAGTGGGATGTGAAGTGCCAGGTTGGATCCTTAACAATGCCAATACCAGGATGCCCCATCCAGTGGCCCAGGAAAGGAGAGGGGACTTTACACCTTGGATGGCTGGGAGTTTGTGGGTTCTCCTCTACCTCAAATTGCAGCCTCATACAGTGTGTCCAGGGAGCAAGCACTCTCCTCTCCCTCTCCCCTCCTTATCACCCCCTTGCCTACGATCTTGGTGGGTGTCAGCCTTCAAAAGTAGGTGAGCCAATTTTTTATAAGCAATCTGTCTCTGTCTCTCTCTGTCTCTCTCTCTCTCATGCACACACACAGATGCATATGTGCATATCATATAAATAGGATATATGTCTCATGAATTCTGTCTATACTGTATAGAACACATGCATGACTATATAAAGTTCTGATTCACTCATGTGCACACACGCACATACATGTCTTATTTCTCTGGCAGACATATACTCAGACACATATACAGCAAGGTTGCACAGCAAGAAATGGAAATCTCACTCAACACTTTAGACATATATGAGAGAGGGTCTCCCGTTTTATCTGGTCTGGTCCTTGTTTCCTGTCTCCACAAACTCTGCCCCAGATGAAGGCATTGGATAGCTGAGAAATTGCCTCCTTACACACTACTCTGCTTCATTCAGACATGCACCTGTCGGTACTTGATGATGATCGCTTTGGCCTGTCTGTCTATCTATCTATCTATCTATCTATCTATCTATCTATCTATCTAACAGCAGACGGAGAATGCACGTGCATGCCACCATAAAATGTCCATGTGGGGACCGAGGACAACCTTCAGAAGTCAGTTCTTTCCTTCCACCAGGTGGGCATCTGACAACTGAACTCAGACCACCATTGTTGTCAGCAGGCACCTTACCGAGGAGCTATCTTGCTGATTCTGCTAAAAAGAATAAAACCAGAAAGAAATCAACCTGGTAGCTGTTGTTCCTTGAAGAACTGAAATGGCTTGTGGCTGTCTGAACCTGTCACTGTGTAGACATGGGGCCCTGGGACACAGGACAGGGCATCAGTCAACGAGGGTCAGTGGACCTGTCCCAGTGGGCCATGGAGGGAGACCCCTGCCTTCACCGTCATATGTGGGGTGCACAATGTGACTTGGATGAAATCATAATTCTGAGATGGAAATTGAAGGGAGGGGCTGCACTCTAAAAAGGGGCGCTTGAGATGTACTGCACATGATGTTTATACACTAGAACATCCGTATCTAAATTTTACTGCAAGGACCTAGAGTGGATTCCATCCTTGCACCAAGTCATAAATAGTTTCAGCCTTTAGAAGGAGTGTGTGTGTGTTTCATATACAGGTATTTGTGTACATGTAGAGACTAAGGTCAACATCTTGCTCAATCACTCTCCAACTTGTTTTTCTAGCAGGGGTCTCCTGCTGGACCTGGGGCTCGGGGTCTGACCCGCCACCCCATCTATCTGCTCATCTCTGCCCCCCCAGGTCTGGGCATCTGCACATGTGCCCAGTCACTTGGCTTTTTTCCTTGTATGTTCAGAATTGATCTCAGATCCTATGCTTCCCCAGCAACACTTTACCCACTGAGTCATCTTCTCAGACACAGAAGGGTTTGGCTAACCACCGTGCTGGAAGTGTTTGGCAAGTGAGTTTGATGAGAATTGAAAAGAGCTTGAAGGGCACTCTGAGATAGTGACTAATCTTAGGCAGGTTTAGAGCAGACATGCTGGGATGGTCTGCGAAGGTCTTTGAAATTCCAGAAGGTCATCACCCCCTTTTGAGATCACCCCAAGGAATACCCCCTGCTGAGGAACCTACTCCAATCCTCCTCAGAGAGAAGATGGCCAAACTCCCCATGAAAGGATATGGAGATGAGCTTTCCATATCCAACAAGCTAAACCCACCAAAGAAACAACTTGATCTCCAGCCCCACCAAAAGATCAACTGAGTTGGGCCCCAAGGTGGATAGACCAGTGAGATGTACAGGATCAAAAAGCTCCAATCATGGGTTGGACTGATGGGTCAGGGCTTAATACTCTGTCTCCCTAGCAGAAGGTCCTGAGTTTGGATCCTAGGCCCCATGTGAAAATGCCTGGTAGAAATGGCAGCCTGTGTCTCCCGCTCTTGTGGGTGGAGCCTGGCAAATCCCAGAGCAAAAAAACAAAAAAACAAAAAAACAAAAAGGAGGCACAATCTAGGATGACTCCCAAAGTCACTTGTGGTCTTCAACAGAAACACATAGTGATCTCTGACAGATACACACACACACACACACACACACACACACACACACACACACATCACTCACTCATACACATAAATAAATAAATAAAATTAAAAAAAACATATATGTACACAAATATAACTGACCCTGCCAGTCATTAGAGGGCTCCTCACCCCTCATCGTACTCCACATATGAAGGCCACTGGTTCTTTCTCTCCTCTAATAAACTCTACCTTATTCCTTTACATGGGTTTTGGTTTTAGCCTTTGACTCCAAATACAAGAACCTCAATGCATACAGACTCAGCTATGGCTGTAGGAGAGAAATATAAAAGGGAAATTCTTAAAACGGAATTCTTAAGCCTGAGAAATTGCTTGCAAGCAATGAAAATGCCCACTTCCCTGCCAGTTCTCAGGAAGTCCCGCCTGGAATGTCATTTGGGCAGATGACCTGCAAGAAGCCTGCATGCTGATAAGACTGTAAAACACTGCCTGCTACACTGTTTTGCTGCTGTCCACAAGTCAACTGGTGGAACTGCACCCAAGGAGGGTCTTGCAACCTCCTTTGTCCCTTGTCTATAAAAACTGTGTGGAGACCTAATTCTGGACTGCACAGGCATCACCCTGCCTGTGTGTGCAAGCCCTGGTACCAGTCTCTCCTTCTCTCTCAGATAGCTCTCAGTTATTTATTTTTAACCTTTGGTCTATGGTGAATCTCTGGATAACCCCAAAATCCATAACAATACCACATGGTGACAGGCATGGGCACATAGGCCAGGGGTCCCAGCCACTGTGTCTGCTGCTGTGACCTTACCCAACTCCATGCCCCCCACACAGATTAAATGTCTCAAATAACACTCAAATTATGGCATAGACAAAGTGGGCCACTTTGATTACATGCAGTGGTATTCCAAGAGGCAGGTTAAGGTGAGTAGGAAATGGGGGGGGGAGGTGTAGACACAACCTGTGGTCTTTGATGGACTGAACTGTGTCACCCGGAATCTGTGTGTTGATCTCCTGACTCATTTAAGAATATCTGGAGGCTGCACAATGACACTTTTGCTGGTGAGAGAGGGATAATGTTGCTGGGTAGTTTAGACAGAGTGGAAAGACCATGCTGGAAGGTCTTTGAGCACCATCTCCCCATGCTAGGATTATCCTGAAGGAGTGTCCTGCGCTGTCATGAGGAACTGGTTTTTAATCTGAAAGGGTGTGTAGGTGAGCTCATTCCTTGTAGATAAGTTCTCACTCAGTGAGCAGATCATGAGGGTCCCCTACAAGGACATCCTGGCTGAGACCCATATGAACAGACTAGTGAGATGTAGGGGACCAACAGCTCCAATCAGGGTTGCAGAAACTGCAGCTGAGCAGTGAGGAACAGCCACTTTTGCCAGGTCTGCCTCACTCCATAAATACCCCTGACCCATCTCTGGCTTCCTTGCCCCTCATGGATTCCACATCCACAAACTCCCTTCTCACTTCTTAAAAAAAAAATCTGCCTTAATCCTCTATGGTTGTTCTATTTTTCTTTTTTTAAGAAATATATTATTTAAATATTTTATTTATTTTGTGTGTCTGTGTGTCAGAGGGACTGTCACCAGGGTGCTCAGGGAATCTCCTGGATTGCTTTACTTCCTTCTTGCTTCAATCTGGGATTTCCCAGGTTCTGCCCACCAGGGTTTATAACCTTTCTGCTTGGCTTTTTTATGTGAGACCTGGGATCTGAACTCAGGACCTTCTGCTTGCAAGACAGAGTCTTAACTTCTGTGCCATCTCTCCAGCCCCCAGGTGTTCTATTTTTTAATCTTTAACTCCTGAATACAAGAACCTGGACATAGGGCTGGAGAGATGGCTCAGGGGTTAAGACTCTACCCCATAAGCAGAGTGTTTTGAGTTTCAATCCCAGGTCCCATATAAAAAACAGCAGTTGGAAACAGAGGTGGCCTGCACTTCAGGCTTCAGCTGCTGCCAGCCTAGGAGGAGCTTGTCTCTAGGAGCTGTCTCTAGACACCTTGCAGGACACTGAAAGTTCAGAGGAAGATGGGTGAGCAATGGGGGGATGATCCCCACACCAGGACAGCTAGACTGTGCTTGAGTCTGAGCCTCTATTGAAACCCCGGGATGGGGCTTGAGAGATGGCTCAGGGGTCAAGATTCTGCCTCACTAGAAGACGGTCCTGAGTTCTGATCCCAGATCCTGCATTTGCAGCCTTGGAAGATAGAGCCTGGGAAACCCCAGAGAAAAAAGGAGATAGAGCAGTCCAGGATATTCTGGAAATCATCCTTGGACCTCCACAGGGACACACACACACTTGTGCGGTTTCCAGAACACGCTTGCCTGAAGCAGTCTTCCCCCTGTTGGGAGCTTTTCCAACAACATGGTTGGTAGAGGACTTGACAATTCACCACATGCGCCCTTGTCATACATGAGCCAAGACTAAGATCAGTGACCCCTCCCCCATTTTCTGCAGCCAAGGGAGGAGGGACAGACTGAGTGGCGAGGGACACAGAAAGGGGAAGTTTGGGAAGCCCAGGAGGACNGTGCCAATGCCATCAATCTCACAATGGTTAAGAAAGATTCTTTATTTGTATTTGAGAATGCTATTTCATAATAAAAAAGGAGTACAGTATTGATACATATCACAGCATGGATGAACCTTGAAGATAGCATGAAACTGTATATCCAACACCACATGCAGCATGATATATTTTATATGGTATTTACAGAATTGTCAAAGATAGGTCCAGAAAAGAGTACTATGGGGTGATTGGACAGTTCATCAGTATAGTTTCTTTGCGAGAAACTGAATATTATCTAGAAATAATAAATCTAGAAGTGGCAAGGGTCCCTTTCATGGTCTGATTTAATTTGAGGTCTACAAACTTCTCCAAGGGCTATTTGTATACTTTATCAAAGTAAATTTTGAAAACAAATTCACGTTACTGAGAATCTTATACATATTGAATACCATATTAACTTTGATATCCAATTGGATCCTCCCTCATCTTTTATCTCCTACATATTAATTTGTCTTCATGTAGATTTTCTTAGTTCAGTCATAACCTTCTAATCTTAGAGTTTTGACCTTAAAAACTTCACTTCCATTGGCCCAGTTCTTCTATTCTACTGAAAATTTCCACTCACTCATGCACTATAAAATCCCTCGCTGGACTGGAGCTATAGCTCACTGGTTAAACCAAAAAAAAAAAAAAAAAAAAACTGAGTTCAGATCCCAGATCCCACATGAAAATACTAGATGCTTGCACTTCTGGCCCAGAAAGAGAAAGGCTAGGAAACTCCAGAGCAAAGTCAATAGAGGTAGAGCAATCAAAGATGATTTCCAAAATTAACATAGGTTCTCCATAATCACACACGGTTCCCTCTGATGCATAAGTGCATATGTGGATAGATAGATAGATAGACAGACAGACAGAGATAGATAGATAGATAGATGATAGATAGATAGATAGATAGATAGATTAGATAGATAGACAGAGATAGATAGATAGATAGATAGATAGACAGACAGACAGACAGACAGACAGACACAGAGAGAGAGAATTTAAAAATTATCCTATTCCTGTTATCCTCTTCCTTTTCTGATGGTCCTGAAAAAAAGGTCTTTTTTTTAATATGGGTTACCAACTGCAATTGATTTTTTAAAAATATTTATTTGTTATTATTTATTTATTTATTTGTTCATTCATTCATTCATATTGTGTGAGTGTGTGTGTCTCACAGGGAACTGTGTCTCTTTGAAGATCTAAGGATGACTTCAGAAGTGATCCTGAAGTTTCTACCTCCTATTTGCTTTGCTTTGGGCTTTTCCGGGCTCCGCATTCCAGAGTTAGAAGGAAGTGGAGGCTGATGCTATTCTGCTTGCTGCTTTTTTTTTTTCATGTTTTATTATTATTTCCGCTCATACAAACTTAATATGTACACCGGTTCCCTCCCTCCCTCTTTCTCCCCCCTACCCCCCTGCTGCCCCCTCCCCTCACACCTCCTTCCCCATCCCCCAGTGCCTCCCCCCAATCCCCGGAGAATCCTTTAATGTACATGCCAGACTCTCCTCTGGGCCCTCCTCTCTGATGAAGTACAAGGACCCAGTGGCTTTTCCCTGAACCCTTTCCTGTGCTCCCCTTAAGCATAGGACACTACTGTGGCTGTCAATTCCTTGCCTCCAAGGATCTTGGTGCCTTTAGCAAATGCTAGACTTTATGGGGTCAATAGTGTGTGGGACATTGCGCAGGGCATGCAAAAACCTATTATGATTGCTTCGGCCCTAACTTGTGTGGAGTATCTCGCATATCATTGCTCCTCCCATCCTTGTGCTCTTACAATCTTACCGCCCCCTTTTCTGCAAATTTCCCTGAGCTTCAGGATGGGGAGAGATTAGGTTGGACTGGTCCTAGGTGGTTGATATAGAGTCTCTGAAGTTCTGGATTATGGTTCGTTGATTTTCTTTTCCAGTTTTGCTGCTCCTGTAATGCCCTTCACTCCATCCTGATGGGTATTGTATTTCACCCCCTGGCCAGAGATAAAAAGCTGTTAAACCAGAGTTTTTTTATAAGAGTGTATTCAAAGGTAGATGTAATAAAAGTAGGAAACCACAGTGAGGTAGGGGTCAATCACCCATTTGCAAAATGGTTACTTTTTATCTGCCAGACTATGTCCCCTCCCCTTCTGGTGAGATCATACCCCCTCAGTTGTAAATGATCAGGAAGGAAAGTCTGTGAACTTAACCAGATTGCTTTCTAAGTGAAGTCTGGGATCCAAACTCAGTTCCTTTTGATTGAAAAACAGTTTTAATTCCTAGGTTTTCTCTCCAGCCATGTCATTGATTTTTTTTTTCTTTGCTAGTCAGCAATACATCTACAGTAATATAGTAACAACCAGGAATTCTATTCTCTCTATTCTACTGAAAATTCTACTGTGTATAAAATCATGAGTAAGGTCTTTCTAGATTGGTTCTCTTTGTTTGCAGTTATGAAAAGAGCTATTATTAATAGGCTTATACACATGTCTCTGGTACAGGATGCAGTGTTCTTTGGAAATATACCCAGGAGTGGTATAACTGGTAGTATGGAATTTCTATTTTTAACTTTTTAGGTGCCTCCAAAATGACCTCCAAAAGGTTATATGAGTTTGCAATCCCACCAGCAATGTATGTGGAACCCCTTCTCTCCACAACCATGCCAATATTTATTGTTCCTTATGTTTTTGATCATAGCCATTCTGACTGGAGCGAAATGATATCTCAGGGTGGTTTCGCCTGTCATTTCCCTAATGACTAGAGAGGTAGCAGTTGACAGACAATTAATAAAAACGTGGTACATATATATAATGATACCCTATTCAGCTGACAGAAAAAATGAACTACTGAAATTTGCCAGTGAATGGATAGAACTGGAAGAAACACATTGAGTGAACTATCCCAGAAGCAGTAGACACTGTACGTCTCCCCCCATAAGTGAATACTACCATTATACGTTCAGTTTGCTAAAACTGAATAGAATTATTTAATAATACCCATAAATATAGAGGAACACAAGCTGACAGGGGGTGGAAGAAGGTCCCAACAGACCAGAAACAAAAGAACATAGGTAAACAGTTAGAAATGGCTTTTAAGTAAGAAGACTCTTAAAGAAGAGGGAAGAAAAGAATAAGACAGAATAGAGTTAGGTTAGCTTCCAGGTAACTAACCACCTGCTTACTAACCTCTAACCAACCCTCCATGACAGAAAACACACACTCATCACTGTAGAACAGTCTAAACAACAGTGGATGGGAAGTAAACTGACAATGGACAGGATCAGATATGTCAATATTGAGTGCTAATACCTAAGAGTAAAATTTCATCTAAACACCTCTCATTTTCTCTTGAGATAAGAGAGGATCTTAACACCCAAATAGGAAGCAGCCTACTACAGTGGAATAGCAATGAAATATATAATAGTCAAACAGAATACAGAGTACCTGTGACCCTGCAATGCTCACCTGGAATCAGGCCAAGATAATCTCTTATCATCCTAAGGCTCAGGGAACCTTGCAGAAGAGGGGCTGCTAAGGTTATAAGAGCCTAAAGATGTGAAGGTTCACTTCTGGCAAGGACATTCCACTCAAGGAAGGGCTGCTGCATCCAGGAACTCACTGCAATGAGATTTGTTCTTGTTAGACCTGCATAATGACTAACGTACCAACATGCCCCCATAGACTAGCAAGGATCTCAGAAGAAATATTTATATGCACTGGGAACCATAGGGGCTAGGGATAGACAGGTGAAAGGGAGTATCCATATCAATGTGTCTACCTACAGAAGAGTCACTTAATCTGCCACAGAGCCTGAACCCCTACTAGAGCAAAGGCTCCAGAGGGAAACCTGGGGCCTACAGAAACAGACAGAAAATTGGGAGGGAGAGAGATGGATTGCTGAAGGGAGAGAGGGAAGGAGGGAAGGAAGGTGGTAAGGAGGAGGTAAGGAAGGGGGGGACAGGAATAATTTTTCAATATGCTTGTAAAGCCAGGAAAAATGAAATAATAATAAGATCTTTCTCTTAATGTAACAAAAAAGTTAGTCATCTCCAAGGAGTTCATAATTTGAATTTTGTAAGTAGGTTCCCATGTTTTAAATGAAGGTTTGAACATTTATTTTTATTATTTCCACTCATACAAACTTAACAAGTACACTGGTCCCCCCTCCCTCTAACCCCCCAACTCCCCTCCCTCCCCATCCCCCAGTACCTCCCCCTCCCATCCCCGGAGCATCCTTTAATGTGCATGCCAAACTTTCCTCTGAGTCCTCCTCTCTGATATCCCAGAACCCTTTTCTGTGTTCCCGTTAAGCATAAGAACACTACTGTGGCTGTCAATCCCTTGCCTCCAAGGATCCTAGTGCCTTTAGCAAATGCTAGACTTTGTGGGGTCAATAGTGTGTTGGATATTGCGCAGGGCATGCAAAGACCTATTATGATTGCTTCGGCCCTAACTTGTGTGGAGTATCTTGCATATCATTACTCCTCCCATTCTTGTGTTCTTACAATCTTATCACCCACTCTTCTGCAAATTTCCCTGAGCTTCAGGATGGGGAGAGATTAGGCTGGCCTAGTTCTAGGTGGTTGATATAGAGTCTCTGATGTTCTGGATTATGGTTTGTTGATTTTTTTTTCACTTTTGCTGCTCCTGCAATATCTTCCACTCCATCCTGATGGGTATTGGATGTCACCTCTTACAGTCCTTGATGGTGGTCTATTTTCTCTGCTGTAACATGGCCAAAGATAAAAACCTATTAAATTAGAGTCTTGTTATAAAAGTATATTCAAAGGTAGATGTAATAAAAGTAGGAAACTGCAGTGAGGGAGATGTCAGTCACCCATTTGCAAAATGGTTTCTTTCTATCTGCCAGACTATACGCCCTCCCCTTCTGGTAAGATCACACCCCATCAGTTGTAAATGACCAGGAAAGCAAGTCTGTGAATTTAACCAGGTGTCTCATTACTTACTTGCAGTCCTTGATGGTGGCCTATTTTCTCTGCTGTAACATGGTCCCCTCTCCCCTTGTTACAAGTTTGTCCCTCTTTCCTTATCCCTCCTGTTCATAATCTTAGCAATTACTGTAGGTATTACAGAGATTTATCTTTGAGTGTTTCTAAGTGGGTTTGGTACTAGGAGCCACCAATTAGAGAATACATACGGTGCTTAATTTTCTGTGTCTGGGATACTTCACTCAATATAATTGTTTCTAATCCCATCCATTTCCCGGCAAATTCCAGTAATTCATCATTTTTGATGGCTGAGTAGTACTCCATTGTATAGATGTACCACCTTTTCCTTATCCACTCATAAACTGTTGTACATTTAGGTTGATTCCATGACTTTGCTATTATAAACAGTGCTGCTATGAACATGGTCGTGCTTGTGCTATTGAGGTGAATTTTTACTGTATGTGGGGTTATTTCCAAAAGTGGAATCGCAGGGTCATATGACATTTCAATCTTTAATTTCTTTAAGAATTTCCAGACGGCTCGCCAGAGTGGCTGTATGAGCCTGCATTCCCACCAGCAATGTAGGAGAGTTCCCCTCTCTCCACATCCTCTCCAGCATTTGTTGTTTGTATTGTGGATTTTTGCCATCCTGACTGGGGTGAGATGATATCTCAGGGTAGTTTTGATTAACATTTCCCTGATGGCTAAGGATGTGGAGCATTTTTTGATATTTGTTAGACATTTTAATTTCATCCCTAGTAAAATTTCTTTTAAGTTCCAGGGCCCATTCTTTAATTGGGCCATTTGTTTCCTTGGTATTTAGTTTTATAAGTTCTTTGTGGTCTCTGGATAATAGAGCTCTATCAGATATGTGCTTAGTGAAAATTTTCTCCCATTCTGTGGGTTGCCTTTGTGCTCTTGTTACAATGTGTTTATCTGAACAGAAACTCTTTGATTTCATAAGATCCCATCTGTTGAGAGTTGGTTGCAGTGACTGTGCTATTGGATGTCTGTTTACGAACTGTTGGCCTAGCCCAATCAGCTTAAGGGAGTTCCCTACCCTTTCAACTATGGTTTTTATAGTCTCTGGCCTTATATCAAGGTCCTTGATCCATTTGGAATTAAGTCTTGTACATGGGGACAAGTATGGGTCCAGTTTTAATCATCTGCATGTGGAGATCCAGTTTTGCCAGAACCATTTGTTGATGATACTGTTCTTTTTCATCGGATTTTTTGGGCCCCTTTTTCAAAGATCAAATGGCTATAGTTGTGTGGGCTTATACCTGGGTCTTGAACCCTTATCCATTGATCTGTGTGTCTATTTTGGAGCCAGTCCAGGCTGTTTTTATAACTATGGATTTATAGTATAGACTAAGGTTTGGTATGGTGATACCTCCAGCAGTGTTTTTGTTACTCAGGATTCTTTGCTATTCTGGGTCTTTTGTGCCTCCATATGAATTTTGAGATTGGTTCGTCAACCTCTTTAAAGAATTGCTTTGGGCACCAAGATCCTTGGAGGCAAGGGATTGACAGCCAAAATAGTGTTCCTATGCTAAAGGGGAACAAAGGAAAGAGTTCAGGGAAATGCCGCTGGGTCCTTGTATGTCATCAGAGAGGAGGACCCAGAAGAGAGTTTGGCATGCACATTAAAGGATTCTCCCGGGGTTGGGGGAGGTGAGGCATTAGCGGATGGGGAGGGAGGGTTGATGGGAGGGTGAACAGAGGGGTCAGGGGAGGAGGAGGGAGGGAGGGAACCGGTATATCTATTAAGTTTGTATGAGCAGAGATAATAAAAAATATAAAAATAAAATAAAATAAAATAAAAGAATTGCTTTGGGATTTTAATTGGAATAGCATTGAATTTGTATATAGCCTTTGGTAGGATGGTCATTTTTATGATGTTGATTCTGCCAATCCAGGAACATGGGAGGTCTTTCCACCTTCTGGTGTCTTCTTCAATTTCTTTCCTTAGGGTTTAAAAGTTTTCATCGTAAAGGTCTCTTACCTCCTTGGTTAGGTTTATGCCAAGGTATTTCATTTTTTCAGGGGCTATAGTAAATGGGATTTTTTCTCTCAGGGCTTTTTCACTTCTTTTACTCTGGGCATATAGGCTACTGATTTTTGTACATTTATTTTGTATCCTACCACCCTGCTGAACTTCTGTATTAGATCGAGGAACTTCTTGGTGGTGATTTTGGGATCACTCAGGTATAAGATCATGTCATCTGCAAAGAGGGATAGTTTGACTTCTTCCTTGCCAATTTGAATCCCTTTTTTGTGCTTTTCTTGTCTTATGGCTTCAGGTAAGACTTCAAGTACAATATTGAATACAAGTGGTGAGAGTGGTAAGACTTCAAGTACAATATTGAATACAAGTTTTGAGAGAGGACAGCCTTATCTAGTTCCTGATCAAAGCAGGAATGCTTCAAGTTTTTCCCCATTGAGTATAATCCTTACTGTAGGCTTGTATACAGCTTTTATTATATTGATAAAGGTTCCTTCCATTCCAACTGTCTCAAGCATTTTGATCATAAAAGGCTGTTGGATCTTGTCAAAAGCTTTTTCTGCATCTATCAAGAGTATCATGTGGTCTTCAACTTTGGATTGATTTATATGATGAATTACATTTTTTGATTTGTGTATGTTGAACCAACCTTGTTTCACGGGATAAAGCCTACTTGATCCCTGTGAATGATCTTTTTGATATGTTTTTGAATCTGATTAGTTAAGACTTTGTTGAGAATCTTTGCATCTATGTTCATCAGAGAGATTGGCCTATAGTTTTCTTTTTTAAGTGTATCTTTATTACGTATTGGGATTAACACAATATTAGCTTCATAGAAGGAATTTAGTTGTGCCTCTTCCTTTGCTATTTGATGGAACATTTTAAGGAATATTGGTGTTATAAGCTCCTTAAATGTCTGGTAGAACTCTGTGCTGATCCATCTGGTCCAGGACATTTTTTGGTGGGAAAATTTGGGATTACTTCCTCAATTTCCTCATATGTTATAGGACTATTTAAATAATTCACAACTTCCTGATTCAATTTAGGTAAGTTGTATTAAGAATTCATCCATCTCTTTTGTGTTGTCAAATTTCACAGAGTATAAGTTTTTGAAATATGATGTTATAATTCTCTGGATTTCTTGGGTATCAGTAGTGATAACTCCATGTTCATTTCTGATTTTGTTAATTTGGGTTTTCTCTCTCCTGCTTTTGCTCTTATCTAGAGGTGTATCAATCTTATTGATTTTTTTTCAAAAAACCACCTTTTTGACTGGTTGCTTCTCTGTATCCTTTTCCTAATCTCGATTTTATTTATTTCTACCCTTATTTTGCTAATCTCTCTTCTACTGCTTTAGGGATTGGATTGCTCTAGTTTCTCTAAAGATTTAAGCTGCATTGTTAAGTTATTTACTTCTGATGTTTCCAATTTTTTGATGTAGGCATTAAGACCTATGAACTTCTTTCTTAGGACAGCCTTCATTGTGTCCCAGAGATTTTGGTAAGTTGTATTTTCATTATTGCTCACTTTCAGGAAATCTTGAATTTCCTTTTTAATTTCTTCCTGAAACCAGTTCTCATTCAGCATCAGAGTGTTAAGTTTTCAGGAGTTAGTGTATTTTCTGTTGTTTGTTTTGTTGTGGGTGTCCAGCTTTAGGGCACAGGCTAGAATTTCAACTTTCCTGTATATGTGGAGATTAGTTTTGTGGCCCAATAAGTGATCTATTTTGGAGAAAGTTCCATGTGTTGTTGAGAAAAATGTGTATTCTTTGGTGCATGGATGAAAAGTTTGATAGAGATCTGTAAGGTCCATTTCTTTAAGGGTTTTATTAAGTTCCAAAGTGTCTCTGTTAAGCTTTGACCTGTTGATCTATCCCATGTTGAATTATCATTGGGGGTTGATTTCTCACTTTATACTCTGTAGGGTTTTCTTGATGAATGTGGAGGGGCCCGTATTGGGTGCATATATGTTCAGTATTGTGAAGTCTTCCTGGTGAATTGTACCTGTGACTAAAATGTAGTATTATCCATCTGTGTCCCTTATGATTTTTTTTAGTTTGAAGTCCACTTTATTCGAGAGCATAATGGCTACCTCTGTCTGTTTCCTGGTTCCTTTAGCTTGCAGAATTTTGGACTAGCCTTTCATTTTTAGGATGTGCCTATCTTTTGTGGTGAGATGAGTTTCCTGAAGGCAGCAGATTGATGGGTTGTGGTTTTTAATCCAAGTTTGTAATCTGTGTCTCTTAATTTGTGAGTTAATACCATTGACATTTAATGTTATGATGGAGAACATTTTTAATTTTGAACATTTTTTATGTTTAGTGGACTTTGTAAGCATATTGTTTGACATTTATGTTTTGGTGGTATTATATTTCCCTTCTGTCCTCCTGGATATGCTTGTTTTTTACTTCAAGTTTGAGTATCATTTCTAGCATTTTTTGAAGGCCTGATTTGGTAGATATGTATCCCTTCAAGTTGTCTTTGTGCTGGAAAATTTTTCTTTCTCCCTTGGTCATGACAGATAGTTTTGCCGGATATATCAGTCTGGCTTGGCATTTTTGCTCATTTAATACTTGAAGTACATCTCTCCAAGCTCTTCTTGCTTTTACTGAGAAGTCATTTGTACTTTTAATAGGTTTATCTTTAAAAGCGACTTGCTTTTTTTATCATGATAATCTCTGCACCTTTTCTTTGTCTTAAATGTGGAGTGTTTTGACTGTTATTTGCTGTGGGTGATTTTCTATTTTGGTCATATCTGTTTAGGGTGTGGAATGCCTCTTGTATTTGGATGGGCCTCTCTTTCTTTTATGATAATTTGAAAAATATCCTCAGGTGTGGTATTTTGGGATTCTTACTCTGGTATTCCATGAATGCGCATGTTAGGCTTCTTCAGGGTGTCCCATATCTCTTGAATGTACCTCTCAAGTATCTTTTTGTCTTTAACAATCTCTTCCATTGAGCTGGTTAATTTTCCCACTTTGTCTTCAAGATCTGAATTTCTATTTTCTGCTTCATTAGTTCTGCTGATAAGGCTCTCTGTTAAGTTTTGGGTTGAAGATAACTTGTCTTTTGGTTCGATTTTAAACTCTGCCTGAGACTGTTTTAACTCCTCTATGCCTATTTTTGTTTCTTGAACTGTTTTTCTCAACCCCTCCAAGTGCCTGTTGTGTTCCTACTCAAAGTGGTTGATGTGGTTTGTTAACTCCTCTTGGATTTTCTCTTTCATAGTAATAATCATGGTAATGATCATACTTTGAAAGTCGTTATCTTGGGTCTGGCTTTCTTGGCTATTTTTGGTGAATTTGTTCTGGTTGGAATCCATCATTATGGGGTTAATTCTTTCAGTGGGAGGTCTTCTTGGGTTTTGTTTCTCATGGATCTGCACTTTGACTTGGGCATTGTTTTTTTTTCTTTCTGGACCTTTCAGTTTCTGTGTGTTTTTGACTAAACTGATTTAGTTGGTATTACTACACTTGGACAGTTATTACTAGTGCTTTCCTTGGAGTTGGGTACGTTTGTCTTTTGTAATTGTTATTTCCTAGATGAGGCTATTAGGCTGTTAGTACATCAGTTAAGTCAGGTTAAGTAGACAGGGGCTGAATATTAGTATGCTAGTTCACTTTTATGATTTAGTATGTTGGTGATAATGAGGGTGAGTGGTGTACTCCCTGGAGTTGTGAATGTTTTGGGTGTGGCTGTATGGAAAAGTTAATCTACAGTGATTAACACTTGAAAGGAAAAGTAAGGTGAAAAAAAAGAGTTTTACTTATCTTTGGGCTGGATGTGATGAATCTCTCCCATGTAATAGGATGATTGTAGAGGTCTTCAGATGTATGGTCTTTGACCCTCAGAATTTTGCTTGAGTTTCCTTTCGACTCTATTGAATTCTGAGTAGCAGTGTGTCTTCCATGGACCACGTGTGTGGGTACCCGGTGGGCTGGAGAGGCAAAGGGACTGATGTTGATGGCAGAATTCTTCATCTAGGACCTGGGACTTGGCTTAGTGGCCCATCCAAGCTCCAGGGATGGAGGAATGTGAGCAAGTTCTGTCCGGTCAGGTTGACAGGTGGGCTGGAGGAGGAAAGTGGCTGGGGCCCAGGGCGTGGCCCAGGGCGGATAAGCTAGCGGGAGAAGGAAAGTCGCTGGGGCCCCAGTGATCATTAATAATCTGTCCCTTCATTATTAAATTTTGACCTAATTTTATTGATATTGTTTGTTTGTTTGATACTAGTTGGTTCTGCCTACTACAGGAGATACCAAAGAGATATTCTAAGGAAATTCACATATTAATTTATTTTCCAATATTTTTGTATATATTATTGAACAAGACAAATGTTTCTGTCATACCATATGAATCTTGATATACAAGTTATATTCCTCATTCCCAAACTGCATTTCAATACTGCTGCTAATTTGCTTCCCTTGTCAAATTTCATAAGCAACTTACTTTGTATTCTAAGTTGGTATACCAAATTTCAAGTTCACAGAAATATCAAAGGTAACATAATATTTTAAAGATATCATATTTCATAATTCCATAGTCTGATTTAATATAAACCTAATTTGATTTCATTAGGGTTCATAATTCAATTAATGGACAGCTTTTGCTTATTTTCTTTCATTTAGCCTACCTGCTGAACAAATGAAATGCATGTGATATTTCATTATGTAATTCCCAGATTTTTGTATTGATGTACATGTTTTTAGATGAATAGATGAAACTATTATCTAGCTATTATCTATCTAATCACTTGTCTGTCTCTCCCTATCATCAGTCCATCAAGTATCTAGCTAGCTATTATCTATCTGTTGCTTGTATATATACATCATGTAACATCTATCTGTCCATCTATCTATGTACCTATAACATACTTAGTTATATATTGATCTGAATACATGCATATAGTCTCCACCTGAAGAATTATATTTAAAAGTTATTATCATGTTTATTTACTGACTTCAGCTTTTTACTGGATTACTATGCTTTCAGAAATATAATCTAATTAAAATTGAAGTGCAAAACTTTGTGAAAAAGAATCATCCCCGAGTCATAATAGATCTTGAACAAAACTGACTCTTTATTATTAAGAAATATTTTTGATATTTCCTTTTATTATGTTAATTCCCTCACAAAGTATTTTCTTATTAAGCTGTCATTTCCAGAGGCTCATCCAGTAGACAGCCTCCTATTTGTTTCTGTCTACTAGGAAAGCCAGAGCTCTGCCCAGCCCTCCATCTCTTGCCTTTCATTCTCTATTTCCTGCTGTTCTCTCCTATTGCTATTCTTTGAGGGAATTCTTTCGTTGTGAGATTCACTTAAAAGGATTAATTAAATAATTAGTTGCACAATCCACAATAGACAACTATTATGTTTTTAAATTTCCAGTCAAGGGTTTTAGACAAGTTGCAACAATGCATTCAATGCTGTCTTTGAAAATACATTGAGGTCTAGCTGGAGAATTTCTCCTTTTACTACCAACCTCTAGCAACTATCAAAACCTTTTACTATGAAACTATAAACATATGTTTGCAATTTGCCTTTAAGCAAGGGTAGAAGACACAAGTTAAATGCAGCAAAAGTCTCATAAGTTTAAACTTCCCTAACAATAACATGGTTGATCCTATTGCTTTTAGTAATTCTCCTTTTTTAGGACAAATAACCTGGGAAAGTTGCTGTTGGGTCTATACCCATAAGAATGAATGGCTCTTTGACATTCAAGCCCTTGTAAGGCCATTCCTGGCTGAGGTGCACAGCTTGAAAGAAGAGATTTCAAATATTCAAAGGGAAAATAAGACATGTGAGGTTATTTCCCAAAGCTACTCATGAATTGTAAAAAGATAAAAGATAATATCCTGTAATGCTGTTATATGCAAGCAAAAACGATAAGCATATTTGTAAAATTTAGTCTTCTATTGTACTCTGTATCTTACTGTTAGTAGAGGAGCAGACTCTTCATTGCCAATTTCATTGTCAAATGCTTCCTGCAAAATATTCATACCACAAAGTGAAGTACCCAAAATCATTGTCAACAAAAATAAGATCATCCAAAAAATTAAGTGAATCGAGCTAGAAGATTAAGAAAGGTAATAGAACATAGTTACAAATAGAGATCATAAGATTATTATTAAAAATTAAAAGGATGACTTCATCCAAAAGGATACTTAACAACCAAACTTCACGAGCTGGTTCTTAAAGGAATTTCATAAGGATTACCAGTTTGTTTCTTCTTTAAACTTGAAAATTTATTCCACTGCTTTTCCTGATTTCTTTTTCCTTCAAAGTATATTTAAATTTTGAAGATAAAACCTCTTAATGCTTTAGTAGTGTATCTGAGGTATTAAAATGCCTTTATGTGCTTCTTGTTTAAGGTCATCTGTTCTAGCTTAGTTTCCTGTTGTTGTGATAAAATACCTTGGCAAAATAAACGTACAGGAGAAAAGATTTATTTGGTTCATGATTTCAGGATATAGGCCATTACTGGAGAGAAGTCATGGGAGCAGGCAATTGACAGAGCTGATCACATTACATCCACATCCATGAGAAGTAACAAAGAATTAATTGCTTAAGCATTCAAGCATGATGTTGTGAATTTTTTTACACAGTAAAGAATTTCCTTACCTAAGGAATAGGGATACAAAATTAAGTTGAGTCTCATATCAATTAATATAATCAAGACAATCTTTGATTCCATATGCTTGCAAAAGTAGAAAAAGTTAATAAAAAACAGAGTCAAAGTCTCTCCTGCCAGGTTATTCTGAATTGTATTAATCAGACAATGACAAATATTGTGAAATCAATGAAAAAGCACAAAAATAACAAATAGCTGAAGTCCACATGTACACCTGTACAGAGAAATCAAATGTAAAGCAGAAAAGTAATTGACTTACATTCATAAGGTCAGGGTTTCTTTTAGCTTCAGTCAACAAACTTTCATAAAAATCACATTTAAAAACTATAGATGTACAGTAGTATTTGAGACATATAGTTAAAAAAGACATAAAATACAATGAAATCCTATATTTTTCTTTTTCTTTTTTATTATGTTTGTTTGTTTGTGTGTGTGTTCCTGTAGAAGATTAAGGGCAACTTACGGAAGCACCTTAAATTGCTTCTACATCTTTTTTGCTTTGCTCAGGGATTTCTTAGGCTCTGCCCACCAGGTACAGGAGCCCA
This sequence comes from Typhlomys cinereus, assembly GCA_023101885.1. Lineage (NCBI taxonomy): Eukaryota > Metazoa > Chordata > Mammalia > Rodentia > Platacanthomyidae > Typhlomys > Typhlomys cinereus. Next base: position 5,803,672 of record JALPQD010000016.1, on the reverse strand, counting down.
GGCTTCTGCCCTTTCTAACAAGCAATTTTACATGGGACCTAGAATCTGGGATTTGAGTTCAGGTCCTTCTGCTTGGGAGACAGAGTGTTAAACCCTGAGCCATCTCTCTAGCCCTGAAATCCTATATTAGCATTAAAATAAAGTTTTCCTTATTTTATTTGGCTGCCTGTTTGTGTTTTCTGGTTCATCTTTCCAGTACTCATTATTTTCCTATTCACATTTATGTGTTTATTAATGTTCTCTTGGAGTTCCTTAATCATGTTACTTATAATTGTTCTTTGTAATTTTTTAAATTTTATTATTTATTATGTATTCAATTGTGCATGTACGTGTGTGCGCGCGTGTGTGAATGTATGTGTGTGTGTGTGTGTGTGTGTGTGTGTGTGTGTGTAGAACCACGGGCCAATTAGGGAACCATCATGGGCCACCTCCACCTCCTCCTTGTTTACTCTATCCCAGGATTCACAGGGTCTGCCTTACCAGGACCAGAAACGCAGGCCGCCCATGCTTCTGCCCGACATCTATACGTGGGGTCTGGGATCCGAACTCAGGACGTTCCTCCTGCAAGGCAGAGGCTTAATCCCTGAGCCACCTCTCCAGCCCCTGTTCTTTGTAATTTTTTTGTACTGACCATTACTCTTTTGAATATTTCCCAATGTGGTACACTCACCATTAGCTGATACAATGTGATTGGTGATTTGGGGAGGAAGTATTTTTTTTTAAATTTTTCTTGGGATTTCTGTTCAATATATAGACTTGGTTATCTTGAGTTAGCTAACTGATAGTTTTCTTTCACATATGCTTCTGTCAAATCGATAAGCAACACATGAGAGTGGAGAGGATAAACATAAATGATAATGATGATGATTTGTGAAAACAGTTATTGAATTAACAGGTTCTAGGAAATGTCTTAATATCACAAAATACATCACTACCAAATTTACATATCAAATTTAGTGAAGATAATGACAAATATCTCAGTTTAAGAGAAAACTATTTGGTCATTATTCTGTCACTGCTTAAGATTATGAAACTCTCAGTTTTACTATTCCATGTGTACACTGACAAAAGGTGAATTATTTGTTTAAAATAAAACATTTCAACCTGATATTTTAAATCAAATCCATTAATATAAATATTAATATCCTATTGTCCAATGTTAAACAGCAAACCTATACCGCTGATAACAGACAACTTTGAAAGCTTCAAAATGATGGTAGTGTGTGGACAAAATGTGGTACCAAAATGTGGCAAGCCAACACAAACAAAATCAAATCTTCTTTGAGAAAATAGGACAATAGTTGTAGCAATTCATTCATTTAAAAAAAAGTAAAATTTAAGCATGGTAGTACATGGTTATAATAGCAATATTTTGAAAGGTACCACAGTTTGATACATGTGTCAGCCTCACTATGGAGGCTTCCAGCTCTGGGCACATTTGTAGATAATTGGTAATTGAGCTAAACCTAGAGGAAGTTTGCAAATCATTGTTTAGTTGAGAGGGAAGGAACAACCCATGGTTGATGGAACTAGGTACTGGACAGGTAAATAAAATACATAGAACTAGTTGAGGAAATTGGCATCCTTTTGTTTACTTAGCCAGACATGTTGACTGACAAGTAAGGTCAACCCTCTCTCAGTGATTATATGGAGATGATATGGCTAGTTTCCTCGGTCTTGGTGATGGTTTGAGTATTTCTGCCAAGCTGGATGAATAAACATAACCAGACTATCATAAGAGAATAAACTCCATGTTTCCTTAGCAGTTTTGTCAGTATTTTTTCATAACATGTTAAACATTTAACATTAAGACTAACTGCTGCAGAATTTGGTGTTGTTAATAAATCTGTTTATGTGGATTTTGTGGATTCTGAATAGTTTTGTTGATGTAACTTTGAAATGATTGAAGCTCTTGAGCCTATGCATTACAAATATCATTCTACAGAGTTTAATGAGCTATTTAATAATGGAAATGCTTGAGAGTTGTGGAATGATTAGAGTTCCCATCACTCTGTGATGAAGAGAATAAGGATTTAGGTAAGTTGAATTTAATGACAATGGATTGTTTTGCTTGGTTCAGGAAGGCTGAGTGGATGACTGTGAAATTTTAGATATGGAAAGATCACATGATAAAAAAGCTACCACTGAAATGAAAATCACTGAAGGAAGACTTAGTGTTTTGCACCTGGATGGTGGAAGAAATGAATACCACCATATGGAGACTTTGTGGTTTAAAAACTCAGATTCTTTCAGGGGGCAAGAGCCTAAATTGAAGTCTTTCTTGCCCTTAAAATGCTTTATCTGCATAAAACAGGGCTTTTGCATGGAAGCTGGACAGCTGTGGCTCAAGTGGACAAAACTACATTTCACATTTGCTGTGGAAATTGTCAGAATACTCCAGGTGGTACTGGTTATGATGCACCATTAAAGGTTTCATGGAGAATGGCAGAAGTTTGGCACCAAGTGGCAAGTTTGGAGTTGCTGCAAGAAATCATGAAGAGTACAGCTATAGAGGTGAACCTAGAGTGTTGTTGGACATGCCAGAAGCATGGGATTTACAGTGAGGATAAATTCTGTTTGCTTGACTTTGACCTGTAAAGAGGCACAGAGATATCCTAGAATCTTTTAGCTGCCATGATTACATGATAAGCAACAGAAAATAGACAGTTAAGTACAGTATTTGATTTGCTGGACTTGTTTTTAAATTTGTGTTTTCTCATCGTCACAATGCTTGTATTTTGATGTTTTATCTATGTTGAAGTATTTAATTTATTTTGACATGATAGACTCCTATTTGGAACATTGTTTTTATACTTTAATTTCTTGTTTGCTTGCTTGTATATGTGTGTATGTTTGTGTGTCCTAGAGGAGGACCAAGAATGACTTCAGGAATCATCCTGGATTGCTTCTACCTCCATGATGCTTCCTACTGGGATTTCCCAAGCTCGGCTCACAACGGCCAGAAGTACAGGGGTCAGCCTTTTCTGTCTGGTGTTTCTGTGTGAGACCTAGGATCTGAACTAGAGACCTTCTGATTGTGAAGTGGCATATTAACCCTGATCCATCTCTCCAGCCCAAGGTTTGGAATATTTTTTAAAAAGAGACTTTTAGTTCCAACATATTAATAACTGTACTTGTAAAGACTGACATTTTAAAACTGGATTATAGAAACTTTTAATTTTGGACTTTTTGGATTAATACAATTAAATGTATTTATTTATATTATAAGGCAAATTTAACACCTGTGGGGACAAGAATGGAAGGTTACAATTTAAAAGTTATATGATAAGGGATGAAGTGTCAGGCTTATATGCTGGTGTCAACTTGATGATTGAGGCTTTGAGCTCTGGGCACATTTGTAGATAATTAGTAATTGAGTTACATTCAGAGTGAACCTGCACAAGATTGTCTAATGGATGAGGAAGACCCCCTATGATGGGTAGCACTAGGCCCTGGACATGTGACTGGATATAGAAAGCTGGTTGAGGAAGTTGGCATCTTTGTGTATCCTTGGCCAAACCTGCTGGTCTAGCAAATAAGGATCATCTCTCTCTCAGTGATTATGTAGAAATAGTGTGGCCAGTTTTCTGGGCCCTGGTGTTGGTTTGAGTTCTCCAGCCAAGCTGAACAAACAACTTTAATCAGGAATCATAGGAGAAAATAAACTCTTGTTTCCTTAAGTCATTTGGTGATAGCTTATCAACAATATGCAAAATAACTGCTTCAGAATGGGAAGGCTTTATGTCTAAATAGTCATACTTCAACCTGCCTGGGCTGGACTACATTTGACCTTGTCACTAAGAAAACAAGCAGAAAAAAAAAAAAAAGAAGAAAACAAGCAGAAATAGCTGCCAAAATCATTAGATATTCATCTGAAAATGATAGGGTCCAAAACCAGTCCTTATAACCCCAATATTAACTCAATTTAATTGCAGATTGTTTGGGAGATACAAAGTGATTGCCCTTTAAAAATGATATGGCAATAACTCAAAAATATATTTAATGTATGTGTTAACAAGACTTAGTTGAAAAATCAACTTAAAGGGTTTCAGTCTGTGATCACTTTGTTGCATTAACTCTGGTACTATAATGATGCAGATCATCATGATGATGGGTACAGTATTTGGACAAAACTGTTTACTTCACAGCAGTCAGAGAGTATACACCGAGTTTCCATTTACAATAAACACAGAATGAATAATACATCAGTGGGTTAAACGATTGATGAAGCCAAAATCCCATAATCATTTCTCAAAATTCCTACCTAGGAATATTGCTACAACAAATACAGAGCCTTCAACATACCAGTTGTCAGATTATTTGGAAAGATCAAGTGCAAAGAAGTCTGGTAGTCTCAATTGTTCCCACTTTGCTCAAATGTTCATATGTAAAATCTTGTGACTCTTATATTCAAGGTAATTCTGTCAAGGTATATATAGCCAACCTTCAACATTCTTGTGGATTGTATTCATGAGGTGCTACTTTGGCTTGTTCTGGAGTTTCCCTTATCACATGTCCATTTCTGACAGCTTTCTTTCTGGAATTACAATTGTAGTGTTGAATTCATTCTCATGGCTTTTCTGTCAGGAGTTACTTTTAGAAAATTCTCATTATGCCAGAGACTATCTGACCTTACATGACAGCCTTTGAAATTTCAGTAAAAGCCGCTCTGCCACTCCATTTGCATGCCTGCAAATCCGGAACTAAGCAGATGACAGGAATGGTCAAAGTCAGTACAAACAATAATCATGTTCACGTTAACTTCACCTATAGTGGAATCTGAGTTCCTAATGGCACCTGAACACGGGAAAACGTATCCTTCAAAGACAATTTCATAGTTGTCAAGGATGAGAACAAGACACCAATCAATCAATTATCTTTATCATTTTTTTATTTATTGATTTCTTTCAAGTTTTCCTTTGTTTGTGGCTTCTTTATATTTCTAAATCCTGGAGAACTTTGGTCTTGGAGGTTCTTGAGTCACCTTTGATGATTTTCACAGCTAGTGAGAACAGAGGAGCAGACTAGAGGAAATTAACCAAGCCACAAGTTTATGTGAAAGACTTCCATGTACACTGGGAGATTTGACCTGAAGCCTACACTTCATTCTCATGCAGGTAGCCCACCAGGAGCCCACTACAAAGTCTATCCATGGGACTTTTGATCCTGACTACACCAGGGACCGTTAGTCAAAGATCAAACAGTGAAACAATAGAAAGTTTCCATTTTCGATCTCCCAAAAGTTCATAGTAGATATGTATACCCGGGGTCCAGAGTCTTTGGAGTAAGACTTGGAGTGGTCTTCCCTCCTTTCCGGCACTGAATCAGCCAGAGACTTCTTGTTCTCCGTGAATTTCCTGAACAACCAAATGTCTCTCCTTTTTCTTTGCTTCTCAGTAAATCTTGCTAAAAGTATTCATGTCCTGACTTCTTTGAATGCTGTGAATTCAGGATGCTAGGTCCTAAGTTAAAAATGGCAACACTCTCAGGGCTTTCCCTACTTTTCCCCCACTGTATTGACTCTTTTTGATGTTCTAATTTCTTTTCTTTTTTTGCCTAATTAAAATATTTTACTGAGTAATAGTGTTCTTGATAACTGTTTTTTATAACTTACATTTTTTATTATTTCCGCTCATACAAACTTAAAAGGTAAACCAATTCCCTCCCTCCCTCCTCCTCCCCCCAAACCCCCTGCTTCCCCTCCCCTCACCCCTACCTCCCCATCCCCAAGTGCCTCCCGCCCCCATTCCTAGAGAGTCCTTTATTGTGCATGCCTGACTCTCCTCTGGGCCCTCCTCTCCAATGACGTACAAGGACTCCTTGGCATTTCCCTGAACCCTTTCCTGTGTTCCCCTTAAGCATAGAAACACTACTGTGGCTGTCAATCCCTTGCCTCCAAGGATCTTGGTACCTTTAGCAGATGCTAGACTTTGTGAGGTCAATAGTGTGTTGGACATTGTGCAGGGCATGCAAAGTCCAATTATGATTGTTTCGGCCCTAACTTGTGTGGAGTATCTTGCAAATCATTGCTCCTCCCATCCTTGTGCTCTTACAATCTTACCGCCCCCTCTTCCGCAAATGTCCCTGAGCTTCGGGATGGGGAGAGATTAGGCTGGCCTAGTTCTAGGTGGTTGATATAGAGTCTCTGAAGTTCTGGATTGTGGTTTGTTGATTTTCTTTTGCAGTTTTGCTGCTCCTGCAATGCCCTTCACTCCATCCTGTTGGGCACTGTATGTCACCACCTGGCCAGAGACTAAAAGCTGTGAAACTGGAGTCTTATCATAAGAGTACATTCAAAGGTAGATGTAATAAAATTAGGAAACCTCAGTGAGGGAGGGGTCTATCACCCATTTGCAAAATGATTACTTTTCATCTGCCAGACTACATGCCCTCGCCTTCTGGTGAGATCATACCCCATCAGTTGCAGATGATCAGGAACGAACGTCTGTGAACTTAACCAGGTGTCACATTACTTACTTGCAGTCCTTGATGGAGGCCTATTTTCTCTGCTGTAACATGCTCACTTCTCTCCTTGTCTCTGGTGTGGCCCTCCAACCCCATCCCTCCTGTTCATAATCCTTGCAATTACTGTAGGTAATACATAGATTTACCTTTGAGTGTCTCAATGTGGGATGGATGGGTTTGGTACTAGGAGCCACCTATTAGACAGTACATACAGCGCTTAATTTTCTGGGTCTGGGATACTTCACTTAATATAATTGTTTCTAATGACATCCATTTCCTGGCAAATTCCAGTAATTCATCATTTTTGATGGCTGAGTAGTACTCCATTGTATAGATGTACCACATTACCTTATCCACTCGTCAACTGTTGGACATTTGGGTTGATTCCATGACTTTGCTATTGTAAACAGTGCTGTTTTTCTTAAACACTACCAATTTTCCTACTCTCAACCACACCTTTTGTTCCACATTCTCATTAAAAAATAGTGAAAATAGCTACCAATTATCATACTACAGATGAAATATTTTGTGGTGGCTAAAAAATTCCTTCATCAGGTCCATCATCATAAACTAAGATTCTCCCAAACTCTCTGAACAAAATGGACCCCAACCTTTGTCATCATGTAGCATTAATTTCCTATAATTCTCCATAAAGCACTCATTTCAATCTAATCTACTTAATCACAAGCTGTACTATCCATATTTGTCATAGTTAGGCACAGGTGTCAACTTGACAGTTGAGGGTTAGAGCTGCAGGCATATTTGTAGAGGATTAGTGGCTGAGTTAAGCCCAGAGCAAACCTGCAAGAGATTATTCAGCTGATGGGGAAGGCCCAGTCCATGGTGAGTGGGACAGGCCCTGGAGTAAAATATAGAGAGCTGGTTGAGAAAATTGGCATTCTTAGGTATACTTGACCAGACATGTTGGTCTGGCAAGTAAGGATTGTCCCTCACTTAGCAATTATGTAGAGATGATGTGGCCAGTTCTCAGTCCTGGTGGCGATGTGAGCTCCCCTGCTAAGATGGACAAACAACTGTAACTAGGAATCCTACGAGAAAATAAACCCCTTGTTCCTGTAAGCTGTTTGATCACCTTTTTATCAGCAGCTATTCAGGCTAACTGCAACAATATTCAAAGCAATTCTGGATTTCTTTCATTTTTTAGTTCCTACAGTAATCATCCATAATCATTAATCTCAATTCATAGTATTCTGGTCTCTCTTCCTCTATATCCCACCTCTCTCTTTTTCCCCAGTTTTCAAAATTCCTCTTACAAACCATGTCCAAAAGCTTTTGTAATGTATGACTTGCCATGCTGTAACAAAGACTTTAAGTACATTTGAAACATTGTCCCTTTGGGCTTGTAGCTGCTCATTTGTCAACTAAATTCATGAAGAGAGTTTGACACATTTCTCTTCATTTTGTATCATTTTCTTGCTTGACTTTGGGTTTGATTTTTGCATATCTTAGTATGCTGACACGAGAATCCTTTCCAAAATGGTTCATTTCTGCTGACAGAAGATACTAAAGAAGTACTGTCACTCTCACAAAATAATTTTCAATTGTTACAGCATCCTGTTTGAGATCATAAAAACAATTCATATAAGTTTTAGTCCTTGGCCTACAGATGAATATCTAACATAATCTTTTATTTCTGGCATCACTTATTAGTATGGGAACACTATTATGACTGTTAATCCCTGTCTCTAAGGATCCTAGTGCCTGTGATTCATGCTAGACTTTGAGGGATTATTGACATGTCAGTCATTGCACAGGTAATACAAAGTCCAATTATTGCTACTCGGCCATAACTTGCATGGAGTATCTTGCATATCGTCGCTCCTCCCAATCTTTAGGCTCTTACAATCTTAATGTCCCCTCTTCCTCAAATTTCCCTGAGCTTTAGGATGGGGAGAGATTTGGCTGATCAGGTTCCAGGTGATTAAAGTAGGGTTTCTGATGCTCTGAATTATTGTTTGTTTCAGTTTTGTTGTTCCTGCACTGCCCTTGGCTCCATCCTGACTGGTATTGGAGTTCATCTCCTAACCTGAGAGAAAAGGCTGTTTAAGTGGAGTTTTACTATAAGATAGTAGATTCAGAAGGAGATGGAATAGGACTAGGAAACTTCAGTGAGGGGGGGGTCAGTCTCTCATTTGCAGGATGGTTACCATCTCTCTGCCTGACTCTATACCCTCCCTGACTGGTGAGATCAAACCCTTCAGTCAAGCAAGTGACTAGGAAGAAAAGTGAGTGAGCTTAACCAGATGTCTCACTACTTACTTGCAATACTTGATGGTGACCTATTTTCTCTGCTGTAACATGATCCCCTATCTCCTTGTTTTTGTTGAGACCCTCTTTCCCCGTCCCTCTTGTTTATAATCTTTGAAATTACTGTAGGTATTACAGAGATTTATCTTTGAATATGTCACTAAGTGGGTATGGTACTAGAATCTACCTATTAGGGAGTATATATGGCACTTAATTTTCTGTGTCTGGGATACTGCACTCAATATAATTTTTTTCTAATTCCATCCATTTCCCAGCAAATTTCATTAACTCATCTTTTTTGATGGCTGAGTAGTATTCCATTGTATAAATGTACCACATTTTCCTTATCCATTCATCAACTATTGGGCATTTGGGTTGATTCCATGACTTTGCTATGGTAAATAATGCTGCTATTAACATGGTTGTGCTTGTGTCATTGAGGGGAATTTTTGCTTTATGGGGGATCATTCCCAGAAGTGGAATAGCAAGGTCATATGGCATTTCAATCTTTAATTTTTTTTAAGAATTGCCAGACGGCTCGCCATAGTGGTTGTATAAGCCTGCATTCCCACCAGCAATGTAGGAGAGATCCCTTCTCTCCACATCTTCTCCAGCATTTGTTATTGTTTGTATTGTGGATTTTTGCCATCCTGACCAGGGTGAAATGATATCTCAGGGAAGTTTTGATTTGCATTTCCTTGGTGGCTAAGGATGTGGAATATGTTTTAAGATATTTGTTAGACATTTCAACTTCCTCCCTGGAGAAGTTTCTTTTGAGTTCCCAGGCCCATTTTTTAATTGGGCCATTTATGCCCTTGGAGAAACTGTCTATTTAAGGCAGTTCTCTAAGCAAGCCTCCATAGCCTGAAAGACGCTGCCTGGAAGGCTTTGGCTGAGGTTTAAGGCCTGCCCACTATGTATGCTTCCATTCTAAGTGCAGCATAATATAATGAACTGAGTACCCTTCCATGTTGCCTCTTGCTCTGCTTTTTTTTTTATTTTGTTTTCCTAGTTTTACAGGCATAATGAGTAATTGCTCATGCTGCCTTCTTTCTCGCTCCCCTTCCCCTTTCCTCTACCAACATAGCCTTCCTTCTTCAATCCATCAAGTCCCTCCCATCCTCCTATCTGTCTGCTTCTGTGGACCTCAGGATTCTTTTTGGGACTAGTCTAGTAGGGGCTCAAACCTCTGTGACAGATTAAGTGGCCCTTCTTTGGGTAGACACACTGACTGGGTCACTCCCTTTCACCTGTCTAGCGTAGCCCCTTTGTTCTCATGGCATGTAGTTATTTCTCTGAGATCCCCACTAGGCTATGGGTGAATATTAATATCTTGTCCAGCTCAGGACCTCCCTATTTTCAGGCTCTTACAATCTTACCACCCCCTCTTCCACAAGAGCCTAACCCTTAGAATTGGAACAGATTTGGCAGGCCTGATTGCAGCTGAGCATGTCAGGGTCACTAGTACTTTGCACTCTGGTTAGTTGCTGTTATCTATTTCACTGCTCTTCCATTGCACTATGCTGTGTCTTTGCGTGTTGAGATCTTTTCTTATATAGATAAAATGAGAGGTGTTTATATGTAAATTTACTTTTGGGTGTTTGTGGTTGGTATTGAGAAATCTGATCCTATCTTCTGTCAGTTTTCTCTCTGTCCAATTATTGTTTCGATTTGTTTACAGTGCTGGGTGTGTGCTTCCTGTTGTGGAAAAGAAGGGGTTAAGGGCTAGTAAGCAAGTAGTTGGTTACTTGAAGGCTAACTCCACTTTCTACTGTGTCCCATTCCTGTTCTTTGAATTTCTTTAGGACTTTTCTTACATAAAAAGTCTTTTAAGGAACAGGAGGGGTGGCTCAGGGGTTAACACTCTGTCCTGCAAGCAGAAGGTACTGAGTTCAGATCCCAGGTTCCACTTAAAAATGCCAGGCGGAAACGGTGGCAGCCTGCACTTCCGGCCCGGGTGGACAAAGCTTTGGAGGTACAAGCAATCCAGGATGATTCCCAAAGTAACCTTTGGTCTTCCATAGGGATACACAGTGCCCTCTGATACACACACACCACACACACACAAAATAAATAAAAAAATTAAAAATAATGAAAGAATAAAAAGTCTTTTAAAATTGTTTACCTATATTTTCTGTTTGTGCTTTTTGGGGATCTTCTTTCACCCCATCTTGTCTTGTGTTCCTTTGTGTTTGATGGGGTTTAATTCTGTTTGATTCTATTAAACTGGATGTTTAATGATAGGATCTGCATATAAGGAAGAACATAAAGTGTCTATTTTTCTGTTTCTGGGTGATTTCTTCCAGTTCCATCCACTTACTGGCAAATTTCATGAAGTCATCTTCCCTGACAACTGAAGAGCATATCATTGTGTATATGTGTCACAGTTTCTTAGCCATTCATCAAGTCTTGAATATTTAGATTGGTTCCATTTCTTTCCAATTGTGAAAAGGGCTGCTATAAACATGATTGCCTATGTGTCTCTGATGCAGGCTGCAGTGTTCTTTGGGAATATTCCTAGAAGCAGTATAATTTGGGTCATATAGAATTTCTATTTTTATCTTTTTAGGTACCTCCAAATTGGTCTCAAAAGAGGTTGCATTAGTTTACCATACCACCAGCAATGTATGAGGTTCCCTTTCTCCCTACATCCACATCAGCATTTGCTGGTTTGTATTCTGGATCATAGCCATTCTGACTGCAGTGAGATGATATCTCAGGGTGGTTCTAAAATACATTTCCCAAATGACTAGGGAGATGGCACATTTTTAAAGATGTTTGTTAGACATTTGAATTTTTTCTTTTGAGAAGTTTCGTTTCAGTTCTATAGCCCATTTTTAATAGGTTTCCTTTCTTCCTTGCATTTAATTTCTGCAGTTCTTTTTGTACTCTGGGTATTAGTCTTCTTTCAAGTGTGTGCTTAATGAAAATTTTCTCCTTCCTATTCTATAGGTTTCCTTATTGCTCAATTAATAGTCTCTTTTGATAAGCAAAATCTTTTTAATTTCATGTAGTCCCAGTTGTTTAGTGTTGGACTTATTCTCTGTGCCTTTGGGTACTTATTGAGGAAATGTTGGCCAAGGCCAATCAATTCAAAGGTGTTACCTATATTTTCTTCTAGGAGTTTTATGATTCCTGGCCTAAAATTGAGGCCTTTGATCCATTTGGAATTAATTGTAATGTAAGTAGACAAATAAGTGTCTTCAGTTATGCTGTGGCTAGTTCTTTTCATTCCTATAAGTAGGGATCTTTGCCATTATAAACTATAACCTGAATTTATTATAGCAATTAATTGTGAGATTTTAGTACTTCTTTCCAATTAAATCTATGCCTGGAATAAGTCATAAAGTCATTCTAAGGAGCAGACATCACAGAATGTCTTACTTATTCCACAGAATCCTTGAACTAAAAAAAGAGAGATTATTTGAAAACATAATTCCTTTACAAACTCATGATTGTGTAAATTTATCAATGGATTATTTCAGGGATGAAGTTCTGCCTCCTAGAATCCTCAGATTTCATGTAGTCCCAGGTCTATAGTTGGGACAAAGCCCACAAACAAGTGAATTTTTCAAGCATTTCTTATGAAACTATATCAATATGACAATGGAATATCAACCATGAAGGAAACAACTAATAATCTGAACCTAATGATTAACAAATATTGTCATCTATCTGAGATGGATAAAGAAGAATTATATTTGCATTACTCTCCTTTTCAGTGGTAAAAAGTTCCTTCACAGGAAGACTAGCAGAATCTATAAATATCTCAATAGAAATATTAAAAATGGGGGCTAGAGAGGTGGCTCAGAAGTTAAACTTCTGCCTTGCAGGTGAAAGGCCCTGAGTTTGGATCCTAGACCCCACCTATAGACGCTGGGCAGAAGCTGGGGTGGACTGTGTTTCTGGTCCTGGTAGGGCGGAGCCTGTGAATTCTGGGGCAGAGTAGCAAGGAGGAGGTGGTCCATGGTGATTCCCGAATTCGCCCATGGTTCTACACACACACATACACACACGCGCATGCACAATTGAATAAATAAAAAAATTTTAAAAAAGAAATATTCAAAATGATGTTTACCAAATCTGTGTATCCAACCCTTAATTCAGTCAACTCATCCATTAGTCCGAAGTGTTCTAAATAATAAAGTCTCTTTTGTACTTAACAAGGTAATGAAACTGACCAAAATATATGAAAAATATCAGTACTAAACTATATTAAATGAAAGAATATAATTGAGAATTATCATGTATACTTTATCCTTCAAGCACATAAAAATTCTAAAATTAAGGAAGAAAGAGTATTTAGTTTCAGCAATAAGAGAACAAAAACAGGATCAGAAAGTTCAAAGCAGGACCCAAGACATCTTAAACTACACAATGAGACTCCATAATAAAAGATAAATAAACAACAAATAAAGAAAAGAAAAACTAAATAAATTAATAAAATATAAATCAAATGAGAAAAGTTTCCTCAAAGAAAAATAGCAGCATATTTTTATGACATTAACAGAATTTAAGGTAAAAACAATCTACATATGGTGATGACCATTTTGAATTTGTTTACATCAACTATATTATTTAATGTGCATAAGGCAATACTGTTCATTATAACCAGATTTTTGAAACTTTATTCTCACAGTAAACTATCTATTTAGATAATTTATAGGTAAAAACAAAGTAAAAGAATTAAGATTCAAAAAGAATTCTTTGGGACACAAGAAGATTACCTGAAAGATACCATAACAGATGTGATTAGAAGACACAAAGGGTGAAATGTAAAAGGCAGGGTGAAGTGGGAAATGACCAAAGATACCATTGTAGTGACCCATATGCTTACATAAAGTAAGCATTGTTAAGATGTGTGGAAGAGAAAGAGTTTCTGAAAGTTTTTTTTTTTTTTTCAGGCGACTGACCACTTTCATCAACTCTTGGGATAAGGGATAATGCCTTTGTTCCTTTACTGAAATCTCCACTAAAGCCTCATCTTATGGTCTTTGGGGCAGTGGGGAATGCCACATCTCCACTCAAGGCAAGAAATACACTTCAGATCCCATTAATCAAAGTTCTTCAGAGTTTAATGGGATGTTCTGGTATGAGTTCAGAAGATCAAAATGCAGGAGTGGAGACCAAGCTCATCCGGATTCAGAAGACACAAAGTATCTGTATGTAGTTGTGGTAGAGGCCATACATATCATACTCTGGCAAAGACTCTGCCTTTAAACAGAACTCAACAGTAAAAGAAGAAATAATTTGGGGAGAGAAAGCTCAAGACAGGATGATATCTGGGCTATGGCATGTAAGGTCATGGATCCTTTTTCTAAGATCTTTGGTGAGATGTAGAAGGTAGACGTGAAAATTTGTAGTGGATAAGGTGAGGAGCTTGAGTGCTCATAAAGATGCAGACAAGGTATCTTTAAAAAGGTTTTAGAAGCATTAAAGAGAAACCTTACACTTTTTATTACAGCAACATGACAGCTGTTCTGAGTGAAAAACCTAACCTACTGAGAGCTCCAACTTGTGAAAATAAAAATTCATTTGAAAGGTAAGAGCTTAAACTTGGAATGGCAAAGAAGAAGTTCTCTTCTCTGAAGCTACTGCCTAGGGAAGAGTTTTCTCAGGTTACAATTCTCAAGGAACACAGACTCTATTAATTGCAGCTGTGATAGAAGGGAGGACAGATTATATCTCAAGTCTGAAGCTGAATATGGCAATATTATTTATGTGGTTTTGAGGAACATATAGAAGATCAAAGAATTAAAGAGTTCTAGGTACTTGTGGCAAAGTTCAAAAAGCTACTGAAGACAACATAGAAGAGGTAATAAGCACGGGAAAATTAAGACCAAAGAGGACAGATATGTTAGGACACAAGATCATCTGGACAACTATCTGAAGACACGAAATAAGGCTGACCCAGGAAAACTGTCACATGAGATTGGACAATATCAGCCATTGATTTTAGACCCAAGATGACTCTTGTCATGTTGTCTAACATGAAGGTATAAGATTTGATATTTGCCTTTTTAAGTCTAAGTCTCACTATAATTCTGTATTTTTTTGGTATGCCTGTACTTTCCCTCTTTGAGTTGGAAATTTTATTGTGTACACTTGTACATTGGAAGTATTTAGACCTTTTTTTAAAAAAATTACATTGCTTCACAATCAAGAGATACTTTTCATTCTCTGAAGAGACTTTGAGATTTTGGATTTGAATCACTAAGATTTTGGGTACACTTACAGATCTTGACTAGGTTTGGAACCAGTCAGGAGACACATTTTAGAAATGTGGAAATGTTTTTCAGGTGTTTACTGAGGAATGAAGACATATACTAAATGTGGTTAGGAAGAATGTAGAGATTTGGAGAAACAGTGACATGATGAGAAACACATGAATAAGCCAGTTGACTGAAAAAGACTGGAAACCTTATCTGCCTGTGTTATATATAACAGAGTATATATGGGAAAATCCCAAAAGATAGAAACAGAAGAGAAAGGCTACGTAAATGACCTGTACATAAACACAAGATTGCGGCACATTACTTTTTTAATTATATGTCTTTTCTCAGCTCACTTACCCCCCCTTACATTTTGAGAGCAACTTTTCTTTCTTAATAAAGTGTCTCCATTTATTAGCTTATCATGTGTTATGGGTTCTTTGTACTATAGCACAAGAACCAAGATATTGTGGCAAGTGCCTGCCACCATTGTTGCAGTTCTGATTGACAACCATAATAACAGGTGGCACTTTCCCAGGAGTTAACACTGAATAGAAATAGGAAAAAAAGCACCTACACACTGTTTTCACTTCTTACCTTTCCAGATAAAGCTCCCAACACCAGAACTCTGCCAGACTTACTTTCATTTACCTGCAATACCATCTTCTTAAGCCCAAATTCAAAATAGTTCCTTTTCCTTTAACTTTTTTTCATCAGGCCTTTTGTCACAGTGATGAAAAAAGTACTTCATACTGCTTAAGTCCGCAACATGAATTGAATCAACATGACTGCCTACAGAGCACATTTGATCCATGCTTGAGTTATAAATGACCAAAAGAATCCTTTAGAGCAATTCTAATTATATGCACTTCAATACACTGTAACATTTAGTGTACAACCTGTGCTTCGTGAGCTCATATCACCAAATTCTATCTGATTGAATTTAATGTACTTTCTGTCATTATCACAAAATATTAATATATGTTCTCACAATAGTCTTTCATTTCTTGTGTATAAATGTGAATGCTGTTATGAAGCAATTTCCTCTGACTTGACCATCAACTATTATGAGCAGAAATTGCCATAGTAACCTACTAAATTCATTGACCACTGCGATGGTTCATTTGATTGCCAACTTACCAAGACACAGAAACATCTCGGAAATAAATTCTGTGTCTGTGAAGAAGTTCATAGATAGGTTTAGGGGATGTGAGAAGAACCATATTAATGTATGCAACAATTTTTCTCTAGTCTGTGGCTTCAGATGGAATAAAAATAAGTAGTTGCCTTCCCATCTTCCCTGGTTGTAAATGCAATGTGATCAAATATCTTAGGCATCTGCCACAATATACATCCTTTACCCACTATGATAGACTGTACCTTCATACTGTGAGCCAAAATATGCCTGCCCCCTCCCTTCCTCCCTTCCCTCCTTGTCTCCTTCCCTCCTTCCCTCCTTCCTTCCTTCCCTTCCTCCCTTCCTTCCTCTCTTTCCCTCCTTCCCTCATTCCCTCTTTCCCTCCTTCCCTCCTTTCCTCCTTCATTTCTTCCCTCCCTTCCTCCCTCCCTTCTTCCTCCTTCCTCCCTTCCTCCCTCCCTTCTTTCTCCCTTCCTCCCTTCCCTCATTCTCTCATTCCTTCCTTCCCTCCCTCCTTCCTTCCCTTCCTCCCTCCTCTCTCCCTCCTCCCTCCTTCCCTCCCTCTCTTCCTCCCTTCCTTCCTTCTTTCCTTCCTTCCTTCCTCCCTTCCTTGCTCCCTTCCTTCCTCCCTTCATTGATTTTATAGCCATGAAAAAATACTAATAGAGACATGAAATGAGCAAAACAATGCAGATATTTCTAAGTCTATTACAATTTCTCCAGCAGTAGGACCTGGAAAGTCACAATAACCTCACCAGAGATCCCGACACCACTCCTTTCTAACCAATTTCTGTCTGCAGTTCTAGAGTACATAAAAAGAAAAAGTTGACTTGCAGTTGAGGTCTAGCAATAGAGCTTTCATGAGTTATCATTTGAGATGAAACACTGTGCTGGGGCATTTTGGTGAAGCAATGGTTTTTAAATAACCTATAGACAATGTAAATAATCCATATAAAGTGACTAATTCTTTAAGAGAAACTTGAATGGAACCATTATTGATGAAAAGGCTACATAAGACAAATAGATGTTTCTTCAAGTATGTAAATGGGCATAAAATAATAGTTACTTATGCAATTCTTTTAAAATTTAATGTACTTCTTCTTTGGTGCCATTTTGTACCCTAATTGTAAGGTGTTGTTAGAATTGGAGAATCACTTCAGATATAAACTGAAAATAGGATGATACATGTAGCAGCAGAAAATGTCTCACAAGTGTTCCCTGCAGTTTTTGTTTGTTTACACTTACCATAAACTCTTTCCAAATAGAAGGAGAGACTACTTCCACTGAGCTTCAGAAGATGCTTCTCCTCTCACCAGACTCATTTTGTGTTTGGATATTTGCAGCTTCATCGGTGTTTTTCTTTTATATTTACTCTTTCAAACTCTCATAATTCCCTAGTTTCCCCGAATATTTCTTCATTTTAAAAGTGGATATCCTACAAAACGTAGGAAACCAGTCTTCTTTTTGTAAATCTCTGCAACTTCACCTTCACCATTGAAATAAATAAATACAAAGTGAGGTGACACAAGTCTGTCATCCCAAAACTTTTGAGGATGAGGCAGGAGAGTAAGTTCAAGGTCCATCTACTCTATATATCAAAATGCTAATAAAACTAATAACTAAATAATCAAGCAAATAGAAACAAAGACACAGCAGACAGAGCAGATAATAAGGATTTTAGACACTACATACAGTATTTATATCTTCAAATTTATTTTTCTTTCTCACTTATATTAACAATATTGGAAGCAACCTGATATTCAAACACCTATTAAATGCCAAATAGTTGAAAATGTTATATATTTGCATATTGTTATTCTAACAGGTTTTGGATTAGGATATTATATTTTGCATATATTGTTGCCTGTCATGACAGAGCGTGAGTGGTTCTCAACTATTAGAAATATCATAAGCACATTTTTTCCACCTAAAATCCAGTTCCAGAAATCTCAGAAACAATTCAGAAAATTAATTTTTAAGGTTCTTTCCCCTCTAGAACCTCACAATATCATAATCTATATTAGTCAGAGGTCTCCACAGACACAAATTTCAATGCACAATTTATTTGCATTTTTACATATCTATAATTATTGAATGGAAATATTCCATATGATCATATTGTGGATGCTGATAATCAGCATTATGTTCCAGCACTCAAAAAGTCATAAGAGCCAATTGTACTCATCTAGTCTTAAGACCAGCTGATGAGACCAGGAGGTTTCATAGCAAGTGCAATTTTTAAGCAGTTTCATTTCCCTTCTGTTTGATGAGGCTGATCCTTTTGTTCATTTTTCAGTTGATTTTATAAGATCAACACACACTATGAGCTTCAGGTTGAGAAGGTACATACTTCTCTTTTTGAGGGTTAGGTAGAGTCTAGAAAATCACAAATCACTGTACATTGATTTAAAAACTGTCTCTGAAAGGCAGTAATTTGGAATAGTATCATGTGACTATAGTGTCATATGGGTGTACTTCAATGATACTGTGGTAATAAGCAAGGGAGATGTTTTGTTTCTTGTCACTGAAAGAAAGGGTTTTCACTCCTAAAGGAAAAATATAAGTGAAGGGTACTTATGAAACGTATTCTCATGCGTACATTCTAGTCTCCTTACCATGCCTCGTTATATTATGCCCTCAATAACTTGTCAGTAAGTTACCTTTTCCTTTGTAAGTATGGCTTTTATGAGGGCTTTTCTAATTTGCCTCTTGGCTTTTGACAGTTTTGATTTGCCATTGCGATTTTATCTTCTATCAATTCATTTTCTGGTAGTCCCGTGTGGCTTAGTAGATTTTGAATTTGATCCTCATTTATCTTGTAAAAATGAGGTGAAGGCATCCAAGCTTGTAAAAAATTGAGAAACTTCTTCCAATATCTAGCAATATATGAGTAATAATCTAAAATTTCAGAAAATGTTGTCATTTTACACTCCTCATAATTGTGAATGATTTCCCCCATGGAAATGTTCAATAGATGACAAAGAACTATTTGGATGAATTAAATCTAAGCTAATGAAGATGACTTAAAATGAGAATACAATAATTTCTTATGATGTTAAAAACATATACGTATATTTGTGTGTTTGTGAACAAAATTAGCAAAAATACATTGATATTATGAAAGCAACTATTGGTATAATGAATTCCAAAATAATTCTGTCTATTCAAAAGTTACAATTAGATCGTGTTTCATGTGTTTTGGCTAAACAAAATCAGTAGAGAAAATGGGATAAAATGTAGCAAATGAATTTACATTGCTTTCCATGTAAACTTGCTTTCATGTTCTCTTGGGAACAAGATTAAAAGAAGCAACTTAGAAAAAAGTAAATATGTATTTTATTAAATAAATGTGTAAAATGAAGTAGCATTACTGAATTATAGAAAAATTGGAGTACAAGCAACGTAAAGGGCAATATTACAATGAAAATAAAAATAATGTCTGTTTATGGTGAATGATCTATTTCCTCTTTTAAAATACATGAAAAGTGGGCTGGAGAAGTGGCTCAGGGGTTAAGCCTCTGCCTTGCAGGCAGAAGGTTCTGAGTTTGGATCCCAGATCCCACGTATAGACGCCGGGCAGAAGCAAGGGCAGCCTGCGTTTCTGGTCCTGGTAGGCCGGAGCCTGTGAATCCCGGGGCAGAGTAAACAAGGAGGAGGTGGAAACATCCATGGTGGTTCCTGAATTCCTCTGTGGTTCTACACACACACAGACACACATGCACG
This sequence comes from Typhlomys cinereus, assembly GCA_023101885.1. Lineage (NCBI taxonomy): Eukaryota > Metazoa > Chordata > Mammalia > Rodentia > Platacanthomyidae > Typhlomys > Typhlomys cinereus. Next base: position 5,783,866 of record JALPQD010000016.1, on the reverse strand, counting down.
CACACATACATACGCACACACGAACAATTGAGTAATAATAATAATAAAGTGCATGAAAAGTGTAAGAAATGTATATACGATAATTCATAACATATTTCTGGTTACAAATTCCTAATTTTTTTTAATTTTTTTATTTTATTAATTATTCAATTGTGTGTGTGTATGTGCTTGTGCATGTGTGTGTGAGCGTGTGTGTGTAGAACCACAGACAAATACGGGAACCACCATGGACGCCTCCACCTCCTCCTTGTTTACTCTGCCCGGGGATGCACAGGCTCCGCCCTACCAGGACCAGAAACGCAGGCCGCTCCCCCTTCCACACGGCGTCTATACGTGGGGTCTAGGATCCGAACTCAGGACCTTCCGCCTGCAAGGCATAGGCTTAACCCCTGAGCCACCTCTCCAGCCCCCAAATCCCTAATATTTTTAATACATTTTTATTATTATTTAAGCTCATACACAATAGGTACACCAGTTCCCTCCCTCCCTCTTCCTCCCCCCCCAACCCCCTGTTCCCCCTCCTCTCACCTCTCCCGCTCCATCCCCCCATGCCTCCCGCGTCAATCCCCAGAGTCCTTTCTTGTGCATGCCTGACTCTCCTCTGGGCCCTCCTCTCCAATGACGTACAAGGACCCAGTGGCATTTCCCTGAACCCTTTCCTGTGTTCCCCTTAAGCATAGGAACACTACTGTGGCTGTCAATCCCTTGCCTCCAAGGATCTTGGTGCCTTTAGCAGATGCTAGACTTTGTGAGGTCAATAGTGTGTTGGACATTGCGCCAGGCATGCAAAGTCCAATTATGATTGTTTCGGCCCTAACTTGTGTGTAGTATCTTGCAAACCATTGCTCCTCCCATCCTTTTGCTCTTACATTCTTACCACCCCCTCTTCCGCAAATGTCCCTGAGCTTCGGGATGGGGAAAGATTAGTCTGGCCTAGTTCTAGGTGGTTGATATAGAGTCTCTGAAGTTCTGGATAGTGGTTTGATTTTCTTTTGCAGTTTTGTTGCTCCTGCAATGCCCTTCACTCCATCCTGATGGGCACTGTATGTCACCCCCTGGCCAGAGACAGAAAGCTGTTAAACTGGAGTCTTATTATAAGAGCACATTCAAGGGTAGATGTAATACTTATACCCGAAAGTGGAATCGCAGGGTCATATGGCATTTGGCAATGGGAGGGGTCAATCACCCATTTGCAAAATGGTTACTTTTTAATCTGCCAAACTATATGCCCTCCCCTTCTGGTGAGTTCATACCCCCTTAGTTGTAAATGATCAGGAACGAATGTCTGTGAACTTAACTAGGTGTCACATTACTTTCTTGCAGTCCTTGATGGAGGCCTATTTTCTCTACTGTAACATGGTCACTTCTCTCCTTGTTTCTGGTGTGGCCCTCCAACCCCATCCCTCCTGTTCATAATCCTTGCAATTACTGTAGGTAATACATAGATTTACCTATGAGTGTCTCAAGATGGGCTTGATGGGTTTGGTATTAGGAGTCACCTATTAGGGAGGACATACGGCACTTAATTTTCTGGGTCTGGGATACTTCACTTAATATAATTGTTTCTAATGACATCCATTTCCTGGCAAATTCCAGTAATTCATCATTTTTGATGGCTAAGTAGTACTCCATTTTATAGATGTACCACAGTTTCTTTATACACTCATGAACTGTTGGACATTTGGGTTGATTCCATGTCTTTGCTATTGTAAACAGTGCTACTATGAACATGGTCGTGCTTGTGCTATCGAGGTGAACCTCTGCTGTATGGGGGGTTATACCCAAGTGTGGAATCTCAGGGTCATATGGCATTTCAATCTTTAATTTCTTTAAGAATCTCCACACGGCTCGCCAGAGTGGTTGTATGAGCCTGCACTCCCACCAAGCAATGTAGGAGAGTTCCCCTCTCAACACATCCTCTCCAGCATTTGTTGTTATATGTATTGTGGATTTTTGCCATCCTGACCGGGGTGAGATGATATCTCAGGGAAGTTTTGATTTGCATTTCCCTGATGGCTAAAGAAGTGGAGCTTTTTTGAATATATTTATAGACGTTTTAATTTCATCCCTGGTAAAAAATTTTTTTAAGTTCCAGGGCCCATTTTTTAATTGGGCCATTGGTTCCCTTGATGTTTAGTTTTCTAAGTTTTGTGCACTCTGGACAGTAGAGCTCTATCAGACATGTGGTTAGTGAAGATTTTCTCCCATTCTGTGGGTTGCCTTTGAGCTCGTGTGACAATCATCTTTATCTGAACAGAAGCTCTTTAATTTCACAAGATCCCAACTGTTGAGAGTTGGTAGCAGTGACTGTGCCATCGGATGTCTACTTAGGAAATGTTGGCCTAGCCCAATCAGCTCGAGGGAGTTCCCTATCCTTTCAACTATGGTTTTTATAGTCTCTGGCCTTATATCAAGGTCCTTGATCCATTTGGAATTAAGTCTTGTACATGGTGACACGTATGGGTCTAGCTTTAATCTTTTGCATGTGGAGATCCAGTTTTGCCAGCACCATTTGTTGAAGATGCTGTTCTTTTTCCATTGGATTCTATGGGCCCCTTTGTCAAAGACCAAATGGCTGTAATTTTGTGGGCTTATATCTGGGTCTTCAACCGTTATCCATTGATCTGTGTGTCTATTTTGGAGCCAGTACCAGGCTGTTTTTATAGCTATGGATTTGTAATACAGACTAAGGTTTGGTATGGTAATACCTCCAGCAGTTACTCAGTTTTTGTTACTCAGGATTGTCTTTGCTATCCTGGGTCTTTTGTGCCTCCATATGATTTTTGAGATTGTTTGGTCAACATCTTTAAGAAATTTCTTTAGATTTAAATTGTTATAGCATTGAATTTGTATATTGCCTTTGGTAGGATGGTCATTTTTACGATGTTGATTCTGCCAATCCAGGAACATTGGAGGTCTTTCCACCTTCTGGTGTCTTCTGCAATTTCTTTCTTTAGGGTTTTAAAGTTTTCATTGTAAAGGTCTTTTACCTCCTCGGTTAGGTTTATACCAAGGTATTTCATTTTTTTAGGGGCTATAGTGAATGGGATGGTTTCTCTCAAGGCTTTTTCACTTCTTTCATTCTGGGCATATAGGAAGGCCTCTGATTTTTGCACACTTATTTTGTATCCTGCCACACTGCTGAACTTTTCAATTAGTTCCAGGAGCTTCCTGGTGGAGTTTTTGGGATCACTCAGGTATAAGATTAAGTCATCTGCAAATAGGGATAGCTCCACTTCTTCCTTGCTGATGTGAATCCCTCTTATGTCTCTTTCTTGTCTTATGGCTTCAGCTAAGACTTTAAGTACAATATTGAATAGAAGTGGTGAGAGTGGACAGCCTTGTCTAGTTCCTGATCGAAGTGGGAATGCTTCCAATTGTTCCCCATTGAGCATAATCCTTGCTGTGGGCTTGTTGTATACAGCTTTTATTATATTGATAAAGGTTCCTTCCATTCCTGCTGTCTCTAGCGTTTTGATCATAAAAGGCTGTTGGATCTTGTCAAAAGCTTTTTCTGCATCTATCGAGAGTATCATGTGGTCTTGGACTTTGGACTGGTTTACATGATGAATTACATTTATTGATTTGCGTATGTTGAACCAACCTTGTGTATTGGGGATGAAGCCTACTTGGTCCCCGTGAATAATCTTTTTAATATGTTTTTGAATCCGATTTGCTGAAACTTTATTGAGAATCTTTGTGTCTGTGTTCATCAGAGAGATAGGCCTATAGTTTTCTTTTTTAAGTGAGTCTTTATTATGTTTTCAAATCCTTAATATTTTAAACAAATTCAGTTCTTCTAGATAATCGATAAAATTAGTTCAGTTTCGGAAACAATTCCAATAGTCACATATTAAATAATTAAATATAGTTAAAATTAATATTTTTAAACATACATTAAAGCCATTTATTCCAAGGAGTATATAGTAAAAATAATAATTGTATGTGTAAGCAAATTATCCAAGTATGTCTTCTTTTGCATTTCTGTCTTTCTCTCTTTCTTTCCATCTCTCTCTTTTGTGTGTGTTTGTGCATGTGTTAGTAGGGAAACAAAGGAAAAGCATGAATCAACCTAAGGTCAGTAAAGACTGTGCAGTACTATTTCTATGCTCAGTATCTTCTAACAGAAAATCAAGTTTTAGAAACTTATAAGGTAGAGTGGACAGAAGAGAAAATAAGAGAAATTTATAATTCTACAAAACAAAAGACGTTGATGAGACCAGAAATGACCTTCATAGTCCACAAAAAGCACCAGTCATTAAATAAACTTGTTATATGCAGCACAATTCAATCTTTTTTTCTCTGATTTTCCTGCAAAATGTATGGACCTTTTGGAGGATTCCATGGCCTACAAAATTAATGAGAGGGTAAGAGCTGAAGACTGTTGGAGTTCATGAAAGATGTAGTGAAAATCATATGGATTCCTAGAACAGCAATAAAATGTGTATGTTTTGATGAAGCAATTTTTTTCAATTTTGAAGGTAATTTTTGAGGCATAGAAAAATCTGATACAGTTTTGCAGTGAACAATTAAATATTTCCATGTAAACTCTCCTGGATCACAATTTGTTCTTGAATATGTATCTGTTTAGCTCTCTGTTTATCACTATGCTTCCCCCAAAACATTTTGGTAAGTGTCTAATTTGCTTTATTATTGTCTAGTCTTCGCAAATTTTATATAAAATTAAATACATCTCAAATGGTTGTTCAGTGAATTATAGCAAATGTACACAAAAACTAAAATCAGAAAGTCCCTCAGAATATAGAGGATTATACTAACCCCTGAGACTGGATCTATTGGCACAGAAGTGCTTATTTGGGTAGTCTGCTTATAGTGTTCTCAGTAGGCCTATTCCCGTTCCCAGGTAATCTATACCACAAGAACAACTTTACTGATTTTTTCCCACCAGAATAAAGTATTTCCTGTTTCAGAATTTCACATAAAGAAAATCTATTGACAGTACATAAGGCTGTTTTCCTAATATGTTCCTAGTCCTATGGGTGACATGCACTCATCTTTACATGCTGTGAATTATCATTGTGTCACACAGGTACATTAATTTGATAACAACCTCTCTACTTGTGAGCATATGGGATATTTCCAAACTCTAGCTTTATGAATAAAGCTAACAAGAACTCTTAAGTACAAATCATTTTTGCAAACATGTTTTCATTTCATTTGGATAAACACCTACAAAGTAGAATTTCAAGGGCAGGAAACAGATATATGTTTAATTTTGAAAGAAATATCCAGGCATTTTTCCAAGTAGTTGTGCCAATTTTTAATCTGGCTATATGTGAGACTTCTCTTTTCCCTACATGCTTGTCGATATTTACCATTGACAGTCTTTGTAATATTAAGCACTATAGTACCTAGATGTCTTTTCTTCTTTGGTTTTAATTTTAATAATTATTATAAATGTTGCTGATATATTAGATTGATGAAAATAGGCAAAATCAGCAATTGTGAAAACAAATTTGAAATCTAACAAATGATTAAGAAAATGAATAAAGGACTTCATAACATGAAATCCTCAATATTACTACAAATTGGAAAAAAGTATGTAAATATTGACAAGTACCTTGTAATCCAAAGAGCCAGCCTAGGAAAATTAAATTTTTTATTCATCTTGTATCTTTTTGCGAATTAATTTTCTAAATATTTTCACAAGTTATTGAGTGGTCTTTTTCTTTTACACTATAAGAATTCTATTTTTTCATAGGTATTTATTACTTTTCAAGTGGTGTGTGTGTGCATATGCACAATGTGATCTGCCTATATATTGTGGTCTTAGATGTTAGCTGCAATATTGGTGAACTTCTTTATTAATTTTTGAATGCTGATTCATGTGACACATTAAAAATTTCTTAAGTAATTTAGTGTTTAATTAGTATGATTTTAACATTTGCAATTAAAGATACTTTTAATTTGTTAATAGTTTACATAGTTTCAGCAAATACTCAAGACAATTTTATTTCCTATAAGCATACCAAAATATTCTATTGCTATCTGGCATATAACCTATTCTTTTTCTTTTTTTTTAAACATTTTTTATCTCTGCTCATACAAGCTTAATAGGTACACCGGTTCTCTCCCTCCCTCCTCCTCTCCCCGACCCCTCTGCTCACCCTCCCCTCACCCCTCCCTCCCCACTCTCCAGTGCCTCCCCTTCCCCAATCCCCAGAGAATCTTTTAATGTGCATGCCAAACTCTCCTCTGGGTCCTCTCTCCGATGACATACAAGGACCCAGCGGCATTTCCCTGAACTCTTTCCTTTGTTCCCCTTAAACATAGGAACACTACTGTGGCTGTCAATCCCTTGCCTCCAAGGATCTTGGTGCTTTTAGCAAATGATAGACTTTGTGGGGTCAATAGTGTGTTGGACATTGTGTAGGGCATGCAAAGTCCAATTATGATTGCTTCGGCCCTAACTTGTGTGGAGTATCTTGCATATCATTGCTCCTCCCATCCTTGTGCTCTTACAATCTTACCGCCCCCTCTTCCACAAATTTCCCTGAGCTTCAGGATGGGGAGAGATTAGGCTGGCCTAGTTCTAGGTGGCCGATATAGAGTCTTTGAAGTTCTGGATTATGGTTTGTTGATTTTTCTTTTACGGTTTTGCTGCTCCTGCAATTCCCTTCAATCCATCCTGATGGGTATTGGATGTCATTAGAAACAATTATATTGAGTGAAGTATCTCAGACCCAGAAAATTAAGTGCCATATGTACTCCATAATAGGTGGCTCCTAGTACCAAACCCACCCAGCCCACCTAGAGACACTCTTTTTCTTTTTATTACATTATCTTTTAGAAAAAGAGAATGCCTATGAATCTATGACATTCTCTAAATTTTCTATTCAAATGTGATAAAGGAACAAATTTAATGTTTTTTTTATTATGCTTGCTTTATAAAACATGTTAGCCGCCATCTTGACAATGTCAATAATTAGGTTTGACAAAATACTCTTAGAGTTGTCTGTAATCTATATAGTCGATAGATGTCATTATAATATTGAGCTGTCCTTATCTATGGACATGGTACACATGTTTTATATTTTTAATATGTTCCAACAATATTTGTTAAACATGACTTTCTTCCTAGGTATCAACCAATATGTTTTCAAATAAAATTCTAATAAAAATTAACAGGTTCACTATATGAACATCGTTAGCAATAAAACAATGCTCACCATGTGCTTTCTATTTATTAAAATTTTCAATTATATTCTATTTCTTTAGTGTTTCATACATGCTTAATAAAGTGATATATGTTTATAAAAAGGTTTATGGTTTAATAGTTTAAGAAGCACTAATAATATCTTATTCCCTTTTATACACTAACTCCTGAAATGACTTTTTTTTCCAAATGTAACAAACACTAGGCAATATCTAAATAGGAGTACTAGCCACAGTCATGTGATAAACCTTGTATAAATAGGAAGTCATCTAAGTTAAGTCAATAATGTTAAAGCTTATAAAACATTATTGTTGTGGTGTGTGAATAACAAAATACTAACATTCTTATCAGAAATCTTGAGTATTATTGCATAAGGGTGAATAGAACAATGAAATCATAAGCAATGTGAGTCCCATGGTGTCTTCCACAGATCAGTTTCTGCATTCTGTGGTACTTTCTTTCCATCATGTATTGAGAATGCATAACATTGGTCAAAAGCACAAGTTTCTTTTGTGGTTTCTTATTGGAGTCTGAAAAAGAATGAAATGTTCTTGGCATTTGTGATTTAACCTTAATGATCTCATCTCTTTTGAGAGTATAGATAAAGTACAGATTTTTATAATGTCTCTGAAACCTGGAAGATGGAACTAAATGTCCTTGTTAATAAAGAGAACTTTGAATAACCTAGCATCCAGCTTTGCTGTTCTGCCTTATTACCTAAAAGCATGACTGATATTAAAATCTAAAAGTTAAATAACCTATTCTCATTATCTTCTAGTTAATATATGAAATGATATATATTTGTAGCACTTAAAATATGGACAATAAATGCCTCAGAATATCAGTTGAGAAGGTCAACTGCATCAATGATCCCTGCTTAATGTTTTAATTCCTATTCAGAAAACAAACTTCATTGATGACCTTATGCAAATTACCCTATTTGAAATATACTTCACATTGAGATTTTTCAAGGAAAATTAAGCTTCATTTACCATCTCTGCTTGCTCACTTTCCCTTTAGTAGATGGCATTGTGATTATTAATCTTGGTTGTCAATTTGACTTAATAAAGAGCTGATTTGGATGTATTTAAGGCATACCTCAAAGTCTGTTTCAGTGCTTCCAGAAACAATAATACATCAGTCAAAATGTGGTAGAGGACACAAATTCCTACCTCAGATATAAGTGGCACTCTCTGATGAGCTGGACTTGCATGAAATAGAAACCTGAAGGAGAAAGATTGCTTTTTCATAAACAGTCTTTTTTGGGGGTAGGTAGGTAAGGTTATGTATGTGCAGATGATTGTTCATGCGTGCACCCCTGAAGGTCAGATATTGACATCAGATTGTTCAACTACTTCCTATAAATTTTTTGAATCATATTCTCCCACTGAAGTTGGAGTTCCTAAATTTATTCGTAATCCCCTGGGTTTCTCCTATCTCTACCTCATAGCACTGAGAATGCAGGCACGTGGTATCTTCCATGGATATTTTTGTGAGTGCTGTCAATCTGAATCTAGGTCCTAATTCTCATGAAGCACTTTGTCTTCTGAGTTATCTTCCCAGTCACATTTATGTTCTCTTTCTCTTTCTCTATTTCTCTTTCTCTCTTCATTTCTCTCTCTTTTTCTGCTTATGTATGTGTATATCATAAGAGCATGTGCAGGTTTGAGTACAGATGCATGAATTGGACATGCACATGTATGAAGGTAGAGGTGACTTTTAGATATCATTTCCTGCCATCCTGACCATTCAAACATGATTGAGTTCAGGTGTTTTCACTGATGCTTACTTAAGCCAAGCTGACCGCTGACAGTACTTGTTTAAAGAGAAGCTTTGATCATTTTTGACTAGAAGTTCACAAGGGATCTGTGATCCAAACATTTTAGTCCTCACGTTTGCACACCAAGATCTTTAACTGATAAGCCATGACCCCAGCTCTCCTTTATTCCTTTTTTATTTTTCTTTGATTTCTATGAATTTTCTCTAATTGGAATATTCAGAATTCAAAGAGTTTTCCAGAAAAAATAGGAGAAATCAATTAAATACATCAAACATTATTGTATTTTTAAATAATGTAGAAGATGGCAAGAAGCAGAAAAGCCTACAGTGAATCCATTCGTATATGTGCACTTCTTTGATGTCATGAAAGACCTTCCAATCAATGACAATGATGGGAATAGTATCAGAGACGGATAAAGTAATGTGACTGTTTAAGAAAAATGCATTGTGCAATTCATCTAAGTGATTAAATTAATCAAAGCTAGAGCATTCTTGGATTTCAAGGTGAAGTTATATTTTAAAGAAACATGATGCCATTGAGGTGAATGATTTGCAAGATACTCCACACAAGTTAGGGCCAAAGCAATCATAATTGGACTTTGCATGCCCCACGCAATGTCCAACACACTATTGACCCCATTTGCTAAAGGCATCAAAATCCTTGGGCAAGGGATTAACAGCCACAGTAGTGTTCCTATGCTTAAGGGGAACATAGGAAAGAGTCCAGGGAAATGCCACTGGGTCCTTGTAAGTCATCAGAGAGGAAGGCCCAGAGGAGAGTCTGGCATGCACATTAAAGGAGTCTCCGGGGATTGGGGGATGGGGAGGGAGGGGTGAGGGGAGGGGGAGCAAGGGGTCGGGGGAGGAGGAGGGAAAGGAGGGAAACGGTGTACCTATTAAGTTTGTATGAGCGGAAATAATAAAAAATGTTAAAAAAAAGAAACATGATGCCAACTGTGCTTTCATCCATATCAAAGTAGTAGAAAGAACAATCCTCAAGCAGAAAGGCACAAATATTGGAACCAGACTGCAAAACAATGACATCTACTCAGCACTTAGTCTTAATTGGACACTGAGTGTTCTAAATGGAAAGTTACCTTCCAAAAAGGATGGTAACTTTTTATAGTTTATCTTGGAAAGTTTAAGCACAGTATTTGTAATACTCACACAATTAATATAAATGTAAACTATGAAAGAGTTGAAATGAAAACAGACAAAAACGGGGCTGGAGAGGTGGCACAGGGGTTAAGCCTTTGCCTCGCAGGCGGAAGGTCCTGAGTTCGGATCCTAGACCCAACGTATAAACGTTGGGCGGAAGCAGGGGGGCCTACGTTTCTGGTCCTGGTAGGGAAGAGCCTGTGAATCCTGGGACAGAGTAAACAAGGAGGAGGTGGAGGCGACCATGGTGGTTCCCGAATTCGTCCGTGGTTCTACATACACACACGCATACACACACACACATGCATACACACACAATTGAATAAATATTAAAAATAAATAATAAATAAAAAGAAAATAGACAAAAACATACTGTGAAGTAAAGAAGGAAGAAAGAAATGAAGGAAAATGCAATGATTCTCAAAGGATGAACCCATCCAAACAATATGTCACATGGGAAACTCAGAAAGCATAGTTTTGATTTTTACTGTTTTTTCTATACAACAGCGTAATTTATTTGCTCTAGCAAACTGAGATTTTGCTGATAATAAATTATATACTGATGATGAATAATATGTACATTGTTGCCCAGTCCTATATTTTCAATCTATCTTAAAAGGAGTTTATAATTCCTTGTTGATCATAAAGAAAAATACAGAGCAAACATCAGTTTGAAAAGTTGTCTTCAAGTATTAAAATATTTATTTTTGTAGCTATTCAATTGAAGTATTTTGATATAAATACAACTAAGGATGAGATTCATTATATTTTCATTTGTTTTTAAAGGTGTTCTTGTTCTGCCACAATAGTAAGTGTCCCTCTCAAGGGGCTGGAGAGGTGGCTCAGGGGTTAAGCCTCTGCCTTGCAGGTGGAAGGTCCTAATTTCGGATCCTAGACCCCATGTATAGACGCCAGGCGGAAGCAGGGGCAGCCTGTGTTTCTGGTCCTGGTAGGGCAGAGCCTGTGAATCCTGGAGCTGAGTAAACAAGGAGGAGGTGGAGGCGTCCATGGTGGTATCCGAATTCGCCCATGGTTCTACACATACACACACACGCGCACACGCACAATTGAATAAATAATAATTAAAAAAAAGAGTCCCTCTCAAAATACTCAGTTAATAATGCTATGTCATACAATGAATAGTTCCTCTAAAGCAAGAGAAACTAATACCTTATCTTTCAAAACTTTTTCTCTATTTTGTATCTAGTTCATTATTCCACTCAAGATATGCTAATGAAAAATTTGCCAGTGTTGCAATGAGAGGATTCACACACCTCTTTAAAAAAATCATTTTTCAGTTACAATGAATTCCATTCAACAAATAGCATTTGTTGAATAAACATAGATTCCATCAAAATTTTGCCTTTTATGAAAATAGTTATTAATATTATCACCATTATATTAATCTCACTATTAAAAGTCAGAAACTATTCTCTGTATATAACAAAATAAATGCAGTTATAATAAAATGCAAAATAAAGGAAATTCCTAAGTTGCTAACGAATTAAAATTACTTGCCTTGCCCATCATGATAAGTATTAAACCTCTGAAGCTATGCCAGAGAATGATAATAATAAGAAGTGATTAATTTAGGTTAGCAGATATAGACCTATTGAACCATTTGTTTTCACACAACTATGGCCAATATATCTTTAGGAAATTGATGATTGATATGTTTTATCAAATTAATGGATTTATAATTATTTGTAATGTTTATTATCCTTTTAGTGCTTTTGCGAACTGAGTGATTTTTTACTTTCTGTACAAATTTTATTAATTCTTTTTTTTAATTTTTTAATTTATTTCCACTCGAACAAACTTAATAGGTACCCCGGTCCCCTACCTCCCTCCACACTTTCCGGGACCCCCTTGCTCCCTCCCCGCTTTTTCCTCCTCCTTCCCCCCCCCACCCTATCTCTCAGTTCCTCCTCCCCCCCTTCTCCTGGAGCATCCTTTAATGTGTATATCAAACTTTCCTCTGGGTCCTCTTCTCTGATGAGGTGTAAGGACTCAGTGGCATTTCCTAGAACACTTTCTGTGTTCCCCTTAAGTATAGGAACACTATTGTGGCTGTGAATCCCTAGCTTCTAAGGATCCTAGTGCCTTTAGTCCATGCTAGACTTTGAGGGGTCAATAATGTGTTGGTCATTGTGCAGGTCATGCAAAGTCCTATTATGATTGCTTCAGCCCTAACTTGTATGTAGTATCTTGCATATCATTGCTCCTCCTCATCTTTAGGCTCTCATAGTCTTACTGCCCCCCTCTTCCACAAATTTCCCTGAGCTTCAGGATGGGGAGAGATTAGGCTGGCCTATTTCCACGTGGTTGATATAGAGCCTCTGATGTTCTGAATTATGGTTTATTGATTTTTTTTTCAGTTTTGCTGCTCCTGTAATGCCCTTCGCTCCATCCTGATGGGTATTGGATGTCACCCCCTGACCAGAGATTAAAAAAAAAAACTGTTAGAGTCTTATTATAAGAATATATTCTGGGGCTGGAGAGGTGGCTCAGGGGTTAAGCCTCTGCCTTGCAGGCGGAAGATCCTGAGTTCTGATTCTAGACCCCACGTATAGACGCCAGTGGAAGGGGGGTCGGCCTGCATTTCCGGTCCTGGTAGGGCGGAGCCTGTGAATCCGGGAACAGAGTAAACAAGGAGGAGGTGGAGGCGTCCATGGTGGTTCCCGAATTTGCCCGTGGTTCTACACAAACACACACATGCGCACGCGCGCGCTCACACACACACACACACACACATACACGCACAGTTGAATAAATAATAAATAAAAAAATTTAAAAAAGAATATATTCTAAGGTAGATGGAATAAAAGTTGGAGACTGCCGCGAGGGGGGGAGTCAGTCTCCCATTGCAAAATGGTTACTTTTTATATGCCGACTATATGCCCTCCCCTTCTGGTGAGATCATGCCCCATCAGTTGCAAATGATCAGAAGGAAAGTCTGTGAACTTAACCAGATGTCTCATTAATTACTTGCAGTCCTTGATGGTGGCCTATTTTCTCTTCTGTAACATTAGCCCTCTCTCCTTGTTTCTGGAGGGCCCTCCTTCCCCATCCCTCCTGTTTATAATCTTTGCAATTACTATAGATATTACAGAGATTTATCTTTGAGTGTCTCTAAATGGGTTTGGTACTAGGATCCACCTATTAGGGAGTACATACAACACTTAATTTCTGTGTCTTGGATACTTGACTCAATATAATTGTTTCTAATTCCATCCATTCCCTGGCAAATTTCATTACTTCATCATTTCTGATGGCTTAGTAGTATTCCATTGTATAAGTGTACCACATTTTCCTTATCCACTCATCAACTGTTGGACATTTGGGTTGGATCCATGACTTTACTATTGTAATGGGCCTTGGAACTTAAAAAAAACTTTACCAGGGATGAAATTAAAATGTCTAACAAATATCTTAGAAAATCCTCCACATCCTTAGCCATTAGGGAAATACAAATCAAAACTTTCCTGAGATATCATTTTACCCTGGTCAAAATGGAAAAAGTCTACAATATAAACAACACCAATGCTGGAGAGTATTTGGAGAGAGAGGAACTTTTAAAAGTTGATCTCTGACCTCCAACCATATACCATGGTTCCCAGTTATAAATCAACTCCCTCACCTCCTCTGTTTTTAATTTTCAAAAATGCTAGACATTTTTCTTTTCTAGTATCTGCATTCAGAATAGTATTCATATAGTAAAATTTTATATTTAAAATATATGATGGTCCATGAAACAAATTTCTACAATGTATGATTTCACTACATTCAAAATGCATCCAATTCCTTTTCAGATTTCTATCTTGGTCCTTGTCTCACTTAGTAGTATAATGGATATTATTGAAACATTTAGGAGTGTTTTGACTTTGAAATTGAACCCTGAACTTAGACATGGTGCCCTCGCAAGGATTTCTGAAGCAGGCTTTGGGAAAAGGGAAAGATTCACTGCCTGAGTGTATTTAATACATTTCCCACAGTTCTTTTGCTCCCCAAACCCCACTAATGCACCACCTGAAATCCTACAGTGCTTCCTCAAGCAAAGTGAATCATCTACTTACCTAGTGTTCTCTCTCCCATCCATATTCTGACTTAGTTTGTGTTTCTTAGGTTATTTCTTCTTTGAATGCAGAAGAACATAGATTGTGTAACCTATACAATTATTCTAAGCTATCTTGTGAAGGCAGAAGCCTAATGGCAACTCTTCAAAGCTGCCAACTTTGGACAATGGCTTCTTCCAAACCCTGCAGTTGTTTCTCAATTAGGGTCTGAGAAAGAAAAGGTGCAAATGGATATTTTAGTGTTGACAAGGAAGTTCCAACCGAAAACACCTTCCTTGTCTGGTTCTCTGTCCTCCAAGTCACACCGCTTATGACCTCACATTCCTGAAAATCTAGAACACAAGATTACTGGTTAATTTCACATCCCAGAATCAGCACTTGGCTAACCCAGCCCAGCAGAAGAGGGATGGCTTCTGGGTGGGCATGAGAGAAAAGAGAACTAATGAGAACTAATGTTTGGCGGAGTCCAGGGAGAGAAAGGTATTGGCAATAGGAGGGAGGAGCACAGGTCTCTTAGTGGGACCTTTGGTTTTGGGGGAAGAATAGCATGGAAACTCCTAGAGTGGCAGGAAGTGTGCTTCAAAGGCAGGAAGTAGGTCAGAGAGAAAACAGCAAGGGGTTTGGCCTGGGCATCAGATCTCAAGATGGGAGACCAAGTAGAGGATGTGAGATGCTGGCTAGTGAGAGGCCAAGAATTAGAAGTCTGAGGATAAGGGCGGGACTGAAAGTGGAAAATTCTCTGTAGTTTTCCTTTCATTTTTCCCGAAGTCTTTCAGAGGCTGTCACTCTATCAAGTCAGTGACTGACTGATTCTGAGCCAGACCCTCTGTGACATTTATGTCACAAGTCTCCCTCGCCAAAGCCCATGTGATAAATAATGAAGATTGTGAAGTATGCAGACCACTCTGGGTTCAGGACATCAGCCTAGTCACTAAGCAAGTGTGCCAGAATCTAGGGGTAAGAGTGATCACAGCAAAAGACAGAGAAGGTAAACGGGATCCTAATATTATTGTCTGCCATTGGGATCATATGCCTTTGTATTGGCCAGGACAGTTCAAAAGCATAAGAAAGGGATTGGGGAGGTTTCACAGCTGTTAAAGTGCTTGTCCTACAAATAGCTTGAGGACCAGAGTTGTGATCCTAATAAAGCAAGTGATTTCTTGGTAGGTGATACAGTCTATCTGATATTCCAAGGTCTGGAAATAGAGGCATGAGTACCAAATAACAGGCTGTCTAAGCAGTCTGAGAGCAGCAAGACCCTGGTTCATAGACTGTGTCACATTTTCTTTTCACTGTGAGACTACACTCTGGCACAATCAACTTAAGGGAGAAAGGGAGATTTGGCTTACAGTTTTGGGGGAAGGGAAGAATGTATTCCATTAAAGTAAAAATCATATGGTAAAAGGCACAGATGATTCAGGTCTCAGCAATCATCACGAAGAGTCATGAAATAAGAGAGTAGCAAGAGCAAACAGAAGTTGCAGTACCAAGCCAAAAAAGCTCAAGGCCTGTGCACCGTCACATGCCTATCTCTAGTAAGTCTCCAATTCAAATTGCCAGAGTTTTCCCAAACATTTACATCATGTAAGGATGAATACACATGAGCCTCTGTGATGCTACTTACAAATTCAAACCATGACACTCTATGTCAATGGATTTTTTAAGAGTCATCAATGAAAACACTGAAAATCTTGGATTTTTCACACCATACATACATTACCTTCTGACACATATACTCACCCAAACATGTACCAACATATTTACACACATTTTTATACATATATTCTGTTTAGAGAGAAGTAGTCTGAAGCTTCTTGTTTTGTGCACTTTGAATAGTTTTGATTTTCTACAATAAAAACCGTTCATTGCCAAAGAAAGTTTCTATATTAAGTACCGCATGCTCTTCAATCTATTGGTATGATGATAGGCATTCAAAAGACTTATTTGGTAATGATTTTCCATAGCTAAATCTCAATAGTTTGCACCATCTTTAAGGCCTTTGTCCTCCTCTTTCATAGTTTCTTGTTCTGCTTTACTATCAGGAATGTGATCCTTGCTGAAAAGCAGGCCTTATATTCAATCAGAAAACTGTTGGTTGCCCTATTCATATTCATGTCACTGTTACACCAATGGTTGCTCTTCCATGGGTGGTTGTTACTGAAGATTGCAGTTTTCACAGATTGATCAAACTTTTGATGAGGTTTCCAGAAGCTTAAAAAATACTTTCTGGCACTATTAAAGCTGTTCAGCAAGGAGTAAGTTTCCATACTAGCTCCAGTAGGTTTCTTCCCCCTTGTTCTGTGGTTAGCATGTGTTGGATCTTTAGCAATAATGTCTTGCTATCACTTTCCCGACGGCAACACATAGCAATAGAAAAAGCCTATACTGTTTGGGGGACTGCCATAGTTATATACAGGTGTCAACTTAGGTTGAGGTTTTGAGCTCTAGGCACATTCATAGAGAATTGGTAGTTGATTGAATCCCAAAGCAAACCTAGAGGATGGGGAAGGGCCAGCTCATGGTGGGCGGAACTAGTCCACAGGTAGGTGTATAAAATGGAAGAGACTGTTTGAGAAAGAAGGCATCCTTCTGTATTATCCTTCTTGGTCACACATGCTGGCCTGGCAAGTAAGGATCATACTGTTAGCTGTTATGTGGAGATGGTGTGGCAGATTCCCTTGGCTTTGACATTGATGTGAATTCTTCTGCCAAGCTGGACTAATACCTAATCAAACTATCCTAAGAGAATAAACTCCTTGTTTCCTTAAGACATTTGATAGTGATTTTGTCAGCACCATGCAGAGTCACTGTGACAGAATTTGGCACCAAGTGAGGTGGTGTTGATAAATCTGGCTATTTGGATTTTGTGTATTCAGAACAGTTTTTACAGCTGAAATTTAAAATGTTTGAAGACTTGGGGACCATTCTGAAAGTTTAATGGCCCATTCTAAGAATAGAGAGTTGTGGATTTTTTGAGACCTAGTTTGTGATGAAGGGAACAGGGATTTTGCTGAAATTGATTTTGAAGAGGAGAGACTGGTTTGTTTGGTAGAGGAAAGCTGTGTTAGCAGACTTGAAACTTTAGATAAGGTAGGGGCATATAGCAGAGCAACTGTTGCTGTTTCATTGAAGAAAAACCTAGTGTTTTTCACTGGTATGGTGGAAGAAATGAATACCAACATGGTGGGCTTCTGCCCAGCATAGAGATTTTTCTGAGAGTCTGGAAAGAGAAGCTGAATCAGCTGTGATTCCAGGGAGCCAATCTGCACCTGAAAGTTATGGCCATCCATGTGGGATTGACTTTAAGGGCATCAAAGATGCAAGAGAGAAGAGTTCATGGGTCCCTCTTCAAGGTTTCAGAAAGTGTCAGGAACCTAGGCAGTGTGTGGCAGGAAGCCTGCAGAGAGGCCCCAAAAGGGTATTTTGTGCTGTAGAGTTGAAGCCTAATTTGCCATTAAGAAATGAAAATGTTGAAAATGCTAAAGCCAATATGGAACATCTGCCAAGAAGAGCTTTATACATAGGATGTGTGCTGAGGATGGTGATGAGTGGAGATTCTGCCTGGTCCAGAGAAACACTGTTTGTGCAACTTCAAGTTATGAGGAGAGACTGGACTTGCCCAGAATCTTTGAACCACCGTGACTATTAGATCAGCAACAGAAGAGGGACATTGAACTACAGAACATGGTATTTGACTGGCTGGACTTTAGTCCTGATATTTTCTTACTGTGTCATAATACTTCAATTTTAATGTTCCATCTGCACTAAAGTATTTAACTTGATTTGGCAGGATCTTATCGTTGCACAATTTTGGACTTTCAAATGTATTTATATTTTAAGATAACTTGAACCCCTGTATAGACAAGATAAAGATTACATTTTAAAAGTGAAATGTTCTTGTGTCAAGTTGACAAGGAATAGAGTGTCTTATTTATATATGGTGTCAACTTGATGGCTGAGGGTTTGAGCTCTGGGCATATTTGTAGAGAACAGGTAGTTGAGTGGAGCCCAGAACGAACCTACAAGAGATTGTTTAAAAGACAGCCCATGGTGGACGGAACTAATCCTTTGCCTGGTGAATAAATGCAGGGAAATGTTTGAGAAAGGGGGCAACCTTCTGTATACTTGGTCAGACTTGCTGGTCTGGCATGTAAAGAATGCCCCGTTCTCAACTGGTATGTGGATTTTCTGTTTAGTTCCCTCAGCCTTTGGTGATGGTACATGATTTCCTGCCAAGCTGGCCCAAGAACTGAAATCAGACATTAATAAACCAGATAATATACCATTTCTCCCCTTAAACCGTTTGGTAGTAGTTTATCACCAACCATGCAGGCTAACTTCAATGGGAACTTTTGAGATCTTTGACCAACTTATTAAGAGGTATAACATATCTTGTACTTCTAATAATGTTTAATTGTCTAGTTGTTTGCTAATTCTAGTAGAAGCATCATAGATTATATTCTGTTTTGCCTTATCTGCCTATTTCTGTGCTCCCTGGTATAGGAAATGTCTGCATCACTGTTTTTTATTGTTTTTTGATATATTAATAATATTAGAAGTTTCTATCTGGTCATATCTTATAACCTTAGTGATATTTGTTGTTTTCTCAGTCCTTTCATATTATGCTTTTCTATGAGCATAAATATGCTACAAAGCATAAAATTATCTGTTATCTTTATTTAAATTGTGATTTTTATTTTAAGTCTAAATTCATGAATCTTAAGGTATAGCATGTTAGTTGTGACATTCTCAATCATGCATATATTCACCTTTGCTCAAATCCATTCTCCTATTTCCATCATTAAACATTCTTGTTTTTCTCCTCTTGTCACTTACATCACACATCACCTTTCCATGAGTACGAACATGTACATATATGCCCATTACATTTACCTATATTACTGTGCACATGAACATCTGTAAACAATATTTGATGTACTTTTTTGCACCCATTTTGGGTTGAAATAGTCAATGATGAAGTACCCTTTTAAATTGCATTTCTGTTCTTTGCTATCTGACCTTTTTTTAACCATATATTTTTTTTCATTTATGTCAGCTGCTTTTCCCCTTTCAAAACTCTTGCAGATTCAGTCTATTGCATTTAAATCCATTACCTTTTGTATGTTTAAGAATATTTTCCTTTACCTTTCACTTTTAAAGAACAAAAGCACAAATTACAGAATTTTAGTTTGGTTCATATTTCTCTTTGTCACTTTAAGTAGATCAATATTTTTCCTTTGCTGGAAATTATTTTGGTAAATCATGTGTGTGTGTGTGTGTGTGTGTGTGTGTGTGAGATAATGTGTGTGTGTTTGTGTAATGTGTGTGGTATACAGCTGTAAATGAGCAAGTGTTTATTGGTGCACTAAGTAGTACCCCGAGGTCAATATCATTAGTTTTGTCTATTACTCTCCCACGTTTACTGAACCTGGTGCTCATTCTTTGAGCTGATGGTTCCAATAAGCCTCTGAAATCTACCTGGTTTTGTCCACCAGTAGTGATGTTACAGATATGCATTGCTGAGCTGGGCTTATTTAAGGGTTAAGATCTGAACTCTATTCAGCTTGCTCACACAAAAAGTGTTTACCAATACCATTCCCAGAGTGAGATATTTGTATTTTTCCTTACTTTCATGTCATCTTTTGATACTTTTTAGCTTCTTTAATGTTCTTCTACTACTATTTATTTGAAAGAGAAGAGAGAAAGAGACAGATCTTTTTTTTTTCGCTCATACAAACGTAATAGGTACCCCTGTCCCTCCATCCCTCCACCTTTCCCTGGACCTCCCTGCTCTCTTCCCCCTTTTCCCTTTCCTTTCCCCCCTCACTCCCTTTCTCCCAGTGCCCCCTTCCCCATCTCTGAAGCATTCTTTAATGTGTATATCAAACTTTCCTCTGGGTCCTCCTCTCTGATGAGGTGTAAGGCTCAGTGGAATTTCCTAGAACTCTTTCTTGTGTTCCCCTTAAGTATAGGAACACTATTGTGACTGTAATCGCTTGCTTCTAAGGATCCTAGTGCCTTTAGTCCATGCTAGATTTTGAGGGGTCAATGATATGTTGGTCATTGTGCAGATCATGCAGAGTACTATTATAACTGTTTTGGCCCTAACTTGTGTGGAGTATCTTGCATATCATGACTGCTCCCATCCTTGTGCTCTTAAAATCTTACCACCCCCTCTTCCACAAATTTCCCTGAGCTTCACGATGGGGAGAGATTAGGCAGGCCTGATTCCAGGTGGTTGATATAGAGAAGAGACACATCTTGACAAAATACATGTGCTGGTACACAAAGGGGGAGGTCAGAGGACAGCTTTCAGAAGTCATTTTTCTCCTATGATATTAACTTCTAGGGATTGAACCCTGGTCCCCAGTAAACATCTTACATGCTGAACTATCTCATTATCCTGCCTTTTCTTTTTAGTCCTAGGTTTGTTGATGTTTTAAATGACGGGGCTTGGCATTAATTTTTCTTTGGTTATTTATCTTGCCCTGTGCTCTAAAACTGTCCTGAAATTTTTCTGTGTCCTGACCATAGCTTGGATAAAAATTTTCTTCATCGCCTGTTATTATATTGCATTCCCTTTTTTTAAAATTCCTTTCAAAATGCCTTATACATGAGTTTCAGTGATAAAGGGTATGAATTCTGTATAGATCCAGATAGTTCTTTGCCATAGCATTCAGTCTTTTTTATTTCTTCCTGTTCATGTACTAATTTGGAAATTTCTATCATAATTTCTGTGAATTCAGAAATTATGTTTCAGCCACATGTTATTTGTTCTTGAAACCATGAAGTAATTTTATTTCTAGCATGATACTTAGGAATAGTTGATATTTTGTTTTTCCTATCTATATTTTACCTGATCTCTTCTGTGATTTTTCTTATAAACTCTTTAGCATATCAATCATACTTATTTGTTTCGTGTTTTTTAATTCCATGTCTAATGATATCTATGTTGTTAACGTGTTGGCTCTGGTCTACAAATTTGTTTTTATCAAATTGCTTTTTGTATACTTTTTACTTGAGATTTCCTGCTGTCATTGTTTCTGATGGAGACATGATATATAGTTCAGCCAAAGGAATATTTTTTTCAATAGGTCTTTATTAATATTGTGGCTCTGTGTGTGTAAATGAGTGAAGAATTATTCTAGTCTCCTAAAATGAAATAGTCTTATGGAGAGCATGGAGCTGTTGTCGGAGAATATCACCACCAACATGCTCTCATTTCCCTTCATAGGTTTAAGAGACAAGCTTGAAATAATACACGTTATGTATTTTCTTTAGAATTGAACATGGGATAGTTATACCATGTTAGGCAGAATTTTGATCTTTTTACTTGTAAATTAATTTAATTTGAAATAAAATTTGCAAAAGACTTAGTTGTGTGGCAAATAGAGAACATGTGAGCTTATGTGTCTTTATTGTTAACATGATGAAATAAGAATCAGTTGGGGACACATACGTTCAGCCACATTTTTGTTTGTTTTGTAGACATGATTACTTGAAGACAGGAACCGATATCAAGATATAAAATACTTTCCACTGGGAGAACCAGATGAAAGATAAAGGGATGTATCTGTGTTTATCTTCATTTTTTCCTTTATCAATAAGTCTATCTCAGCTGCTGTTATTCAAAGTTATCTTCCAACCTGAACTGCAAGCTGGTGTCTAGGCAGAATTCTGAGCTTTCAGCAACAGACTGGGGCTATAATGTATCCAACTTTACCTCCTGAGAAGCTATGGCAATGTCTGTTTCTCCAATTTCAGTACAGTTGTTGTTTGATTAACCAAAATACTACAGTAAAGTTTAACTATTAATATTTCTAATATAGATAAACATATATTATTTATATAATTAGATATATGTAATATAACATAAATAAATAAATGAAGTATAATATGTACATATAAATGTGTCTCTATCTGTTATTTGTCCTATCCCTGTGGAAAGCTTCTAGGTACAAAACCTAACAGCAAATGGTGAGACTTTGTATTCTGACAGTAAGTAATTTGTGAACTTATGTTAAGACACTTTTCATTTTTTAAAAATCAATCCATTCGCCCAAAAAATTCAATGGAAAAAGAACAGTATCTTCAACAAATGGTGCTGGCAAAACTGCATCTCCACATGCAGAAGATTAAAACTGGACCCATACTTGTCACCATGTACAAGGATTAATTCCAAATGGATCAAGGACCTTGATATAAAGCCAGAGACTATAAAAACGATAGTTGAAAGGATAGGGAACTGGCTAGAGCTGATTGGGCTAGACCAACAGTTCCTAAAGAGACATCCAATGGCACAGTCACTCTCAACAGTTGGGATCTTGTGAAATTAATAAAATCAATCTATTCATTAAATCTCACTGAACCTTCCAACTAAACATTCTGCACCATAGGATCATATCTGTTTTAGGCAATTAAACTACAATGACACTTCATTATCCCAACTCTGTCATTTATTTTGTAGCCCAGCATTAGCATAAGAAATTCCACGCATTTCCATATGTATGTAAAGGTATGTATCCATAGTAATGACATCCTCTAGAAGATCTTTAGTAAGATACAATCCATGTATGGTCCATTCTTTCTTTCTTCCACTTTGAAAATACCAGGAACCTTTTCATTTTTTCCTGTGTTGGTTGCCTACATCATTGCTGCAACTTGCTAACTAAGAAGGCACAGTTAAGTGGGGGAGGTATTCGTTTGAGATTGTAGTTTAAGGTGATATATGTAATTATAATGGGGAAGTCAAGGAATTTTGTACGGATGTAGTGCAAGTGTGTTGGCAGATGCATATTTTACTGTACTTATCAGAAAGAACAGTCCTTGGATTGAACTTGGATGACCCTAAGCCTGTATCCATGCTCCCATGGTAGGGAGTGACCACTAATCTTCTTTGGGTACCTATGGAAAACATTTGACATTTAAAACAAATTGAAACATCTGTTATGCCACATGGTTCATGGTCATTTCATGATACAAAATTCCTTTATTCAAACCAATAAATGCCCAAATTCATATAATTTCATCACCTCTTAAAAATCTGAAGTTTTTTTGTTTTAATGTATGAATGATCTTCTGCTTTGAAAGGTCTCTTGGAGCCTAGTGAATTATCTTTTTGTAAGTAACAGTATTTTTGTACCTCCTGCTGAAAAATGACTTGAAAGGAAGAGGATCTGATAAGTGGTGATAAAGATAAGAAAAGGTACAGAAGAACCTAAGTAAATTGTATGATATACATGTATGAACTGGTGAAAAAACAAAATGCATCGATAAATAAAAGTGAAAAAGTTTTGAACTGGACACTGTGCTCCTCAGATAAGACCCTTAGACCACGTCCCAGGTCACCCGCCTGTCCCACCAGGCAGCTGGAGCAGCAGCCAATCTGCTTTGGCACTGGGGAAGGCCCCTAGGCCATGCCCCAGGTCCCAGGTGATCTGTGCAACAACTAGATGCTAGGGCCCTTTTTGCCTGGGAGGCAGAACAGCAGACGCCCTGCTCCTCAGACCAGTGGACACACTGCTCCTCAGAATTCAACAGAGTCCAGAGAAAACCCAAACAAAGATCTAGGGGACAAACGCCATACATATGAAGTCCTCTGAAATCATCCTATCACATGGGAGAGATTCTTCACATCCAGCTAAATCATAAGTAAACACTTTTTACCATCTTGTTGCTCCTTTCAAATAATAGTCACTGTAGTTTAACTTTTCCATACAACCACCCCAAAATACCTATAACTTCAGGGACTATACCATTCACCCTCACATATCACCAAAGTAGTGAACCTAAAACATGCACTACCATACTAATCTTCACACTGTGTCTATTAAACCTGACTTAATTGATGTACTAACAGTCTAATAGCGTCATCTAGGAAATAACACCAATAACATATAAGGTACAAAACTTCAAGACAAACACTAGTAATAACTGCTCAAGACTAGTAATACAATCTAATTCAGTTCAATCAAAAACACACAGTAACTCAAAGTAGGTCTTAAGAATAAAAAAACAGGATGGGGAGAGATCCCCATCCTGAAGCTCAGGGAAATTTGCGGAAGAGGAGGTGGTAAGATTGTAAGAGCACAAGGATGGGAGGAGCAATGATATGCAAGATACTCCACACAAGTTAGGGCCGAAGCAATCATAATTGGACTTTGCATGCCCTGCCCAATATCCCACCCACTATTGACCCCACAAAATCTAGCATTTGCTAAAGGCACCAAGATCCTTGGAGGCAAGGGATTTACAGCCACAGTAATGTTCCTATACTTAAGGGGAACACAGGAAAGGGTTCAGGGAAATGCTACTGGGTCCTTGTACGTCATCGGAGAGGAGGGCCCAGAGGAGAATCAGGCGTGTACATTAAAGGATTCTCCGGGGATTGGGGGGAGGCACTGGGGGATGGGGAGGGAGGGATGAGGGGAGTGAGAACAGGGGAGTTAGGGGGAGGAAGAGGAAGGGAGGGAACTGGTGTACCTATTAAGTTTGTATGAGTGGAAATAATAATAAAAAAAGTTAAAAAAAAAGAATAAAACAACAGTGCCCAGGTTACAGCACAAATCCATGAGAAACAAAAACCAAGACAACAAATCTCCTACCGAAAGAATTAACCACATAATGATAGATTCCAACCAGAACAAACTCACAGAAAATAAACAAGAAAGCCATACCCAATATAATGATTTTCAAAGCCTGACCTTTACCATGAACAACACTGTAAAAGAGGAAATCTGGGAGGAGTTGAATAACGTCATCAACCACTTTGAACAGGAACACAACAGGTACTTGGAGGAGATGAGAAAAACAGGTATAAAACAGTTAAAACAATCTCAAACAGAGTTTAAAATTGAACTACAAAACAAATTATCTTCAACCCAGAACTCAAAAGAGAACTAATGCAGCAGAAAACAGAATATCAGATCTTGAAAACAAAATGGAAAACCTAACCAGCTCAGTGGAAGAGGTTGTTAAAGCCAAAAAAGGTATGTGAGAGCAATATTCAAGAGTTATGGGACACCTTGAAGAAGCCTAACATGCGCATTCATGGAATACCAGAACAAGAATCCCAGAATAACATACCTGAGGAAATTTTCAAATTATCATAAAGGAAAACTTTTCTCATCTAAAGAAAGAGAGACCCTTTCAAATACAAAAGGCATTACACACCTCAAACAAATATGACCAAAATAGAAACTTGCCACAGAAAATAATAGTCAAAACATTCCACATACAAGACCAAAAAAAGGTGCTGAGAGCTTCAAGGAAAAAAAAAGTCACTTTGAAAGGTAAACCTATTAAAATAACAAATGTTTTTTAATGTAAAAGCAAGAAGAGCTTGGAGAGATGTACTTCGAGTATTGAATGAGCAAAAATATCAACCCAGGTAATATACCTGGCACAACTATCAGTCATGGGGTGAAAGAAAAATTTTCCAGCACAAAGACAACTTGAAGGCGTACATGTCTACCAAACCAGGCCTTCAAAAAATGCTAGAAAAGATACTCAAGCATGAAGAAAAGAAGAAGCATATCCAAGAGGACAGAAGGGAAGTATAATACCACCAAAACCTACAAACCAAATAATACACTTGTGAAAGCTACTAAACACAAAAATGTCAGGAAATAAAAGTAATTTCTCCATTACAACACTGAATGTCAATGGAATTAACTCACCAATCAAAAAACACAGATTACAAACTTGCATTAAAATCACAACCTATCCATCTGCTGCCTTCAGGAAACACATCTCATCACAAAAGATAGGCACATTCAAAAAGTAAAAGGCTGGTCAACAATTCTGGAACTAATAGAAAAAAGAAATAGGCAGGGGCAGTAATTATGCTATCTAACAGAGTGGACTTCAAATAAAAAAATCATAAGAGACACAGATACTACATTTAGTCAAAGGTAAAATTCACCAAGAAGACTTCACAATACTCAACATATAGGCTCTTCCACATTCGTTAAGCAAATGCTAAAATGTTTAAAACAAGAAATTAGCCCCAAAACAGTAATTCTTGGGGATTGCAATACTGCTTTCTCAACGTGGGATAGATCACCAGGTCAAAAAATTGATAGAGGCAGATTGGAACTTAAATCAAACCCTTACTGAAATGAACCTTATAGATCTCTATAGAACTTTCCATCCACACACCAAAGAATACACATTTTTCTCAGCAGCACATGGAATTTTCTGCAAAATAGATCACATATTGGGCCACAAAACAAGTCTCCACATATTCAGGAAAGTGGAAATTCTTGCCTTTACCCTATTAAACCACCGTGGTCTAAAGCTTGACATCCACAACACAATAAACAACAGAAAACACAATAACTCCTGGAAACTAAACACTATGATGCTGACTGAGAATTGTATTCAGGAAGAAATCATAAAGGCAATTCAAGATTTTGTACAAGAGAATGATAATGAAAATACAACATATCAAAATCTCTGGGACACAATGAAAGCCATCATAAGAGGTAAGTTTATGGCCCTTAATGCCTACATCAAAAACTAGAAATATCACAAATATGTAACAATGCAGCTTAAAGCTTTAGAGAATCAAGAGCAATCCAATCCAAAAGCAGTAGAAGAGACAAGATTAGCACAATCAGGGGAGAAATATCCAAAATTGAGATAAAGAAAACAAAACAGAGACTCAACCAGTCAAGAAGGTGGTTCTTTGAAAAAAATCAAAAAGATTGATACACCCATAGCTAAATTAACCAAAAACAAGTGAAAAAACCCAAATGAACAAAATTAGAAATGATGATGGTTTTATTACTACTGATACCCAAAAAATTTAGAGAATTATAAGATCATATTTCAAAAACTTATACTCCGTGAAATTTGATAGCACAAAAGAAATGGATGATTTTAAGTAAGCACAACTTGCCTAAATTAAATCAGGAAGTTTTGAATTATTATTTTTAATTATTTTTATTATTTATTCAATTGTGCATGTATGCATGTGTGTGTGTGTGTGTATGTGTATGTGTGTGTGTGTGTGTGCGAGTGTGTGTAGAACCACGGACGAATTTGGGAACCACCATGGACGCCTCCACCTCCTCCTTGTTTACTCTGCCCCGGGATTCACAGGCTCCACCCTACTAGGACCAGAAATGCAGGCTGCCCCCGCTTCTGCCCGCTCTATACGTGGGGTCTAGGATCCAAACTCAGGACCTTCCACTTGCAAAGCAGAGGCTTAACCCCTGAGCCACCTCTCCAGCCCTGAAGTTTTGAATTATTTAAACAGTCCTATATCATATGAGGAAATCGATAAAGTGATCTCGAATCTTCCCACCAAAAAATGTCTTGGACTGGATGGATTCAACACCAAGTTCTACCAGACAGCAATACTTTTTAAACTGTTCCATCAAATTGTGAAGGAAGGAACACTGCCATATACATTCTATGATGCTAATATCATATTAATCTCCAAACCTAATAAAGATACACTAAAAAAGAAAACTACAGACCAATCTCTCTGATGAACACAGATGCAAAGATTCTCAACAAAATCTTAGCAAATCGGATTCAAAAACGTATCAAAAAGATCATTCACGGGGATCAAGTAGGCTTAATCCCAGGCACACAAGGTTGGTTCAACAACAGCAGATCAATAAATGTAATTCACTATATAAACCAGTCCAAAGTCCAAACCACATGATACTCTGGATAGATGCAGAAAAAGTTTTCGACAAGATCCAACAACTTTTTTTTTTATCAAAACCCTAGAGACAGTTGGAATAGAAGAAATGTTTATCAACATAATAAAAGTTGTATGCAACAACCCCAACAGCAAGGATTATACTCAGTGGGGAAATACTTGAAGCATTCCCACTTCGATCGGGCACTTTCACCATTTCTATTCAATATTGTACTTGAAGTCTTAGCTGAAGCCATAAGACAAGAAAGGGAGACTGAAATATGCAAAAAAGTCAAGTTGTCTGTATTTGCAGATGACATCATGATATACGTAATTGATCCTAAAAACTACACCAGAAAATGCCTGGAATTAATAAAGAAGTTTACAGGGTGGCAGGTTACAAAATAATCATTCAAAAATCAGTGGCTTTCTTATATGCCCAAGAAGAAAAAAGTGCAAAAGACCTAAGAAAAAAAATTCCATTTACTATAGCTCCTAAAAGAATGTATACCTTGTTATAAACATAACCAAGGAAGTGAGAGACCTTTACAATGAAAACTTTAAAACACTAAATAAAGAAATTACAGAAGACACCAGAAGGTGGAAAGACCTCCCATGATCCTGGATCAGCAGAATCAACATCGTCAAAATGACCTTCCCACCCTCCGGGCCACCCTGCCAGCTCCCAGGTGAGTGAGTGAGAAAGCTCGTCCCCTTCCTCCCGGCGAGCACCCAGGTAGTCTCCAGCTTAGCCTGGGCCCCGCCCCAGCCCCCAGCCCCTGGTCCTCCTGCCCCGCTGACCCCTAGGTCCCAGGTGAAGAATTCCGCCATCAAAATCAGATCCTTTGCCTCTCCGGCCCACCGGGGACTTACGCACGTGGTCCACGGAAGACACACTGCTACTCAGAATTCAATAGAGTCTAACGGAAACTCAAGCAAAACTCTAAGGAACAAAAGTAACACAGGCCATACGTCTCAACTCCACTACAATCATATCACGTGGATGAGATTCTTCACATCCAGCCCAAAGATAAGTAAACATTTTTTTTCACCTTACTGATCCTTTCTAGTATCAATTGCTGTAGATCAACTTCCTCATACAGTCACCCCAAAAACATACAACTCCAGGGAGTACACCACTCACCCTCACATATCACCAAGATACTAAATTTTAAAAGTGCACTATCATACTAATATTCACCCCTTGGTTACTTAACCTGACTTAACTGATGTACTAACAGCTTAATAGCCTCATCTAGGATATAACAATAAAAATACACAAACATACCCAATCCAAGGCAAACACTAGTAATAACTGGCAAGCGTAACAATCCAACTACGTCAGTTCAGTGAAAAACACACAGAAACTGAATGGTCCTAAAAAACAAAACAACAATGCCCAAGTCAAAGTGCAGATCCACGAGAAACAAAACCCAAGAAGACCAATCTCCCACTGAAAGAATTAGTCTCATAATGATGGACTCCAACCAGAACAAATTCACAGAAAATAGCCATGAAAGCCAGACCCAACATAATGACTTTCAGAGGATGATCATTACCATGATTAACACTATTAAAGAGGAAATCTGAGAAGAATTAAACAATCATATCAACCACTTTGAACAGGAACACAACAGGCACTTGGAGGAGTTGAGAAAAACAGTTCAAGAAACAAAAATAGGCATAGAGCAGTTAAAATAGTCTCAGGCAGAGTTTAAAATTGAATTAAAGGACAAGTTATCTTAAACCCAAAACTCAACAGAAAGTCTTATCAGAGAACTAATGAAACAGAAAATAGAATTTCAGATCTTGAAGACAAAGTGGAAAAATTAACAAACTCAATGGAAGAGGTTGTTAAAGCCAAAAAGATACTTGAAAGGAATATTCAAGAAGTATGGCACACTTTGAAGAAGCCTAACATGCACATTCATGGAATACCAGAGCAAGAATCCCAAAATACCACACCTGAGGAAATTTTTCAAATTATCATAAAAGAAAGAGAGGCCCATCCAAATACAAGAGGCATTCCACACCCTAAACAGATATGACCAAAATAGAAAATCGCCATGGCAAATAATAGTCAAAACACTCCACATTCAAGACAAAGAAAAGGTGCTGAGAGTGTCAAGAGAAAAAAAGGTCACCTTTAAAGGTAAACCTATTAAAATAACAAATGACTTATCAGTGGAAATAGTAAAAGCAAAAAGAGCTTGGAGAGACGTACTTCAAATATCAAATGAGCAAAAATGTCAACCCAGACTGATATACCTGGCGAAACTATCTGTCATGATTGAGGGAGAAATAAAAGTTTTCAGCACAAAGACAACTTGAAGGCTACATGTCTACCAAACCAGACCTTCAAAAAATGCTAGAAATGATACTCAAGCTTGAAGAAAAAAACTAGCATATCCAGGAGGACAGAAGGGAAGTATATATAACACCACCAAAATCTAAATGTCAAACAATACATTTACAAAAGCCACTAAACAAAGTCCATAATTAAAAATAATTTCACCATTATAACATTAAATGTCAATGGTATCAATTCATCAATCAAGAGACACAGATTACAAAGATGGATTCAAAATCACAACCTATCCATCAATCTGCTGCCTACAGGGAACTCAGCTCAACACAAAAGATAGGCACATCCTAAAAATATAAGGCTGGTCCAAAATTCTGCAAGCTAATAGAACCAGAAAACAGGCAGGAGTAGCCATTATGCTTTCGGACAATGTGGACTTCAAACCAAAAAAAGTCATAAGAGACACAGATGCATACTACATTTTAGTCACAGGTACAATTCATCAGGAAGACTTCACAATACTGAACATATATGCACCCAATACCTGCCCCTCCACATGCATTAAGAAAACCCTACAGCATCTAAATGAGAAATCAACCCTGAAACAATAATTCTTGTGAATTTCAACACTGCCCTCTCAACATGGGATGGGTCAACAAGTCAAAGGCTTAACAGAGATAACTGTGGAACTCAACCAAACCGTTAAAGAAATGGACCTTACAGATCTCTATCAAACTTTTCATCCACGCACCAAAGAATACACATTTTTCTTAGTAGCACATGGAACTTTCTCCAAAATAGATCACATACTGGGCCACAAAACGATTCTCCAGGAAAGTTGAAATTCTAGCCTGTACCTTATCAGACCACCATAGTCTAAAGCTTGACATCCACATCACAATAAACAACAGAAAATACACTAACTCCTGGAAACTTAACACTGTAATGCTGAGTGAGAATTGGATTCAGGAAGAAATTACAAAGGAAATTCAAGATTTCCTGAAAGTGAACAATAATCAAAATATAACTTATCAAAATCTTTGGGACACAATGAATCCTGTCCTAATAGGTAAGTTCATAGCTCTTAATGCCTACATCAAAAAAAATGGAAATATCAGAAATAAATAACTTAACATGGCAGATTAAAGCTTTAGAGACACTAGCAATCTGATCCCAAAACCAGTAGAAGAGAGGAGATAACCAAAATAAGGGCAGAAATATCTGAAATTAAGACTAGGAAAACAATATAGAGAATCAACCAGTCAAAAAGGTGGCTTTTTGAAAAAAATCAATAAGATTGATACACCCCTAGCTAAATTAACCAAAAGCAAGAGAGAAAAAACAAAAATTAACAAAATTAGAAATGAAAATGGAGTTATTACTGCAGATACCCAAGAAATTTAGAGCATTATAATGTCATATTTCAAAAACTTATACTCGGTGAAATTTGACTAAACAAAAGAAATGGATGAATTCCTCAGTAAACACAACTTAATGAAATTGAAACAGGAAGTTGTGAATTATTTAAATAGTCCTATAGCATATGAGGAAATCGATGAAGTAATCTCGAATCTTCCCACCAAGAAATGTCCTGGACCAGATGGATTAAACACAGAGTTCTACCAGATATTTGAGGAGCTAATAACAACAATACTTTAAACTGTTCCATCAAATAGCAAAGGAAAGAACACTACCAGATTCTTTCTAAGAAGCTAATATCATCTTAATCCCAAAACCTAATAAAGATACACTTAAAAAGGAAACTATAGGCCAATCTCTTTGATAAACACAGATGCAAAGATCCTCAACAAGGTCTTAGCAAATCGGGTTCAAAAACATATCAAAAAGATCATTCGTGGGGATCAAGTAGGCTATTTATCCCAGGCATACAAGGTTAGTTCAACATACACAAGTCAATAAACATAATCCACCATATAAACCAGTCTAAAATCCAAAACCATCTCAATAGATTCAGAAAAAGCTTTTGACAAGATCCAACAGCCTTTTATGATCAAGACCCTAGAGACAGTTGGAATAGAAGGAACCTTTATCAATATAATAAAAGCTATCTACATCAAGCCCACAGCAAGGATAATACTCAATGGGAAAAACTCGAAGCATTACCACTTCGATCAGGAACTAGACAAGGCTGTCCAATTTCACCATTTCTATTCGATATTGTACTCGAAGTATTAGCTGAAGCCATAAGACAAGAAATGGAGATAAAAGGGATTCAAATCGGCAAGGAAGAAGTCAAGTTATCTCTACTTGCAGATGACATGATCTTATACCTGAGTGATTCCAAAAATTCCACCAGGAAACTCCTGGAACTAATACAAAAGTTCAGCAGGGTAGCAGGATACAAAATAAACATACAAAAATCAGTGGCCTTCCTATTTGCACAGAATGAAAGAAGTGAGAAAGCCCTGAGAGAAACAATCCCGTTTACTATAGCCCCTAAAAAAAGAAATACCTTGGTATAAATCTAACCAAGGAAGTAAGTGAGCTTTACAATGAAAACTTTAAAACCCTAAAGAAAGAAATTGCAGGAGACACTAGAAGATGGAAAGACCTGCCATGTTCCTGGATTGACAGAATCAATATCATAAAAATGACCATCCTACCAAAGGCAATATACAGATTCAATGCTATGTCAATTAAAATCACAAAGCAATTCTTTAAAGAAGTTGACCAAACAACCTCAACATTCACATGGAGGCACAAAATACCCAGGATAGCAAAAACAATCCTGAGTAACAAAAACACTGCTGGAGGTATCACCACACCAAACCTTAGTCTATACTACAAATTCATAGTTGTAAAAACAGCCTGTTATTAGCTCCAAAATAGACACACAGATCAGTGGATAAGGTTTGAAGATCCAGATATAAGCCCACACAAGTACAGCCATTTGATCTTTGACAGAGGGGCCCAAAAACTCCAATGGAAAAAGAACAGCATCTTCAACAAATGGTACTGGCAAAACTGGATCTCCACATGCAGAAGATTAAAACTGGACCCGTACTTGTTACCATGTACAAGACTTACTTGCAGATGGATCAAAGACCTCAATATAAGGCCAGAGACTACAAAAACCTTAGTTGAAAGCGTAGGGAACTCCCTGGAGCTGATTGGGCTAGGCCAACAGTTCCTAATCAGAATACTAAACAGATGGGATCCTATGAAATTAAAGAACTTCTATTCAGATAAAGATATTGTAACTCGAGCACAAAGGCAACCCACAGAATGGGAGAAAATCTTCACTAACCATATATCTGATAGAGCCCTGTTATCCAGAGAGCCCTATTATCCAGAGTGCACAAAGAATTTAGAAACTAAACACCAAAAAAAAAAAAAAAATGGCCCAATTAAAAAATGGGCCTTGGAATTTAAAAGAAACTTTACCAAGGATGAAATTAAAATGTCTAACAAACATCTTAGAAAATGCTCCACATCCTTAGCCATCAGGGAAATGCAAATCAATACTTCCCTGAGATATCATCTCACCCCAGTCAGGATGGCAAAAATCCACAATATAAACAACAACAAATGCTGGAAAGGATGTGGAGAGATGGGAACTCTTCTCCATTGCTGGTGGGAATGCAGGCTCATTCAACCACTCTGGTGGTCCTTCTGGCGATTCTTAAGGAAGTTAAAGATTGAAAAGACATATGACCCTGCTATTCCACTTTTGGGAATAACCCCCTATACAGCAAAAATTCATCTCAATAGCACAAGCACAACCATGTTCATAGCAGCACTGTTTACATTAACAAAGTCATGGAATCAACCCAAATGTCCAACAGTTGACAAGTGGATAAGGAAAATATGGTAAATTTATACAATGGAATACTACTCAGCCATCAAAAATGATGAAGTAATGAAATTTGCCAGGAAATGGATGGAATTAGAAACAATTATATTGAGTGAAGTATTCCAGACACAGAAAATTAATCATCGTATGTACTCCCTAATAGGTGGATCCTAGTACCAAACCCACTTAGAGACACACTCAAAAATAAATCTCTGTAATACCTACAGTAATTGGAAGGATTATAAATAGAGAAGTGGAAGAGGGCCCTGCCAGAAACAAGGAGAGAGGGCATCAAGCTACAGCAGAGAAAATAGGCCACCATCAAGGACTGCAAGTAAGTAATGAGACATCTGGTTAAGCTCACAGATGGTCCTTCCTGGTTACTTGCAACTGATGGGGTATGATCTTACCAGAAAGGGAGGGCATACTTTCTGGCAAATAGAAGGTAACCATTTTGCAATGGGAGATTGACCCACCCCTCCCTGCAGTCTCCTACTCTTATTCCATCTACCTTTGAATCTATTCTTATAATAAGACTATTTTAACAGCTTTTTATCTCTGGCCAGGGGGCGACATCCAATACACATCGGGATCGGGCCAAGGAGCAAAAAAACTGAAAAAAATAATCAAGAAACCATAATTCAAATCAGAGACCCTATATCAACCACCTGGAATCAGGCCTGCCTAATCTCTCCCCATCCTGAAGCTCAGGAAAATTTGTGGAAGAGGGGGCGGTAAGATTGTAAGAGCACAAATATGGGAAGAGTCATGATATGCAAGATACTCCACACAAGTTAGGGACAAAGCATTTATAATAGGACTCTGCATGATCTGTGCAATAACCAACACATTATTGACCCCTCAAAGTCTAGCATGGACTAAAGGCACCAGGATCCTTAGAAGCAAGGGAATAACAGTCACAGTAGTGTTCCTATACTTAAGGGGAACACAAGAAAGAGTTCTAGGAAATACCACTGAATCCTTACACCTCGTCAGAGAGGAGGACCCAGAGGAAAGTTTGACATACACATTAAAGGATGCTTCAGAGATGGGGGAGGGGGCACTAGGAGAAAAGGAGGGGGAAGAAAGTAGAAAAAGGGTAGGGGGAGGGAGGGGTACCTATAACATTTGTATGAGCAGAAAGATTAAAAAAAAAAGAAATCCATCTTTTCAGGACAACCTGGCATTTAAGGTTTCAATTAACAAATATGCCGTTACTCTGAGGGTTCTATATTTGTATGTGATTACATGTTTCTCTCTTTGTACCTTCAATACACATTCTTTATTCTCTATATTTAGTGTTTAATCATTAATCATCATTATGAGGGGAGGTACTTTTTACCTTAGTCTTCTCTGTTTGGTATCTTAAATGCCTTTTTTATTTATATTGCTGAATTTGAATTCTTTGCTTATAAAATGAGATTTTTTTCTCTGTCTTCTATATCATATAAGAAATTTAAATTTTTCTGTCAAATAAGTCTAGCATTTGTATACTTGTTTTCCCTCTTAATATAAGAAATAATCCATCTGTTTATGTCTTATTTAAACGTGTACAACTCCTTGAACCTGTTTAAAATTTCTCTTTTGAATTCTGCACCTTGAAATTCCTCTAGGATATTTATTCTCTTTGAAAATCATTATTATAGGACTGCTGGTAAGGGGGAATCATGTTTATATTGTTTTTATTTTTATAATGGGATCTTGGCATCTTGAGTTAGGCTGTCTTTTACTACAAGTTTTTAAGATTGGGAACTGTAGTTAAGTCATGGGATCTGTGGAGTATGCTGGGAACCTGGGTAGGATTGGGATTCTCTTCTGGGTCTGAAACAGAGACAACATGGGACAAGTATTTCTAAACCCTTATTTCTAGGTATGTGATTGAATTCATGTACCATATTCATGAAACTTCTATTTATCTGTTATGCTAATTTCTACCTTAATCTCCCTTAGTTTTGAAGGCTGGCACTTGGATTTGCATTTATTTTAAGTTTATAATGATATGTTTTATTTTCATGAACATAGTCTGTCTTGAGGATACTGCCATGTGGCCTTCAGCAGAATGCATGATATGTTGTTACATTAAATAATTAGTCTAGATGAATTATGTACTCATAGGCATTCACTATCTTATGTTTTCCATATCTGATAAGTAGGTGTTGAAATGACCAACTAAAGTAGCAAATTCATTCATTGCTACTTTCATTTTTATCATTTATTTCCCTCAAGTAATCGACATTATATTCAGATACACATGAAAGATTCTTATTTTTTGAGTATTCACCCCTTTGTCAGTATAAGAAACCCTTATTCCTGTTAACTTATTTTGATATGGGTACTGCCTGATGAAATGCTTTATTTATGTAGTGCACACCTTGCTTATTCAATGCAAAGAATAGCTACATGAGAGATGTACTATTTATGTTGATCATCTTCAATATTCCATATTTTCGGTTCACATTTGGATCCCGTAGTTTAACAGTTCTGTGGTCTTGAAATGTAGGGTTCACCTATAGGAAACAAAATAGGATCAAAAGAGACTTGAGGTGCTATGGAAAGGACTGTACTTGACTTTTTTGAGTTTCATTTGTTTGAGTTATTTAAGACAGCCTCCTTTCTACTACTTCAATGGGAATTTAATTCGGAGAGAGTTTAGTTGAAGAACCCTGTGGGTAAATTAGTTTGTAGAGGCTGTTGTTACATTTGCCTTATCAGAGGCTTTGGCCCTAGCAAAAAATCATTTCATGATTGGGATTCAATTTTAATATTTGTATTTGATGAAAAATGAGTCTATTGGGCTGGAGAGGTGGCTCAGGGGTTAAGCCTCTGCCTTGCAGGCGGAAGGTCCTGAGTTCAGATCCTAGACCCCACGTATAGACGTCAGGCAGAAGGGGGGGCTGCCTGCATTTCTGGCCTGGTAGGGCGGAGCCTATGAATCCCGGGGCAGAATAAACGAGGAGGAAGTGGAGGCGTCCATGGTGGTTCCCGAATTCGCCCGCGGTTCTATACACACACACACACACACACACACACACACACACACACACACGCACGCACGCACACACGCACACTCACACACCTGAATTAAAAAAAAATTAAAAAAATGAGTCCATTGAAGGAGATTCAAAAGTAACTGAAAAAGAAATATTCTGATATATCAGTCTTAAGGAATGTAAGTAAGAAAATTATAATAAAGGATAGGTCTAAAGTAAATTTTACAAAGTAACCTGAGACAGAGTTTTCTCATAAATTATGACTTCCTTTTTCCTTATTTTGTGGTGTAAGGTATGCTTTTACAGATATGTCCATGTAGATTAATGTGCACAACCACATCATTCTAAAACTATATCTTAATATATCTTAGTGTCCTTAAGTCCTAGATCTAATGCTTATGGGGAATTTTACTACTAATACTGGAGAATGTTGTCACAGGTCTACTATGGTGAACAAGCATGGATTACATGTACATACATGAAAAAAAACTGTACTTACGAAGTCTTTGATCTGAAATGCCCAGATTGTTGTTGGCTGGGTTTCTGGCAGGGCTAGCCACATTTGGACAATCTGTGATCTGTGAATGCGCCATGAAATGTCCTGGAAGATACATTTCCAACCCTTCCATCAGCAAATTTCTGGTTACACATAGATATAATTATACACCAATATTTTTTGATCTATAGAAAATGAAGAGCTATAAATTAAAATCATGCCCTGGAGAAATGGCTCAGGGATTAAGGGATTGTAAAACTCTGTCTCACAAGCAGAAGATTCTGAGTTCTGATCCCAGATCCTCCATAAAAATGCCAGGCAGAAAGTGTAGTGGTTTGCACTTCTAACCCTGCTGGGCAGAGCTTGGGGAAAGCCCAGAGGTAAGCAAAAATGAGATAGAAACAATCCAGGATGATTCCCTTGGTCCTCTACAGGGAGAAACAGTGCCCTCTGATACACACACACACACACACACACACACACACACACACACACACACACATGCTAAGCAAGGAAAATAAGTTAATAAAATCTTATATTTCCATATTTCATAATTTCTTAATATGGTAGTTTTTTACTTCTTCCACTATATCCTTCCCTCAATAAAGGTACTCCTCAATAAAGGTCATGTTTTTTCTGAGCTCAATGCTGCTGTTCTGACACATTTGGCAAGTGATCTCCACTTCCAGATGTACAACCTTGTCTCTTTATTATGAATTTAAATCATATAAAATAAAATCCACCACCTTGACCTCCATTTCTTGAGGACTTTTTTAAAAAACAGGCACAATTGTAGGGTCATTACCAGTTGTAATTTATTTATTCTATATAGCCAGTCTAATTTGTGAGGGATGCAGAGTTATCTATTGGCTTACCAGTTTAACCAATGCTACAAAGCTAGTTGCCTGAGACCAGGTTCAAGCCCAGACAAGTCTATTCCCCTTTCTTGTCTTTTCAGTCAATACCAATAACTTTGCTGTTCTTCCCACTATTACTGCCTAAGGAAGTCATTCTTACCAATAGCTTGAGTCCCTTCTACTTCAGGACTTCCCATCTGTGCCTCATAGTGTTTCTTCTTTGATACCTGAAGGACACAGTGAATAAGATTCAAAAACCTCATACAAGTTCCTCCACATCATTATGTGAAAGCATGGGCTTTCTTCAAGGCATTGGTTTAGCTCAAATATCCTTTGATTTTTAGAGAAGTCCAGATGCAGAAAAGCGATAATGAGAAAATCAAGGCACAGATGCCCTAAGGAGAGTACTGGCTTCCTCATTTTTCTCCTCCTATGTATACCAGGTCAGACTTCTGGGAAACCAAAAGCCTGACATTACTGAACTGCATCTTTAGAGAAAAAAAAACTATTCCCCAGAGGAACATTTGTCTCATCCATCCAGTCTGGGGGAGGGTAGCTACCTTCATGCAGGAGAGTAGTCAATGGGAAATTATTTAATAAAATTCACAGTAGGAGTTACGAGGAATCTTGAAAAAGGGCACAGAATGAACAGGGTTAAAGGAAAGTCTCAATGTGGGAAAGTTGTGCACAAGCAAATTATTAAGGAAGAGTAGTAAGGAAGTATGATTCAGTGATGGGAAAAGGGATCAGACAGAAAATAGAAAAATATAGATTAGACTGGAGAGATGGTCAGAGGCTGGAAGGCTAATAGAATAGGGTCTGAAAGCAGGTTGTATGATGAAAGTGAGAAGAAACCAATATCAAAAATCTTTCCAGAAAACTCTCCAAACTTTCTTTTCAGAAAGTAATACTGCTTGCGCCAGACTCTGGGGAGTTAATTCACAGATCACCTCTCACCTCATCTCAGGACTCAGGACTGAATGCCCACTAAGAAGATTAAGACATCTATTTTACCTATTGCAGAAGTGGCCTCACATGTAGGTCTAACTGGGATAATAGCAAAGGGAGAAAGAAAAATTGAATTGTAATATTCATCTATACTCATGAGATAGAATGGAACTTTCCCTTCAGTTGGCAGAGGCTAGACAGGATAGAGATAAATGCTTGTGGCCTTGGGGAATTTCCCAACATAGGAAGTAAGAAAACAGGATGAAGTTAATGTCCATAATAGCATTTCAGAGATGAAGGAATCCCTCCATCAAATTATTGTTAACATTTTCATGATAAGAAGTGAATCAGCATGTTGGATCCCTTTTGGCAAAAGGAGGTATTTGATAAAGGAGGGATATGCCACATGTAGGAAAATGACCTTTTTATTTTAGATAATACATGTCATTATTCATACCATTTTACTTAATAACAACAAAGAGCTGGGTCTTGCTTTGGTTCCACTTGGCTATTTCAGACTTTAAATAGATGAACTAAAAAATGATTCATGAGGCAGCTGTTGATCATATTGAACTATTGCTATGACTAATACTGTTCAGTATTTGATGTTTCTGTGTGATTTTGCCGTTTTTTTCCACCCCAAATTTTTCATGACTTACACTAATTGAGCTTTTAATATTTAATAATTTAAGTATCCTGGTATACTTTTGCTAAGACATTAAAATTCAGCATATAACAAAAGACTGACTTCTAGAGATAAATACTATAATAGCAAGTTTTTGAAAATGCTTGCATGATTATCACTCGATTCATAATAATATACTTCTCTATAAATTACACATTCATTTACTTGTAATATAACTTTAACCAAATATGTATATTTAATATATTTAATAATACATATACATTTAGTTGAAACCATTCTCCTTAGTTGTCTTTCTTTTCCTATCTTTCTTGTGCATTAATTTAAGCACTTAACTTTGTGCCTGGCAGATAAAACTTACTACATGGTTAAGTTTTCTGAAGACAAAATATATCTCCATAGTTTCTCTGCCTTACGGTAAATTGTAACTTATTTGTGAACGAATACAGAAACTAACTACAACAACACTCCAGTTTCATCCTCTTTCAATTAGCCATAACCTAGAGCACTGTGGAACTCTCTTTGCAGTGCCTCCTAAATGGAGAAGTCACACTTACCAAGGACCTTGAGTCCAGTTCACTTCTTTGAATCCCAGCCTCGGATTCTGGATTCTTCTTCCTCAAACCCTGAAAGCCATGGTGAATGACATTCAGAACCCACATGCTGATCTCTTAGTAGAAATCATTCTGCAGACTGTGATAAAAACCTTTCTAGAGCACTGAGTTTTCAAAATCTCTGAGTTATTTTTAAATTAATCAGATTCTAAGAAGAGGCTAGAACAGACTTTAGTACAGAAGGGGCTCCAGCTAAAAACTGTATCACCCTTTCCCTGTTTTATTATGCTAGGTTTCCAGGGAAAACTTAGTGTGGTCTTTCTGAAATGATCCCTTGGTGGAGGAAGCCTCCATCTTTATATGAGATCTTATACTTACCCAGTCTTGTTGAGGTTGCCTAGCTTCCTGATGGAAATGAGAGATGAGGGGACTATTTAGAGAGGAGATTCTTTTAGAAGGAGTGGTGGTCAAGAGAGAGGAAAAATAGGAAGGAGGAGTGGAAGGCACAGGGTACTTAGGGGAAAGTCTGGCAAGTGAGGAAGAACAAGGCATGTTGATCATCAAGGTGGGATAGTAGGAAGTATTCTTCAGAGGAGGGAAAGATGTAGGACAGAACACAGAAAGGGGATTGGCCTGGGCAGAAGCTTGAAGGATACAAGGATGAGAAGGTAGGAGATGTATGCGTGATGGATGATTTAAAGAAACAGATTTCTGAGAAGGAGGGCATGAAAAAATTCTTGGCAGCTTTTTTCTCATCTTTTCTGGAGACCTTCAGAGATGTTATGTATCCAGTATTAGTTAGTGACTGATGCTGCAGGAGACCTGCTGTGTAGTTTATCTCATAGGACACCTCTCACCTCATATTATGCCTGAATGCCCATTATGAAGCATGCACCCTCCCTCTGGTTCAGGGCATTAGCCTTGTCACCCAAGGTAATGCTCCTACATTGTAGTTGTCAAAGTGATCATGGCATATTGTCATAGTTAGATATAGGCAGTTGAGAGTTTGAGCTCTTGGCACATTTGTAGAGAATTAGTAGATCAGTCCAAAGGGAACATGCAGGAGGTTGTCTAGCTAATGGGGAAGGCTCAGTCCATGATTGGTGAGACTTGTCCCTAGATAGGTGAATAAAATGGGGGGAACTGTTTGAAAAGGAAAATTTTCCTATATACTTCACCAGCATGCTGATCTGGCATGTGAGAATTGTTCCTCTCTCAGCTGCTTTGCAGATATGATGTGGTCAGTTACTTCAGCCCTTGCTTTTGATGTTGGCTCTCTTGCCAAGCATGAAAAGCAACTGTAACTTAGACTCTTATAGAAGAAAATAAAGCCTCTATTCCCTTAAGCCATCTTGTCATGATTTTATCAGCAACAATGCAGGTGAACTGCAACAGACAATCAAGAAGAAAAGGGATGTCACGTTATCTCTACTCCTGGGATAATATGAAATTTTCAGTTGGCAGAACATAGGAGCTGGAAGCTTTCAGGAACTAGGAAAACACCAAGATTAAATTTAATTGCATTTTATTATTAATGTGAGAATAAAATGTGATTTGAGAGTATACTGAACAAAAGAGAACCCTGCACATCATTACAGGAATAATCTTAGTCACCCAGAGTCATCCTTTAATTTTAAACTCTTTTTTCCATAGATGGCAGTTAAGTGTAGCCTATTTATTATTTCACTTTGGGGTTATCTCTGTCTTCTTACTCATGAATTTAATTCATTAACATATTGGACAATAATTGACATTAATCTGTCTAGCATCTAAAATATTTGTTGTCCTTTACCTATTTGTCAATCCAGTTGTTTGTCCAAATTTTTGGGAAGCATACCTTCCTATGAATAGGTTAAATTCATGAATTACAAGACAGAAATATCAAATGTGAAACAATAAATAAGCTACACCTCAGTGTATGATGTGATTATTTAGATAGTGCAAGAGGACAGATATTGGTGAAAACAGCATTTTCTCTCTAGATAAGATTTCTCTGTTGAATTATTGCCTTGTGACTAGAGCTTGGTGGAGACTACTAGTAGCTTGTTCACAGACTATGTGACCATAACTATGTATCAAGTTCTGCTTATTATCTGAATCTTAATATCCAAATACTAGATTCCATCATCAAATGGATATGATTTGAGTGAGATTAATCTCAAACTGTCAATGAATATATAAGTTGCATAAGGAATTATCTATACACTCTCCTCGATATTTTTTTTGTTTTCTTTCTCCATTCAATGCTCACATTCTTCTGTAACCAGGTTAGTGAGTAACAAAAAATTAAGTCTCTGTTCTTTATAGCTGTTTACAATATACAGAGATGACATAGAATGAACAATTTTAACACTTTTTCACTGTCATAAAACAGCTTAAAAACCAATTTTAAAACGAAATAAAGTTGGAAAAGTTCAACCAATTCTGTTAATTTTTACTTTAAATAGAGACAAAGCACTCATATATTCTAATACTATATGACCAAAAGTTGTCTTAAATGGAGTCTAAAAGGAAAAAAAAAATTTGCAAAACTGAGAATAAGGAAATATTTTGAATAAACACTAAGAAGTTGTCCCATCAAAATATCACGTTATGAGTCAAGAATTTAGTGAGCCTGGAACAGGATTATTAAATATGTACACACTTGTCAGAAGCTTTAAAAGATTCTTTAGTGGGCTACTAGACCTATATCTCTGTATGTATGATTGTGACTTTAAGCTTAGCAAGCTTAGATATCTAAATCGTGATAGGAGGATTCATTTCAGGATGAGACAAAGTGGAATTAAAGTGGAAGCTGAGACTGCTACCTAAACACATTCATCACCTTATGCCTCTAAAGCAATAACAAATAAAGAACAATTGCCAAATAGACCACTGTGATGAAGCCTATGAAGAAATTGCTACTCACAAGTAATGCATTTGGAATTCAGGCAATACCCTGATTTCTGGATAAGGAGAATACTAAAATCGAATTCAATCAGGACTATAGTCTATAATCTAAAATGAAGTTTTGCCAACCCACCACATATAATCATGATCAACTGAAACACCAAGTCCAAAAGAAGCACGCAATTTATAATGCATAAACTAAAATGCATAATGTAATACAAAAACAGCTCCAGAAATAGATTTATCTAAAAATATATTTATGTATGTTTAATTTTGATTTTGCAGGTGTATATACTAGTTACTTATTTTTTCTAGTTATTTTACATATTAATTAGTGTGAGATACATTAATAAATTAATATTGTCAGTATCTGTGTTCTAGAATATCAAGTACTAAGCATAATCAACTTTAGCATGAGCAAACATTTTTCAAGAACAATTCTTATAACTTCTTCAGAAAAGATTAGTAAGGTTGGAGCTGTATTCAAGGCAGTCGTGTTAAGTAAGATTCTACTTTGCTGCTGTATCTACTTAAATGTCAGGTATGCCCCAATAAAGGAAAGCCTAAACACATAAGATTGACAGAATTTAGCCGCATATGCAAATGGGCCAAGGTCTTCCTGTGGGAAAGCTTACCCTTATGGTAGTGTATATGGGAGTTTCTTAATCAGAACAGAAGAAAGTTAAGTGAGAAAAGACACATGCATGACATCTACACAGTACTTTCATCCATACCATTCCAGAAAACGGTAGTGAATGCGACTACAGAAAATATGCAGATATAAACCAAAATGAGTTACTCTTAAATTAATCAATAAGAATCTTATTTTGATTAAGTCTGATTAAATCATAAAGACTTTCAAAGTTAAAAACAGGCTTCTTTTGATAATGACCATCTTCCATAGGCAGGAAC
The DNA here is from genome assembly GCA_023101885.1 of Typhlomys cinereus. NCBI lineage: Eukaryota > Metazoa > Chordata > Mammalia > Rodentia > Platacanthomyidae > Typhlomys > Typhlomys cinereus. The sequence continues at coordinate 5,739,614 of JALPQD010000016.1, read as the reverse complement.
TCATTGCTCATTGTTTCCCTTATCTTAGATCTATCTTTCCTGCCTTCAATGCCTGTAGATTATTGTAACAGTCTTGGGGGTGGGGATAAGCTGGCATGGATTCAACGGGTCAACGGGCAGGGCACAGACCCCGGAAGTCAGGCGACTGGCAAAGCAGGCTCTCAGGCATGCAGGCTTGTTTACTGTAAATATCAGGCTGCTTATATGCCCCACCCAACATCCCATAAGTCCCAGATTGAGCTTTTGCTGAGTTGTCCTATCCAGGTTGGTCCTCTTAGCCAGGAGGTTTGACATCAGCACCAGGCACAGCAGCAGATGTAGCTTGGGGAAGATGCATTTGCATATGCGGCCCATACAGATCATCCCTGAGTGGCATGCTCCCCAGGTGGAGGTATTGTAAGTAATGGTTGATCAGAGACCTAAATACAGGCCTGCCTGGTCCGTTCCTCCTATACAGCTGAAATATGAAAGTCAATTCTCCACTTCTCTCTTTCTCTCTCTCTCTCTCTCTTTCTCTCTGTTCTTTCTCTCTTTCTTATTTCGTATTGGTACCATTTCTTTGGTTAAGTTACTATTGATATAGCATTTTGGAATTTTAATGGGAATCCCTGTAAAAACTCCATATGACACTCTATGCTGGCCAATAATCAATGCATCCATATGACAGCAGAAGTATATAGAAGAAAATAGATATCATATCATTTTCTCACAAGGAAGCCGTTTTCAAGACAAATCTCTAGCTATAAGTCAATAAGCACCCTTTTAGTTGATGTTGAATGTTGTAGTTTCAGTGGTTAAGTTGTGCTAACAGTGACTCCACAATAGAGAGTTCTAAAATGTAATTACATCTGCACAACTATAAATGTTCATGGTCATTCTGTAGGCTAGCACTCATCTATTTTTAGAACATCAGTGAAGAGTAAGTACCATACGTTAAAAGCACATTTCTTTCCTCAATAATCAAGCTATTGGTTTCTTTTCCTTACAGCTAAGAACCCTGATGATATTTTCCTGCCTGCACTCAACCTCATCTACCCAGTGAGGAAATTATTCATTTTTCTTTTCTTTTCTTTTCTTTTCTTTTCTTTTTTTTTCTTTTCTTTTCTTTTCTTTTCTTTCCTTTTGTTACTTTCCTTCCTATTCTTTCTTTTCCTTCCAAAGCTATCATGCTACCTAAGACAAGTTTCTTGCAATAAACGTGCTTGCACTTCTAGTCATTATACCAATTTAAGCTCATTTGCTTCCCTATGCACCTTTTATTGTTTTGTTATTGCTTGTTTATTTTATTGGATCAATTCTACAGGAACTGGTGACAGTGGAGCAAATTTTGTCACTTAGCAATCTGTGAGTCTGCTAAACTATGCCTGAGTACTAAAGGGACTCTTTATATATAATAGATCTCTAAGTACAGAGCTGTTAAATGGTTCCACGCATTGTGGTTTAGGACTGTCCACACCAAGTAGATACTCTTCCACGGACATGATCATTTCTTGACTTAACTACTGATTCTTCATAGATATGCCTACAGCATAGCTTTCAGCTGTCACGTTGACACCTATATCTAAATAGCATACATTCCTATTCTTTTAGCACAGTGGTTAGATACAGAGACTCTTGGATCAGGGTCTGTGAGTTTGAATAGTTGTAATCAATTTTGCTAACTTTAGGAACTTAACCATAATGCCAAAACTCACATGTAAAATACAATTTATATAGTAGTGGTAAAGGGCATTAGATTTTATACAGAATACAAAGAAAATGACTTTCCCCATAGCTGCTCATTCAGCTCCTTCTCATTTATGTACATTTGGTGTTAGTAACTGAATCTCAGACCTTGTGCAACTTTGCAAATGCTATAACACTGAAATAAATTTCCAAACTTGTATTAACATATATTTTACTGAATATCTTTCCAAGAAAGGTCTTACTACATAATTTTATTGCTGTAAATGTTTAATATGTTGTCAGATATAAACCAATAAATTTTCTTTATGCAATGTTTTATATCATAAAATAACATATTGGATTTTAATTTCCTTACTTAAGGTAGAATATATCTCTGAGGGCAGATCATTGCAGTTACATGGATATACATGTTAATAGGTTTAATATTATCATTGTGTAAATTTTTCTTTACTTTGAAATATTTGTTCGCAAGTATATGTATTGGCTTTTGTTCCCAAAGCATTGTTCTGGGAGTAAATAAAATAATTCATAGAGATAAATATAGCCATTGCAGAAAACCTGAAAATAAATATAAGTCCTGCTAAAAGTGTATTGCAGGAACATAAAATATGTATGAAATTATGTAAATATCCTGGAAAAAGTTTCAAATATCCTGGAAAAATTATTCCAACTAAACTTGACCAATAGTTTTCTGAAGATTTGCCAAATTTCAAATAAAAGCTTCATTGAGTGGAATGTTTAGACATCTGGATGCTTTTTCTTTAAGTTCTAGGAAAATATTCTGCATTTTGTTTGAAACATGGCTACCTATGTTGCTATTTCCACTCCAGTCAAAATAGTTATTCTTTGTAATTTCCTGTTTGTCATATTAGTTCTTTTCAACCACCTGATGATCAAAGGCACTCAAATATTTTTTAAACTGTTTTTCCACCCTAATTTTCTAGTTAGTGTTTTAACAGGCTTGGCTTGGCAGGCTAACTCTTCTTCTGACCTATCCAGGCTTTCAGTCTTCAGTCTTTATCTGCTGCCAGAGCTAGGCAATTTATTAAAATTAAATTGAACACTGCAAAAAATATTAACAAAGTTCAACAGTTCAGCAAATTTTATGTTGAAAATTATTTAACCAGTCATGTTCATGTCACAGAAAATTTTTGAAATACTGAATTTACCTTGAGTACTTTCAATCTATATAATAAAACCAGGAAGTAGGCACTGTAGTGTGCTTGTCATTTTCAGAGTCCTGCATACTAACTTTGGTAAAATGGGCTGTGCTCAGTTCTGTTACATAAAACACATTTGGTGTACTTATTATTTCACTGAGAACCATTCAGCCTGAACCTCATCTTGGTCAACATTTACTTAATCACATATTAATAAAATGCAGACAGTTAAGGAAGTATTCAAGACATGCATTTACACAGTTAATACAATTTTTGCATAAAGAAATTGAAGTTAATACACATTAAACATATGCTCAGTGGAAGATGATGTCTCCTCAAAACTGTTTGAAATCTAATGCAAGGTTATTTCTCAGTGGCTTCTCAAGGACATATGCACAATCCGTGGGAGATACGAAAAGATGAACCATAGGAACATAGAAATGTTTGCTCACTCACCTTTGAAATCTTGGATTCAAGAATGCCCTATGTCCAAGATATATAAAGAAAACCTTTTATCCTTCATTATGTCACAGAATGGTTTCTGAATACGGACTTTTTGGGAATATTAACATTATGCATTGCTTTTTGACATAGTAATGTATTATTATTGACTGTTAGAAACTTGGACTATTTTCTTTATTTTTTTGCTTATGATGTGAAAACCATAGTTCTGTTTTATTCTTTTACATCTTCATACATGAATACAGTGAATTTATGCTGTTTTCATATCTTAATCCCCAATCTCATCCTACTATCTTACCCCATTACAATATCTCTTCCTTTCTTTTTTCTGTTTTTTCACATATGTGGCCCATTGAGTTTCATTTGGGTCACTTTGAGAACATGTGTTTGCGTGCTTGCTAAAGCATAAATTATATGTCAGTGGATACACTATTGAGAAATCATCTCCCCAGTGTATACCTCATTAGTCTCTTGGAGAAGTGGGGTGCCTCTTACAATCTTTCTCCTTCTAAGGTGAATGTTGATAGGACAAATCCCATGTAGGTCTCATGGACATATATATATATAATGCCAGTGAATTCATGGATGCAACATCTTTGTCATGCTGAGAAGATAATGTCTAGCTGCACCCCTACTCCCCGTTCAGGTTCTTAGAATCTTACTTACTCACCCCTGTTCCAAGATGTTCCCTGAGTGTGTGGAAGTGGTTTAGATGTTGTGTGTAGGGTGAGCAGTCTGTAGTCACTAATTTCTGCTATTGTCCAGCTGTAAGTTTTTCTTCAATAAACACCTTCCCTCGTATTGAAAAGGAAGATTCACATTGAGTTCTGAGTACCTCTCTAATCTATGGTTATAGAAACCATAACTCTCTATGCCCTCACTTTTATGAAGAAAATTAGTTTTAAACACAACATTTGTACATATTGCACATATATACATATAAAATTTGAAATTAAATTTCTGATACCTTGTATAAAAATGAAATCAATACAAGTAAATAACTAAAATATATCTATTATATTCTATGTGTTTTTTTGTTTGGGAATGAATAACAGAAATAAAACATTTAATATCAATTTAGTTATTAAATGGAATTTGCTATAGAACATGGTAATATAAGTCATTATATCATTTAAAAACTGCAATAAACATTCTAACTCCGATTGTATCTACTATGATGTGTGATTCAAAGTTACAACTTTTAGTAACTTAGAAGGCTTTATTTTTTGGTTGTTGGTTGCTGAACTGTGACAATTTTCAATGTGATATAAAAATTCTAAAATTTTTGTGTTAGTTATAAATACAATAATGATAGTAATGCAGTTTTAAAATTTAGAGAGTAAACTGTTATGTGGCTTAGCAACTTTGGCAAATTAGAACTACCTGTTAATCTATATATAGCATATATACCTGAAAAAATATAAACACAGATACACATTTAATCAGAAATATTCCTCCATTGTAGTCATTCTTCTTTTGCTGTGAAGGCAAAAGAAATATTCATATTTATAGCTCTAAAGATTTTTTCCATTTTGGTTGGAATCTCATAGTAAGACATGGTATAAGCAGAAGCAGGAGATAGGTTAGGGTCACTGCAATCATCATGAAGGTACAGAAAACTAGAACAAACTGAGAGGCAGCAGAGATGGACTACCAAGCATCAAGGCCCTTCGCAGGGAATGTTCCATCCTCTAACAAGATATCACCTCTTAAAGGTGCCACAGCCTTTACAATAGGTAGATATTCAAACACATGAGACTGTGAGAAGAAGAGGGATTTGAATTCTAACAATGATACTCCCACAAGTTCATGTTTTAAGCACTTGCGTCCCTGTTGGCAGCATTCTTTTTGAGAGGTTGTGGAATCATTAGGTAGTGGTTGGGGGTTAGCTGACAGAATTGTCACTATAGACAGAATTGTGTAGTGATGCTTTCCATTGATTCTTGCCTGTCTCTATACTCCTTAATCCTTTTGGAAGTCATGGCCTCCCATTACACACTACAACAAAAGTGAGCTGAGCTGACAGATTATTTCTCCCTGCCATGATGGACTAAATTCCCTGAAACACTGAACTTGTAATGCAAAAGTAACTGATGCAAATAACTAGTGCCCAAACACTGTGATCATTGCTATAATTTAAACTGACCATGTGAGTTTTAGATTTTTGGTTTATAGTAAAAATTCATAGTCTAACATTATCAAACAATAAAAATGTGCCAAATATTACTGGCAGGTGTTCAAAAGATCAAAATTGATTGAAATGCAGACAGTAAAGACCATGCTCATGAACCTTCAGATAGAAACCAAGACGTTTTGGGAAGTAGGACTAAATGCATTTCCAATGCTATGATTTGGACCTAAAATGGTCCTGAAAGGTTGGTTCTCCAGCTTGGGACACTATTATTGGAGTTCATGGAACTTTGAGAAGACAAAGTCTGGAGAGTAGAAGCAGGTCACTGAAAAATGCTTTTGAATGTTATGATTGTTCATAGCTCATGTTTTCCTGGTTTCCTCCAACAAGGCTCTGGTACCATGGACTGAATGAACTGTTTTGGTATACTGTTGCTGCCAATATGGAGAAAAATCCTTCTGACACTGTGAGAGGAAATAAATGTTTTCTTTCATCAGCTGTTACTGTTAGGTACTGAAATCACAATAATGCAAAAGGAGATACTATAGATAGCATGCAATAGAGATAAATACTCATGTATTTTATCATAACACTGTTCATTATAGCAAATATATGGAATACAACTAGGTTCTCATAAACAGATGAATGGGATGAATATTTCATAACACATATAGATAGATAGATAGATTCAATTATTTAATGCCCAGAGTCAAATTCTCAAATGTGATATTAATAACTATGTCATACATACCTGTTTTATCACTGTACTATTATTGTTAAGGTCAACATGTGTCCTTTAATTACATTCATGCTTCAGAAAGTTTTGTTAAATTAATACAAAATGATGACAAGCTTAATATTCTAGCACCTTTCTAGTATAAAGGATATGGTATCATCATAATATGACATACAAAACATGTTTTATTTACTAATACAACATGGAAAACCTGATTATTTTGAGTCTTCATCTTGTTAGCATTTTATTATACAATAAATACTTCATTATAGCTACTTTTCTTCATTTCACTTAATCTAATATAATATAGTCCTTACTTTGTTAATTTATTCTTTTATTGCTACTAAACTTTGTTAAAGTCAATTTGGAAAATTCTCTAATTTATTCTTCATGATCACTTTAATCCTATACCAGTAAAATATCATTAATTACATCAAAAATATCAATAGTTGTCCTCTAAATTCACCATTGTACCAGTTACACTTCTCCATTGCTGTGAGAAGACTCACAAGAGAGAATGGTGATTTATTCAGCTAAGAATTCCAGAAGGGAGATGCAGTCATTTATGGCAGGAAAGGCATAGTTGGTTGGCAGCAGCTGGAGGCAGCCTAAGTCACGTCCTTCATGGAGCCTGAAATAACTAGGATGGGGGTAATAAATCTCAAGACTCAACTCCTGTGACTGCCTTCCTTTAGAAAGACTCCACTACTTAAAGGTGTCATGACCTTCCTAAGCAACTAAACCTTCAAACATATGAGTCTGTGGGTGACAAATCACATTTTAAACCATGGGAATTATTATGTATTTTTTCATTATATTAATAACATTGAATAACCTCATGCAGTAAAATACACAGGAGAGTATAATAATGGTTTAAATTCCTCCACATGTGCATATTTGGCTCCAGCTTGAAAAATTTTCTTCAAGGATGGAGAACCTGAGAAATGGGTACCAGCTTGGGAATTAGATTACTGTGAGAGGGCCTTTGAAGAAGATACCAGGTTCTTATTTCAAACTGCCATCTGCTGCTTATCTGCCATGGAAATTTGAAGAAACCTACACACATCTTCCTGTCATTAATACAGACATCCCATTCCCAGCATGACTGAAGAAAAATTCTGGAGCCATGAATTAACACTTTCTTCACGTAGACTATTTTTGCTGCAATTTTGGTCACAACAGTCCAAAATAGACTAATAAATGAAGTTAATTTCATTGAGGCGGGATTGTAGCTACAATAAACCTGGTTAGGTTATTCTCAGATTTGGAACCTTCATGATGGGAGAAGTGTCTAAGAATTTAGAAATGTAAATGGTATAAACAGTATAGATGTAAAAATCTCTGTTAAATGGTCCATTCAAATGAGACTTTAGGAGGTCAGAATTCTCACAGAAATATGGACGTACAAGGTCACTTTACGAAATGCTAGATTAGAACAAGGAATTTGTTGAGGATTGAACTAGAAGCTAGTTTTGGCCAACAATCTTGCTGTGTTCCATGTCTGAAAATTGAGTGAGGCATAATTAAAGAGTCACACATTAATTTATTTGCTGAATCAAATTTCAAGAGAGCATAACACTGTTTATAGCATGGCTAAAATCTTTCACTTATTGAGAGCCTACATTCTCTTCAAGCTAATTGGAAATACATTAACCAATTCACTTTGCTGTTCTACTGAGTCTTTTTTAAAACAAAGCAAAAATACTTGGTATGAAACACCATACAAAAATAAGAATTTCAGCAAAGCATTTCATTTATCTTTTTCTATGTACTTTAAATTTTGAATTTATAATTGTGCAAACAAAATGTTTAATTGAAATCAGAAGAAGCAAATGGAAATTATGTTATTTTTGCTGTTGTGGCTGTGGTCTGATAAATTAAGTTTATCCGATCTCTAGGAAGCCACTTAGTCCCTTTGGAGGAGATTGTCTACCTTGAAGACCCACTGTTCAGAAATAGTTAATTGAGTCTCTATGGTGAAACATTTTATTCTCAGAAAGCTCATTCTCTTCACCTCTGTGCTCCATGGGAGCAAAGCAATTGATAATGATATACATCTTTGAACCTGCTGTGGTGAATAAACATTCTCAAAATTATCCAAAATTAATTTCAGCAGGTTGCAAAATTTTCTACTTACTGATTTTTTCAGTTCATTTTTGATCAAATGAGACATTTCCACAAGCAAAACATTTCTCTCAGGCTTGCCTGGCAGAACAAGGGCAAATACAGAATAAAATGACCTTTAAGCCTTACAAAATAGGTCATTCAATGTGTACAAATATTCATCTAGCAGTCTACATGTTCTCCAATTTTAGCTGTTCATATTTTTATTTTGAGCCTTTGTTCATAATAGAGATTCTCTGATATCTTATTGGTATCTGTTGTATAAGAAACAGGATTATAGAAAGAAGGTGTCTGAAGTCTTTTACTTCTTATTAATATTTTACACCCATGTACTTCTAAAAATATTCAACACTTATATATATTTCCTTCTCTAAACAGCTCTAAGCATTTAGAATATGATTTATTTGGCCAAACTAGGTATGAAGTTAAAAGTGGAAACTTTTCTTCGACAAATGATGAACCCAGTGAAAAAAATTTATATCAACGGTTGTCAATATACATTCTCATCACTAAATTAAAAAATTATACTGAAATGATCAAAGTTTACACAGAAAAAAATGCACATTTAAAAAAAGATAGGGAGACTGTTGTAAAAGGATCAAATAATTTTCTTGGTTTGTTTTGAAGTTAGCTTAGAGTTCATGTTTTTCAAAGTATTAAAAAAAAACCTGAAAGTACCATAGTAGATATTTCTACAACTGGTCTTTTGACATGGAGGTGAAATGAAAGCAGGAAGAGGTCAATCTGTTTCCAAAGTCAGGAGGCAGAGACATTCATGTCAGTGTTTTGTTCTTTCCCCTTTAATTAGGCTGGGACCCAAGTCTACAGAATGGTCTCTCACATTATCTGCAGAATGGTACCATACATATTATCAGTGTGTACCAACTCGGTTAACCCTCTCTAGAAACATATTAGCAAATATATCAGGGTTTTCTTCCTGGGGACCCTAACATATGATCAAGTTGACAGTGGCAATTAACTACCAGAGCAATAATCTCCAAAATGAGTTGTAACAAGGGATGTTGCATAGGCTGGGAACAATTACTGTAAAGGAAAGCAGTAAATACTAAAACTGAGTTCTGAAAGGAGAATCTTTTTTTGTACATTATAATGATAATGTTTGTGCTATAGAATGGCCCATTGCCGAAGAGTAATACAATACCTTCAAAGTTGCAGAATAATAACAATTCAGAATTCTGCCTTTGAAGATATTTAGTAAGACTAAATTTTGAGTATTTGTAATAGCTAGTTTCCAGTAATAGAAAGATTTTTTAAGGTATAGCTTCTCACAGAACATCAAAAATTGATTAGTTAATAAGGTACATAAAAATTTAAATGGCCAAGCAAAAATAATGACCAACTCACTAAATAATCCCAAAGAAATAAACAAACAAAAAATGCTGAAGTAACATAACAAAGAAAGGAACTGTCAGACAACATGGTAATGAAAAGTGAAAGCTGGAATTCTTAGAAGCTGGGCACCTGAAAATAGTGATGAATTGCTAGGGGCAAATCTAAGTAGCTCTTGATTATGGTTAACAAAGGTGCAGGATTTATTGAGTTATTATATTGTATCAAAGTTTGAAAATCATAATAATTTAAAGTGCCTTCAGATAACTACAAAAGTGGCATTGGATCATAAATATATGGAAAATCAAAACTGTCAATCATAGTTCACACCAATGACAAAGCAAACATAGGGACAGCTTCCTTTAAATTAAAAATTAATGAGAGTGATGGGAGAAATGCAAACTAATGTACCTGACAAAATGAAGGGTGATAGATAATACCCAAAGTAATTTTAATTTTCTTCCTTTTGATACTGCTTAATCCAGATTACAGGGTCATTTAATGAACAGAAAATTATCTGCATTCATAAAGGTTCATGAAATTAGCTATAAAACCTGGCAGAGAAATGATTCACCTCCTTTTACTTGTTCCAGCAGATATTGTCTTTGAATAATGCTTGAGAATATATATCTATCAAAATGCAAAAAGAAGTAAGAACGAGCCTTGTATGTCAAAAATCAGGGATGTTAGGTATGATAGTAATATTATGCTCAATTATTTGGTAGCTCATCAGAGGCACAATAATTGAAAATCCATTGTACCTCCTTAAAAATGAATATATATATATATATAATTTTAGAAATATTTTTAAGAGGAAAAGTCTTTCCTTGTATACCAGTCTGGCATCAAAGTTGCTATTTTCCTAACTCTACCTCTCAGTTGATGGGACTGCAAGTATTTCCAAGCTATCACCCCTGACAAGGAAATAATTTTGCTTATACTCTGCTTACTAAAGGTTTTAGACATGAATTATATGTCTAATGATTTTTTCCTCTTTTCATTATTGTTGGATTTTGCCCTTTGCAAAACTCATGGATATCAGATACATGGAGAAGACAGTAGATCACAGCTCAGGAGAAACTATTCTGCTGCCACACTATTGCATATAATGAAACTAGTAACAGTATATATTGCCAAAAGCAAACATTTCACAGTGTTAGAACTTGATTGCACATTGCTCATAGTCATCAGTTTGTGTTCCCCAACTAACCACACTTTTGAATCATGGGCTATGTACCCAATGTTACTTAATATGATAATCAATATGCATATCGAGACTATTTTTAAATGGACAATGATGAGTGTTTTGGGAGCAAAATACTGTATTTTGATATGCAGCAGAATAATTTTTCATTTCCAAATATTCTGTTTTATGTCTAATGTAATAGTAAAGAAACCATAAAAATGAAAAGCTTTCCTGGCTTTTCGTCCAGATGAGCTTTGCCTTACCATTTACAACATCAGCATCAGTATAGGTTTAGTACATAAAGATATTTAATTTGAAGGAGCCCAAGTTATTTGTTAAACTTCATCCACATCCATGGTACATGACACTAAAGATTGCAAATGCTCACAAAGAAAATGATGGGGCCCAGCTCATTAGTAAATTATAAATTCTAATATTTCTTGTTACCTCTCTGTTTTCCATGACATTGATTTAAATGTTATAAAGAACAAAATGCTCAACACTATCTTAGTGGTTCAATACAAAAGATACATATGTATATAAAAGAAAAATAATTATACATAATATACAAATTGCAATCACTACATCTTCTAAAGAGCCAAGGATGTTGTATTTCCTGAGCAGTAAATGGTCCAGTATGCAGTTAATATGCTGGACATTGACTAACGATGATACTAAATTATATTACTCTTTGGGAGGAAAGAGTAAGAGAAGGAAGAGATAGAGAGAAAGAGAGAGAGAATATATGTCACCAAAATCAACATATGCACACACATAACTGCATATGCAACCTGTACACACGCACACACAAACTATCCTTTTGTACACATTCTGTTGTAGAGTATAATTTTTGTTGTTGATTCACTATCAGATGTCCATTTGGATCAAGATGACATTAGCAAGGAAATATTGAACAGATCTTCATTTGAACATGATAGAAATATTTTCATGTCTGAGGTTATGTAGGAAATGTCCATTGTTCTATAACATTCATGCCTATTGCTTAAATTCCCTGAAAACTTAATTCCACCCCAATAGTGATTTTGAATGGGGAAGCTTAATTGCCTCTGAAGGACAGATAACTTTCATCCTCACATAAAGCTGCCATGATGGTTAAAAAAAAAAAAAAAACAGAATGAGGGATAGAAAAAGAAGATCCACAGTAGTATTTGTCGGCAAGATTTCTTAATGCCCATCACAAAAGTCACAGATTACAGTTTAAAATGGAAGTCCCCTTTTGAACAAAGAAGGAAAGGTTATGATAAAACTATTCTCCATCACGGATGCACAAAGCCAGCTCTATGCATCTGTCCTGTAGCTCCCCCACATGTACCACTTAGATATTGCCAAGTCTCTGCTGTGACAGGGAAAAATGCTTCATCTTTGGCTCCTGACTGCTGCTGCTCAGAGCCCAGCTCGACAAGCCTCACACCCATTCTCGGCTTTTCTCTTAGCATCTTGTACTCAACTACCTCCTAGAAGCATGCAAAAGCCATAAAAATCTTGTGGAAAAAGGATATAAAGGAAATTACTACTGACAGTTCTTTTTTGTATCCCAGAACTCAGAGAGTATGAGCATCCATGTGCAATGACTGTGAGTCCAGAGTTTCAGGTCCACTGAGCTTCATCTTTGCAAGTAACCTAAGTCAGTGACTTTGATTTTGTCTGTATCGCCAGTCTTTCCCTTCCTCTCTTCCCAACTAATATTCCCTGCTGTGTTATTCCTACCATTTCACAGGCCAGTTCCATGCATAATAATTATGTTACTTTAAAAATAATGTCTACCTTCTATAAATTCTCACCTATTAATAAGTGGAGGGAAAAGAAATTAACAAAATAGACAGATTTATTATAGAACAAAATTTACACTCTCTTTTCTATGATATATATATATATATATATATATATATATATATACACCATATATAACATAGCCCTGGTTTTAATAAACATGATAATTTCCTGATGAGTTATAACTTCTAATCAAACCATGTTCTTTTTTCTTATATATTAGTTTTCCAAGTGGGCAATTTGTCTCCTTTCCACATGCAAACCCCTTTACTTAGATAGCACAGTAAGGCTAACCTGTTTGAAATTTCTGTCTCTTAGAGTGTTAACTGACATGACAAGTATTCATCAGCCTTCTGTGCCAGACATGGGCAATGGTGGTGCAATGATCTAGATTCCTTCCTCCCCATCCTCTTTATTCCATGTCACTATTCATTCTTAAGCAGATTTATCTACCTTTTGCTAATTGCAATTTGCAACTCCATCTTAAAAGATGTGAACTCATACCATAATAATTTTGAAGACGAGCTGTTATTTCACTGGGTTGTCACTCTTTCCAGAAATCACCCACTCCTTGTCACATACAAATAGATTTCTTGATATACACGCAATATCCTGTTGGTTTCACACACTCTTTTCTTTAGTCTGACTGACATGGCCCATAATAAAATGCTCACTTCAATATATGTCTGTTGCATTTTGCCTAATTCCAGGCTTAGTTTAATATTAGTCATGAATATTACCTTTCAAATGCACATGGATTTGAATATCTATAAGCCACAGTTTATGTTCATACTAAAGAACAAGCTTCAACCATATTTTTTTATTGCTTCCTCAATTTGTGATGAATTAAGTCATCTCAAGGAATGAGCTGAAAGCAACAGGGACCAGAACTGTTGTCATTAACCACTAGTCAGGGGTGTTAGCGGAAGAGAGTCAACTGCTGTGTTTTACTTTTACTGAGCATCAGAACTGAGTATTGGAGAGATCTGATCAGTATGAGAACAATAACAATAGATGAAGCCATATTGCATCTCTGAATTTCTTTGATGTTAAAAACCAACATAGTTTCTGAGGTCCACAAAAGTGATTTTATTTCCCCTTTGTTACAGATGTGCATACTTTTACCATTTCTTTTAATAAATTTTTTTAAATATCTTCAAGTAAAATCAATGAATACTTATTGAAAGCTTACACATAAATGTATGCATATGCATTTCATGCATGCATATGTAACATATACATATGTGCATATGTCATAATAAGTTCATATATAATTTTGTATGTACATGTACTTACAGACATATAGGTATAAATTCAAATCTAAAGAACTTTATATTTTTCTATAAGTTCAAAATATTTGCAAAAGTTTTGATATTTACTTTCATTTTAAAACACAATAATAAGAATCCATGCTTACACTCTTTGTTTCATTTATGTTTTCATGCATAATCCCAAATAAGAAATAATAAAATTGAATCATCACTCTTCATTTTTATTCATTCTTTGATATTTTCTGCATTACTTTGCAATGTCTTCATATCATTTGTAAAATAAGCATCAACCTAGTAACTGGCGTATATGTGTTACTGTGAAAATCCCATTCAGGAATCGCATAGGATATATATCCTATAAAGTCTCTATTATGAAATGACTTTATGTTCTCTCCATTACAGGGCAAACCATTTTTCTCATGAACTTTGTGATGTGTAATATACATGTGCAGATAAAAGTATAATTTATATATCTCTAACTCCTATGCTTTAAAATCATATTTCATGATTTATGTCTATCATGTTTCTGTGTGCATGTATATATTCTTTAACATTTTCTTTAGAAGTTCTGAGGTAATTATTTTTTGTAAAAATTTTACTTTGATATTTCTACCACATGTAAAAAATATTCAAACTTTTATTTCACATGTTGTATTTGAAACAAAATTTTGCATAATTTCTGCAAAGAAAGAAGGTACATACCATTTAGGTGCTTCATGTACTCACAGTAGAAATACACAGTGGATAAAATGACTACTGACTAAAGCACATTAAATGACAAACTCAGTTAGTCCTTTCCTAATCCTATAAAAGTATGTCAGTTAGGGACTCTCTTGACCTAAGGAAAAGATACATCACTCAACAATGTACTAGCTAATTACTTATTCTAAACCAATTATTCTTACCACATGTATTGTGAGAAAATAATACATTCATGTTAGCATTGTCCATTCATTTGGTCAGTTTGCACGATGATACTGGCGTTACAAGGGATTTTATTCAATGATACTAGTATGTCACTATGAAAAACAACAGTAAAACAAAAATTATATGCTATTTTAGACACAACTTTATAGGTCAAGTTCTTTTTTATGAGTGCTTCTACTGTGCTATAAGATCTGAATTGTTTCAAAAATCTCAGTATTATCTCTAGCTATGAGTTTAATACCATAGATTTGTTTGATAATTACTTATGAAAAGGAAGTGCTAGGAGACTTAGCATAATGCGAACATTAAATATTTTGGACAAAAGGAAAAACATATATTCATATTCCTGGGTAGCTAAACCTTTGTGCAAAAAGCTATTGGGCACACCTGCTGAAATCAGCCCTGTGGGTGGATGCTATCAAGCTCAAATTAAGTGATCCAAAGGAATAACAAGGGGTATAGAATAGGAAATGTTATTTCAAAATGAGGCTGGGTCAAGTATATATGAACACTAGCATACATTTAGGTATGTATGTTTTCTATAAAGCTGGCCACAGCCTGAAGTAAGTATTATTTCCCAAAGGCTACTGGCAGGTTTAGCTAACACACTTTTCTGCTTTTGGGAGAGCATTCAGGAACTGTGACAGTGCTTGAGAATGTGATGCTCATGACAAGTTTTTCTGTCTCTAACGTGAGTAAAGAAATCTGAACACTATAAATAATACTAACAGAGAGATTATCTCAGAAAATAGTAAGGGGAGGTTTGTTGTACTCTCTCGTCCTTTCCAGGGGAAAGTAACTGAACCTCTCAGGAAAAGCCTTTCTTTTCAAGTTTTTGCTTAATTAAAACACCACACTGTTAGTCAAAAGTGAATCCTTCTATGTTTTCAACACATGAAGCATTACTGTAATGGAATTATCAGCAATTCCTGGCCTGAGGATGAGAACATTTGTTAGACCATGTGGATAAAGGAGCAATTATATAGTTTTCAAATGCCCATGAAAAAGGCACACTGAGGCATGAGTTCCCTATTACAGCTACCTATTCTGCAAAGGCACCTGTCATAACAGCAATAGAGGTGCCTATTACATAGAACTAATGTGCTAATTTCTTCAGAAAACTAGAAAAGCAGAATTTTTAGAGACCATTTAGGAAAGGAGAAAATAAAATTGTCAAGAGAAAATGAAAATGTCATCCTTTGATCTAACAATGCATACTGTACCTAAAAAAGCAGGCTGTGTTGAACCTTTAAGAAAAGATAATCATTCTCAGACCCTTTAAAATGATCCTGAAGTTCTTTGGACCAATTAATACTTGCTTTCTTAATCCGAAGGATTTTCCATATTTCATGACAGAATACATGTTTCAAGACTTTCATAATTCTCTGCAGAATTAGATTACTGAACACTTAAAACTTATTCACATTAAGTAACAAGAACACACACTCTCTCTCCCTCTCTCTCTTCCTCTCTCTTCCTCTCTCTCTCTTCCTCTCTCTCTCTTTCTCTCTCTCCCTTTCTCTCTCTCTCTCTCTCTCTCTCTCTCTCTCTCTCTCTCTCTCTCTCTCTCTCTCTCCAAGATAAAAGTTAAACAGGAAGGTCAGTTTGGTTTCCTTTATCTGAGACATTTATTGCACACTGGCATTTGTCTTTTGCACATGTGACGCCAGCCTTTGTCTTTCTTCTGGCTTTCAGCTACAAAGGGAGTCTGCCTTTAAAACTAAGACTCTCTGTATCGTGCATTCAACCCTGTTCCATACAGCTCACCACAACTTATCACACTCTGACAGCTAATATTTAAAAGAGAACACACACATGTTTTGAGGTTTGATAACTGCTATCAATCTCGATAATGGGTACCCAATCTGAAATTGTGACAGATATCTATTGGAGTAAGTGTCTACCCTAAGCAGTTAATGCCGAAGTAAAGGAAAAGCTGAGGTCACTATTCCACATGTACAATTAACAGTGAAAGAAATAAATATGACATAAATGAGAGAAGGCTGAGAAGTCCACACCACAGAAATGATAAGGCATATGCTTAAAAATTCTAATTTGCCTTAAAGATTTTCTCAATGGATAAAACTTCGTGATGCTTCTGGTCAAGATATCACTGCATCTTGTTATCAAAGAACCTGCCAGCAGAAAACACAAAGCATCTTAGAATAGCATGGTTTGGATGCTTAGAAAAATCTTTCTTTCTGCAGAGTCAATCAAGGTGCAGTATCCTCCAAAAGCCAAATTGCAACGCAGAACATAAAGGCTAATGCTATGTAAATTGCCATGTATGCAATTGCAGCATTATTAGAACAAGACCAAATGGCCACTAATGACCTTAACATTTGATTTCTGGGTGAATTTCAATTTTCCTTCACTTGAAATAGATCTGTACCAGGAATGAAAGGTACACACTTCTCTATTGTCATTACTGGACTTTCAACTATCGAAATGTGAAGATGGCAGGTAACATGCCTACAAATTCTCCTGATAGAGGAGATAGACCAATCAAGAAAATAAGAAATTCTTATTTTTCGTTTGGAGGTAAATTTCCCTATAAAGCCCTCCCCAAGTGAAAATGTGTTACATAATATTTGTTTTGAAACTATAAATTATTTAAAAACATCAATGAGAAAGGGGTTAAGCATGCATTCTTGTTATCAATGTCTTTCTGTGTCCTCTCCACAGTTAGGAGCAAATTTTGAAAGGGACTAAAAAAAGGTATTGCATAGAGTTACTAGCTGTTTGTTCTAGTACATTCAGCTACTAGATATTGCAGCATTGTTTTTTATATTATAATGTGCTTCATACACAGCTGGCACATTTTTTTTGTTTAGTGAAATAAAATAAAAAAATGTTTTCCTATGAAGTCTTTCCATAACTCTGGTTAAGATTTTAAAAATAAATCATAACAAGTACAATGAGAAAATATTTATTGTTCTTCACAAGCATTAGGAGAAATATTTCTCTGGACCTGTCACTCAAAGTGAAGGTAGCCCTGCTCAGACAATGCTAAAAGAATTGCTAAGGCATTGTCAAGCAAAATACACTTAGAGGAAAAAATCCAACTGTCTTTTGATTTATCAGTAGTTTAGAAATTATTAAGAGCCAATTGATTTAAATAATTAAAATGTATTTCTTTTGTTTTACTGAATCTCAATTTGCTGTAAAGTAGCTTCTGATGATTTTCTTCTGATATATAATTCCTTAAATTTTAGGATTACATATGTTATACTGAACCTTCTCTCCACAAATAACATTGCAATCTGTGTGACTTTCACACTAAAAAGTGTTTTAATCTCTTCAGATGTTAATATTATGCAGGAAAATGAATATGTGCATAAATATATAAACATGCATGTACTCCAATTTTATCTATTTTTGATTTTCATCAAATATTATGATAATCTAATTGCCCGAGGTCCACAAATGCCTTTTAAAGCTTTCTTTACATTAAATTGCTATTGAAATAAATTATTTCCTTTTCAATAAGTATAGTCCATAGAAAGAATTTTATAGGCAGAATATTTTCTTTTCTCTATACTGATTACTATGCCTCATGTCTAGCCATTTTGATTTATTTTATATCCCATTATTAGTTTACTTCAAGAAAAAATTAAACAATGAATAGGTTACAGATATTTCCCTTGGGTCAGGGCACTTGATTTTATTTTTCCCTCTTCCTACATAATACTGCAATAAGCGTCTCTTCAAACTTATGACAAGGAGTCTATTGCCTTTCTTTTTTTCATTCCACAATAGGATATACTCATAAATAGTGCTGGACAGGAAGAATTTTCATTAAATATATTTGCACATTAAAATTACTTGGGCAAAATTTTAAGCACCGTTTGGTGAACATAATCATGTGTATTTCCTAAGGCACAGATAATCTTCTTGCACACATTCTCGGAGAGATTGTAACAAAGAAGCAGCGCCAAACCAGAGAACAATTCCACTTGATTTTCCTCTGCTGTCATTTTATCAGGAACAAGGAATATTCCACAGTGGTGCCCAGATGAAGGCTGCATGCATTCCCTAGCACTGTATTGTGGAAGAAAATGAAAAACCTAATAGCATTTTGATGTATTCCAGTTAGGTTTTCCATTAAGAGAAAAAGGTGATATGTTCACACCATTTGTCAGGAAAAGAAGAAATGAAGAAAATGTTGACAATTTCATTACACTCTGGTTATGGGGTGATCTGAACTTACCTATTACAAGATAAAAAAATTCAGATATCATTAGTTGAAAACATTATTGTTTATAGTTACTTTAACATGTGTTGCAACTACAGAGTTGATGTAACTATGTAAGCTCAGACATAAAAGAAGATATTTTATATCGCTCATATTCTTGCTCTAAAATTTGTATACCTCGAATGTCATAGCAACACACCAAGCTGCATGTTATCAGACAGTTCTGATAAATCCGGCTGTGGAAAGAGAATGCATAGATATCAGAAAAGTGCTGCTAAGTGTATCACTCTTTTTTTGACCTATGCATTCACTCAGAAGATCTTTTCTTCCCATTTCTCACATTTCTTCCTTTATTATTGACTAGGCGACTCCTGGATTTTCTGCTGAGAATATTTCCCTTGGGAGTAGAGTCGCTGTCCATTTAAAATCAAAAGTTAAAAAAACGAAACATATTTTCCAGGGTACCAGAGAGACAAGCAATAGATTCAATCTACTCTACTGAAAATTGAAATTATACACAGCTTTACTTACATTTCCTTTACTAATGCTCTTACTAATCCTCAGCTGTAATACTGGTGGTGTCCTTCATATTAAATCAGATTTACTGTATGGATATAAAAACATATTTATTAAACTACTATTGGATACTATGGTTTTCAGAAAAAACTTTGTTTAAAATACATCATACAGGTTGTACTTTAAAATGTAAGTAGTTTACATGAAAACTTCTGCAAACAGGATTTTTCCATTTTTTAATAAAATAAGCAAGATGACGTATTTCAGAAAAGATTATTCAGTGGTGAGTTTATGTCACATAGTGTACTATCCAGAAGAAAGATCACAGAACAGAATACCTGTGAAAGTTCCTACAAGCATGCAAAGTAGAAGAAATACAAGGAAACACACACACATACATATACACATCCATACACTAAGAGAGAGAGAGAGAAAGAGAGAAAGAAGTCAGGAGAATGAGATTGACTATGGAATAATTTCCCATTATTGTAGAATGTCATATTATATCTAGTGAAAATGGCCTTTCTTCAGCTTCATAATATTTATACAATAGGTCATATGAGCATTCATAATTTTATTCCTGATGTAATGATCAGAATTTTAATCAGAAAAGACGCAAAAAACGACTAAGCCACACAGATTTTAATGGAACTTCATGGTCGCAACTCAGATACTAAGGTTCTGGGCTGAAGCAAACAATTTCAATAAACTATAAGCTGTACTCTTCTATCATTGCTCAGTGAAAACTGAAACAGTTTCCTTGTCATAAGCATCAGGTAAATCTCAAAAGGCACATAGAAACCAAATATCAAATGATTAATTTCTTTATAACAATATATGGAATTTATTTTTAGCTTTTGAAATGCTTTCTTCCGATGAACTCTCTTCATATACATACTTACTATGGTAAATATTAATGTTGTTTAAAAATACTTAATACTTCCCTTCCAGAAGAAAGATAAACTTTGCCATTTTCACTATTAGAAATTAAATACAGCCTTAACCTTCGCATGTTTTAGGATATGGGAAGTGGTTTTTGAGTTACTCTGAGCCTTAGTAAGATCTCCCCTCTTTGCTTTGGTGGCCAAAAATATCTATGGTATTCACTGATCTATCAACAGTGGTCCTCAAATAAGGTTAGCAGTGACATGAAACAGAGATCAATAATAACATGAAATGGACATAGAACATGAAGTACAAAAAGACTTTTTTATTATTTATTCAATTGTGCATGTGTGCATGTATGTGTGCATGTATGTGTGTGTGTGTAGAACCACTGGCGAATTCGGGAACCAAAATGGATGCCTCCACCTCCTCCTTGTTTACTCTGCCCGGGGATTCACAGGCTCCGCCCTACCAGGACCAGAAACACAGGCCGCCCCCGCTTCCACCGGGCGTCTATACATCGGGGTCTAGGATCAGAACTCAGGAACTTCTGCCTGCAAGGCAGAGGCTTAACCCCTGAGCCACCTCTCCAGTCCCCAAAAAGACATTTTTTGAGTCTCTGTAATCTGTATATTATTGACCATTTAGAGTTTAGAGTCACACTGATAGAAAGCGTTCTGATGTTCTGACAGTTATCAATAGAAATTTCAATTAAGGAAGATTAAAATTATAACAATATTTGTGACATTTTCCACAAGACTATCTGGCCATGGTCTGGGAGATGGCAAAATTTCTTAGTTTGAAATGCCCTTGTTTGCCATGCCTGATGTCCCAAGTACCATCTCTAGAGTCACATGCTTCTAAAGTATTTCTCAGCATTCCAAACATAAATACAGTGAATTCATGACATCTTTGTACTTTAAACCCTAATCTCAACCCCTCTTTTTGTCATTACAGCCCTCTTCTTCCCTGCCAGAGTTCTCATGTTTTCATATCTTTCCGTATGTGTGACCCACTAAGTTTCATCTGTTTCCTTTGTTGACATGTGTCAGAGACATGTAGATGAAAAAACCCAACCTTGCAAATTGTCCTATGACTGCCATATGTGTCCTGTGCCATCATGCTCTCTCTCTCTCTCTTTTTCTCATTGTCACAAACACACACACATGCACACTTATGAGCACACACACTAAAAGGTTTTTGGACAATTAAAAATTTGGCTACCAAAGCATAGAGAAATAATTTTAAAAAGATTTTTTTGAATATAGGTACTCTGTGTTAAATGAACAAGAATAAGATATCCATATATATTGCCCCATATGTCAATGACTGATCTGATCACATTTCAATTTACAATCCTTTGCTATCATCATAATAATCATGTGGTGAGCCTGATATTATACTGATTTATGTGAGAATATTGAGTCTAAAGGAGATTAATGACTGTTCATAACAATAAGAATGGTGAATTCTGACACCTGATTTATCTCAAGATAGTGTGTATATGGATTCCAAATCATACCAACATTTTTATTTCATCTCACAATACTACTGTCTAACTTGAAACAACTGAAATAGGCTTCTAAGAATCACCCTTCTGAATAATTAATTGTAATGAATCTTCTATAAGCTATAATCTTAAAATACACTTGCTAATATTTAAAGGATTTCTGTGTTCCTTTCTCTGAGTGAACTCATATAGAATATCTCCTTTCAAATCTATGCTTGCAGAGTTCTATCAAATGTGTAGTTATATCTTACATTAAGATAAACTATTAGCAATAATAATTTCAATTAGTGATATATAAATTTCAGTGAAAAGGAAAATAGACAATTAGAAAAATAATAGAAAACTTAGCAAATGAAAGAATGGCACAAAGAAGATGAAAGGTCTAATTTTTATGAAGCATTATCATAATATGATACATTGTCATCCATGTCACTATGCAGAACAGAATCTGCCAGATTCTATTACCTGATCCACAAATTCTCACACAGTTAGAAACACAAAAGCACTTGCAGAGCCAGAATGAAATGTCTTACTGTGATGCTTTGATCTGTCCTTTCCTAGCTTTTTGGTTGGATCTTCAGGATTGATAACATTTTGAAAGTTAACATATGCAAGCCTCAATAATTATTTATGTCAACATTAGTTGAATCTGCTATACTACAGATCTGAATGCTATAATATAGAGTCATGGAAATTTAATTATCAGAAAAAATTCTCGCTTTCAAAAATGCTAGTGAAAGAATATTATCATAAATTGCAATTATTTTCAAAACAAATCTATCTTTACAGTATAGAGAAGGGGGAGGGTAGAAACAGAATTTCAGAAATTCTTTCAATGGAAAGAAGTAATAATCTGTTTTTTATAAGAAATGTCTTTTTCTCATGAGAATAAAGTATAAGATCCAAGTGTGATGAGTAATTTTTCTGTTATACATGCTAACAGAAGGTCTAGAGTTGGGCAGTAATTCCTATTCTTCATCCACATTCAGAAACAACAACAGAGTCTAAGGCTGGGCCAAGTGTTTTCAACTGCTGTGGAAAATGTGAGAGCTGCCTCTGTGATTCCAACCATCTAGAACAAATGAAATTCCTGAATTGGATATATAGACATACAAGAAAACACTATAAATTTTTATTTTTTCCATGGTATCATCTGTGTTAACAATGGTTTCATAAACAAAAGCATTTTACAACTTCTTCAACCTTTAATAATACACACTGCATTTGGGTATGTGTATGTGTGTGTGTGTATTTAAACATCTGTGTATACAAGAGAACACTTGAGTATGTGTACCTGTGAAGCTCAAGGATGACTTTGAGAGTCATCATGGATTGATGTAACTTCTTATTGCTTTGCTCTGGGGTTTTCAAGACTCCATTTTTCAAGTTGAGAATTACAGGCAAACAGCATATCTACCAGGCATTTTATATGGAATCTGGGATCTAAACTCAGGTCCTTTAGTTTACGCACTGGGCTATTGCCCAGCCTTATTTGACGATTTTTGTAGAACAATTTTTTTCTTTTACGGTCAAAATGTTAATATTGATATCATTATTTTCTAGTTGATCATACCCAGTGTAAAACTCGAAGTATTCTAGATTCAAATCTCAAAGTTTCTCTACACCATAGTATACAGTTATGACTAAATTTCTAATTATGTTAATGTGTGCAATGACCCTGGGAAACATTTTATACAATTGAAACTATTATCAGGATATGGTGTAACCTCTGGGAAATGTTCTTTTTTTAATTACACATTTTTTGCCTAATCATATAACAAAATAGTACCACCCTCCTTTTCTTTCCCCATCATCCCCCATTACACTCCCCCCCATTCCTCACCCCTTCTTCCCCCAATCCCATCTCCCAGACCATTCTTTATATGAGAACCAATCCTCCCTGAGTCGACTATGGTAGTCAGGGTTCAGGACTCAGTGGCATAGTCCGGGGCCCCTTCTTGTGTTTCCCACTAACATGGGAACTATATTATGAGTATTTAGTCCCTTGCCTCTAAAGATCTTCCTGTCTGAAGCCTTCTCCCCTGTGATCTGTATTAAACTTTGGGGCGTTATTGACATTGCAGCTCAGGCAAAGTCCAATCACGTAATGGCTACTTCTGGCTGCTGCGTCCCTGACTGGCGTGGAGTATCTTGCATATCATTGGTCCTCCCCATTTTTAGGCTCTTACAATCTTACTGCCTCCTCTCCAGCAAGGTTCCCTAAGCTGGAAAAATTTCTTAAATAATACTCTAAAATGTATTTCAAATTCTCTAATATAGAACAAATTGTGGAGATCCCTGAAACAAGAAAACATTGAAAACTGTTGCACTATGAATTTATGATTTTTTAATATCTTAATCCTCAAACTCACCTACCCTCTTTTTCTCATTACAAGATATCTTCCCTGTATTCCTTCTTTTTCTGCTGGACATGAAAATAGGTCTCCCATTTGTATGAATGCCTTTTTTCATCTGTGGCCCACCGAGTTTCATCTAGGTTGACTTGCCCTGTGCCTCAACAGTTTGGGAATATGAATCATCGCACAGATGTGGGAATCCCGGTAACTGGGTTAATAATGTCTTTGAAGATTCATCTGACTAAATACTTTTATTATTTTAATATAGCAATAGTAGCTTAAGTGCAAATTTTTCAGAAAATACAATAAGGATTGATGAAAATGCTCCATCTAATTAATTGACATCATATAAAAATGTAAATATAGTGAAGTTGCAATGAATATTAAATTAATTGTATCATTGAGTTCTTTGTCATGAAGCAGACAGTGAAAACTGTAACTAGAAAAGATATAGCTAAAATCTCTGTACAAAACTGCTTTATTCCTTTACCCAGTATATTTTTTGCATTAATATGAATAAATAATACTGAAGTCAAAAGAGAAGCAGTGGTAACATCAGAAAATATCCAGAAGAGGAAAGTAACAGTTGATATGACACTCCAAAGGAAATAAGGCCCTGAGATTTATTATATATGTTCTAATAACAGCAGAGCTTGATGGTGACTAGAGAAGATCAAGGTTTTGTACTGGAGGATTCCAGAAAATTTAAAATAATTTGAAAAATTCTAATTGCATATGCTAGGTTCGTACACACATAAACACACAAATACAACTACAATTTATTAATATATTATATATAATATATAAATAAATACAATTTGAAATACAAGCACACAATGAGTGCATGTAGTTCTTTAAATTTAGAATTAATCTGCATACACACACCAGTTTTTACTTCAACAATAAGGAGTCAGTAGACTTAGTGTGCCTTGTATTTCTAGTATTCCCTCAGTTAACGACCTCTTTCTCAAAAATATCATATGTCAGAGAAATCAACATTTAACCATTGATCATGGGAGTTAAACAGAAAATGATGTTAGCATGATTGATTAAGATTTGTTTATCTGGGCTCTCCCTTACACCAAGGGTCTGCCCCAAGACCAGTGCTATGTGAGCTTGGGCTCTGGCCCCATCTTGCACTAGGTCTGTGCCCTCTTTAGGAGAGTTTTTCACCTAGAGTCATTTCTTGCACGCCTGGTTCCACCCCGCCCACATGAAGCAGTCTCCATTTCCCACATAACCTCATCCAGACCCTTCATCCAAACCCAAGCCTTCATCCACCACTCCACAACCCCCCTAGTAATCATTAAAAATCCTCTGAGAGCCCTTTACCCCACCCCGCTCCGCCAGTCTGGACTCGCGCACGCAGTCCAGCCGGGCCTCACCCCACCACCTAGGTAAGCCCCGCCCGTGCCCACCCACCAGAACCCCAGGTCAGCCCAAAGGGACCCAGCTCCGACTCCCGCCATCCAGCTGGAGCCGCGTGCAGGGACGTTGAGGACCTCCCCCTGCTCCCAGGCCCCGCCCCAGCTGCCCTTGGGTTAAATAGCACCAGGCCTACGCCCCAATCCTCCCTTTACCCCACCCCGCTCCACTGGTCCAGACCCTCGCAAGGTCCAGCCTGGCCTCACCCGCGACCTTGGTAAACTCTGTCCCTGCCCATCCACAGAACCCCAGGCCAAATAATTCAGTTTAGTGAAATTGGAAGATCTTAAGAGTTAAAATAACAATGCCAAAGTCAAAGTGCAAATCCATGAGAAGCAACACTCAAGTAAACAAATTTCCAAATGAAGAAATTAATCCCATAATGTTAGACTCCAACCTGAACAAACCCACGGAAAAAGGCCAAGAAAGCCTGACCCAGGAGAACGACTTTCAATATATGATCATTACCATGTTCAATACTATGAAAGAGGAAATCAAGGAGGAATTACATAATCGAGTGAACACAACAGACATTTGGAGATGTTGAGAAAAACAGTGCAAGAAACAAAAAGTGGCATAGAGCAGTTAAAACAGACTCAAGCACAGTTT
The DNA here is from genome assembly GCA_023101885.1 of Typhlomys cinereus. NCBI lineage: Eukaryota > Metazoa > Chordata > Mammalia > Rodentia > Platacanthomyidae > Typhlomys > Typhlomys cinereus. Next base: position 5,713,293 of record JALPQD010000016.1, on the reverse strand, counting down.
AAAACTGAGCTACAAGACAAATAATCTTCAACCCAGAACTCCACAGAGAGTCTTATCAACAGAACAAAGGAAGCAGAAAACAGAATTTCAGACCTTGAAGATAAAGTGGGAGTACTAACCACCTCAATGGAAGAGGTTGTTAAAGCCAAAAAGATACTTGAGAGAAATATCCAAGATACTTGAGAGAAATATCCAAGAGATATGGGAAGAAGCCTAACATGTGTATTCATGGAATACCAGAGCAAGAATCTCAAAATACCACTCCTGAGGAAATTTTTCAAACGATCATCAAGGAAAACTTTCCTCATATAAAAAAAGAGAGCCCCATCCATATACAAGAGGCATTCCGCACCCCAAACAGATACGACCAAACTAGAAGCACACCGCGGCAAATAATAGTTAAAACACTCCACATTCAAGATAAAGAACTGGTGCTGAGAGCTTCAAGGGAGATAAAACAAGTCACTTTTAAAGGTAAACCTATTAAAATAACAAATGACTTCTCAGTCGAAACAGTAAAAGCAAGAAGAGTTTGGAGTGACATACTTCAAGTATTGAATGAGCAAAACTGTCAACCCAGGCTGATTCACCCTGCAAAACTATCAGTCATGATCGAGGGAGAAAGAAAAATTTTCCAGCACAAAGACAACTTTAAGGGATACTTGTCCACCAAACCAGGCCTTCAAAAAATGCTAGAAATGATACTCAAGCGTGAAGAAAAAAACAGGCATATCCAGGAGAACAGAAGGCAAATATAACACCATTAAAAGCGAAGCAATATACTTATAAAAGCTACTAAACATAATAAATGTCTGGAATTAATAGTTTCTCCATTATAACACTAAATGTTAGTGGATTTAATTCACCGATCAAGAGATACAGATTACAAACTTGGGTTAAAAATCACAATCCATCAATCTGCTGCCTGCAGGAAACCCATCTCACCACAAAAGATAGGCACGCTCTAAAAATAAAAGGCTGGTCAACAATTCTACAAGCAAATGGAAGCAGAAAACAGGCAGGGGTAGCCATTATGCTATCAGACAAAGTGGACGTCAAATCAAAGAAAATTATAAGAGACACGGATGGATACTACATTTTAGTCACAGGTACAATTCACCAGGAAGACTTCACAATACTGAACATATATGCACCCAATACAGGCCCCTCCACATTCATTAAGAAAACCCTACAGCGTCTAAAGCAAGAAATCAACCCCCAAACGATAATTCTTGGGGACTTCGACACCGCCCTCTCAACATGGGATAGATCAACAGGTCAAAAGCTTAACAGAGACACTTTGGAACTTAATCAAACCCTGAAAGAAATGGACCTTACAGATCTCTGTCGACCTTTTCACCCATGCACCAAAGAATACACATTTTTCTCAGCAGCACATGGAACATTCTCCAAAATAGATCACATACTGGGCCACAAAACGAAACTACACATATACAAAAAAGTTGAAATTCTAACCTGTGCCTTATCAGACCACCACGGCCTAAAGCTGGACATCCACAACACATCAAACAAGAGAAAATACACTAACTCCTGGAAACTTAACAATATGATGCTGAATGAGAACTGGATTCAGGAAGAAATTAAAAAGGAAATTCAAGATTTCCTGAAAGTGAATGATAATGAAAATACAACTTACCAAAATCTCTGGGACACAATGAAAGCTGTTCTAGGAGGTAAGTTCATAGCTCTTAATGCCTACATCAAAAAAATGGAAACATCAGAAATAAACAACTTAACAATGCAGCTTAAAGCTTTAGAGAAACTAGAGCAATCTGATCCCAAAGTAGTAGAAGAGAGGAGATTAGCAAAATAAGGGGAGAAATATCTGAAATCGAGATTAAGAAAATGATAGAAAAAATCAACCAGTCAAAAAGCTGGTTCTTTGAAAAAATCAATAAGATTGATACACCCCTAGCTAAATTAACCAAAAGCAACAGAGAGAAAACCCAAATTAACAAAATCAGAAATGAACATGGAGTTATCACTACTGATACCCATGAAATCCAGAGAATTATAACATCATATTTCAAAAACTTATACTCTGTGAAGTTGAACAACACAAACGAGATGGATGAATTTCTAAATAAACATAACTTACCTAAATTGAATCAGGAAGTTGTGAATTATTTAAATATTCCTATAACATATAAGGAAATTGAGGAAGTAATCTTGAATCTTCCCACTAAAAAATGTCCTGGAGCAGATGGATTCAGCACAGAGTTCTACCAGACATTTAAGGAGTTAATAATACCAATACTGTTCCATCAAATAGCAAAGGAAGGAACACTACAAAATTCCTTCTATGAAGCCAATATCGTTTTAATCCCAAAACCTAATAAAGACTCACTTAAAAAAGAAAACTATAGGGCGAACACTCTGATGAACACAGACGCAAAGTTTCTCAACAAAGTTTTAGCAAATCGGGTTCAAAAACATATTAAAAAGATTATTCACAGGGACCAAGTAAGCTTCATCCCCGGCACACACATACGAAAATCAATAAATGTAATTCATCATGTAAACCAGTCCAAAGTCCAAGAACACATGATACTCTCGATAGATGCAAAAAAAGCTTTTGACAAGATCCAACAGCCTTTTATGATCAAAACGCTAGAGACAGTAGGAATGGAAGGAACCTTTATCAATATAATAAAAGCTGTATATAACAAGCCCACAGCAAGGATTATGCTCAATGGGGAACAATTGGAAGCATTCCCACTTCGATCAGGAACTAGACAAGGCTGTCCACTCTCACCACTTCTATTCAATATTGTACTTGAAGTCTTAGCTGAAGCCATAAGACAAGAAAGGGACATTAGAGGGATTCAAATCGGCAAGGAAGAAGTCAAGCTATCCCTATTTGTAGATGACATGATCTTATACCTGAGTGATCCCAAAAACTCCACCAGGAAGCTCCTGGAACTAATTGAGAAGTTCAGCAGGGTGGCAGGATACAAAATAAATGTGCAAAAATCAGAGGCCTTCCTATATGCCCAGAATGAAAGAAGTGAAAAAGCCTTGAGAGAAACCATGCCATTCACTATAGTCCCTAAAAAAATGAAATACCTTGGTATAAACCTAATCAAGGAGGTAAAAGACCTTTACAATGAAAACTTTAAAACCCTAAAGAAAGAAATTGCAGAAGACACCAGAAGGTGGAAAGACCTCCCATGTTCCTGGATTGGCAGAATCAACATCGTAAAAATGACCATCCTACCAAAGGCAATATACAAATTCAGTGCTATACCAATTAAAATCCCAAAGCAATCCTTTAAAGAAGGTGACCAAACAATCTCAAAATTCATATGGAGGCACAAAAGACCCAGGATAGCAAAGACAATCCTGAGTAACAAAAACACTGCTGGAGGTATTACCATACCGAACCTTAGTCTATATTACAAATCCATAGTTATAAAAACAGCCTGGTACTGGCTCCAAAATAGACACACAGATCAATGGATAAGATTGAAGACCCAGATATAAGCCCACAAAATTACAGCCATTTGTTCTTTGACAAAGGGGCCCAAAGAATCCAATGGAAAAAGAACAGCATCTTCAACAAATGGTGCTGGCAAAACTGGATCTCCACATGCAGAAGATTAAAGCTGGACCCATACTTGTCACCATGTACAAGACTTAATTCCAAATGGATCAAGGACCTTGATATAAGGCCAGAGACTATAAAAACCATAGTTGAAAGGATAGGGAACTCCCTCGAGCTGATTGGGCTAGGCCAATATTTCCTAAACAGACATCCAATGGCACAGTCACTGCTACCAACTCTCAACAGTTGGCACCTTTTGAAATTAAAGAGCTTCTGTTCAGATAAAGACATTGTAACACGAGCTCAAAGGCAACCCACAGAATGGGAGAAAATCTTCACTAACCACATATCTGATAGAGCTCTAGTGTCCAGAGTGCACAAAGAACTTAGAAAACTAAACATCAAGGAAACCAATGGCCCAATTAAAAAATGGGCCCTGGAACTTAAAAGAAATTTTACCAGGGATGAAATTAAAATGTCTAACAAATATCTTAAAAAATGCTCCACTTCTTTAGCCATCAGGGAAATGCAAATCAAAACTTCCCTGAGATATCATCTCACCCCGGTCAGGATGGCAAAAATCCACAATACAACAACAAATGCTGGAGAGGATGTGGAGAGAGGGGTACTCTCCTACATTGCTGGTGGGAGTGCAGGCTCATACAGCCACTCTGGCGAGCCGTCTGGAGATTCTTAAAGAAATTAAAGATTGAAATGCCATATGACCTTGTGATTCTACTTTTGGGTATAACCCCCAATACAGCAGAGGTTCACCTCAATAGCACAAGCACGACCATGTTCATAGCAGCACTGTTTACAATAGCAAAGACATGGAATCAACCCAAATGTCCAACAGTTCATGAGTGTATAAGGAAACTGTGGTACATCTATACAATGGAGTACTACTCAGCCATCAAAAATGATGAATTACTGGAATTTGCTGGGAAATGGATGTCATTAGAAACAATTATATTAAATGAAGTATCCCAGACCCAGAAAATTAAGTGCCGTATGTACTCCGTAATCAGTGGCTCCTAATACCAAACTCACGCAGCCCATCTTGAGACACTCATAGGTAAATCTATGCATTACCTACAGTAATTGCAAGGATTATGAACAGGAGGGATGGGGATGGAGGGCCACACCAGAAACAAGGAGAGAAGTGACCATGTTACAGTAGAGAAAATAGGCCTCCATCAATGACTGCAAGAAAGTAATGTGACACCTAGTTAAGTTCACAATTCGTTCCTGATCATTTACAACTAAGGGGTATGAACTCACCAGAAGGGGAGGGCATATAGTCTGGCAGATTAAAAAGTAACCATTTTGCAAATGGGTGATTGACCCCTCCCATTGCCTAACACCATATGACCCTGCGATTCCACTTTTGGGTATAAGTATTACATCTACCCTTGAATGTGCTCTTATAATAAGACTCCAGTTTAACAGCTTTCTGTCTCTGGCCAGGGGGTGACATACAGTGCCCATCACGATGGAGTGAATGGCATTACAGGAGCAACAAAACTGCAAAAGAAAATCAATGAACCACTCTCCAGAACTTCAGAGACTCTATATCAACCACCTAGAACTTGTTCAGACTAATCTCTCCCCATCCTGAAGCTCAGGGACATTTACGGAAGAGGGGGGCGGTAAGAGTGTAAGAGCAAAAGGATGGGAGGAGCAATGATTTGCAAGATACTCCACACAAGTTAGGGCCAAAGCAATCATAACTGGACATTGCATGCCCGGAGCAATGTCCAACGCACTATTGACCTCACAAAGTCTAGCATCTACTAAAGGCACTAAGATCCTTGGAGGCAAGGGATTGACAGCCACAGTAGTGTTCCTATGCTTAAGGGGAACACAGGAAGGGGTTCAGGGAAATGCCACTGGGTCCTTGTACGTCATGGGAGAGGAGGGCCCAGAGGAGAGTCCGACATGCACAAGAAAGGACTCTGGGAATCGGGGCGGGAGGCATGGGGGGATGGGGCAGGAGGGATGAGGGGAGGGGGAACAGGGGGTTGGGGGGGAGGAGGAGGGAGGGAGGGAACTGGTGTACCTATTAAGTTTGTATGAGCTGAAATAATAATAAAAAATGTATTATATAAAAAAGAATCCTCTGAGAATTTAAAAAAGGTCGTAGAAACCAGAGCTCAGGGACAGGCAGACTATCACCCTAGAACAAGACCACAGAAATCTTACCACTCATCAGAAGAGAATATTTGTATATAACCCTAAAATAAATAACTCATTTTACTTTTAACCTCAATCTATACTCACCACAATTTAAGATTTTTATACAGTGTACACAAAGCCCTACATATCCAACTCTCAGGGCCATAACCATTCACACTCAAACACTTTTAAGGATCTCAAATTTTCCACATCCCAGTCATGTCTAACCCCTGGCTACTAATCCCATTCTGTTTCATCATCTTAAAATTTCTCTTAATCCAAACCTCATCCAATATATCTGGAAACTCAATCTTAAAACTCTCAGTTAAAACTAGGCCAAAATTCTGTCACCCCATTAATGTCTTACACACTCCTGTGTTATTATAATAAACTTATCCAAAAAACAACCATATGCTTAACCCTTTAACACCCAGGCACGCAGTCAAAACAACTGTCCAACAACTGTCCAACCAATTTTGTATAACTCAAAAGAATCAAAAACATATACTGAAGAAAGATACTAGAGACCAAACAGAAAATTCCCAAGTCACACCATAAATCAATGAGATAAAACAAAAACAAAGACAAAAAAAACCTACAAAAAATGTTGACCTCATAATAATGGATTCTAACCAGTATATCTTCTTGAATATTAGCCAAGAAATCAACAACCAAGATAATGATCTTCAAAACTTGAATATTAATATGATAAAAGCAATGAAAGAAGAAATCCCAGAGGAAATAAATAACCACATGAACAAATATGAAAATGAAAATAACATGCACCTGGAGAAGATGAAGAAGCAAGCTGAAGAAATAAAAGTAAACATAGAGTAGTTGAAAAAATCTTATGAGGAGATCAAACTTGAAATTAAAAACTAAGGAATCAGAAAAATTGAACATAAGAATTAGAAGAAAAGGTGGTAGAACAAATTTATTCAATTAAAGAAGTTGAAAAAGCTGAAAAATAATTGAGATAAATATTGAAGAAGTATGGAAGACCTCAAAGAAGTCAAACTTGTGCATTCATCAAATCCCAGAACAGGAAACACAAAAACACACAAGAGAAGAGATTTTTTTCATACTATAATAAGTAAAAATTTTCCACATCTATGAAAAGAGTTCACCATTTAAGTACAAGAGGCATATCCACACCAATCAGATATAACCAAGATAGAAACTCATCATAGCAAATAATAGTCAATGACACTACACATACAAGACAAACAGAACATTTCGAGTGGTTCAATAGAGAAAAACTAAATCACATTTAAAGGTAAGCCTACTAGAATAGCAGCTGATATTTCAATAGAAACAATAAAAGCCAGAAAGGCTTAGAGAGATGTACTTCAAGTCATATATGAGCACAAATGCCAATTCAGCCTGATATACTCATCAAAATTATCAGTCATTATTGAAGATAAAGAAAAATGTTCCACCATAAATAAAAAACTGAAAATCTATATGACCACCAAACCAGGCCCAGAGAAGTCGCTACAAAAAAAAAAAAGTTCAAGGAAAATAACAAGCATACCAAATAGGACAGAAGGGAAAAATAATGCCACCACAATTACTAAGAAAATAACTAACTAAATATATATGTATATATATATATATATATCACAAAACTCACAAAATAATAGGAATCAACAAGTATTTCTCAATGATAACCCTGTCAATGGACTTAACTCTCCAAGCAATAGACATAGTGTCATAGTTACATGCAGATATCAACTTGATAGTTGAGGATTTGAGTATAGAGAATTAGTAGTTGAGTTAAACCTAAAGTGAACCTGCATTAGATTGTCAAGTGGATGCAGCAGACCCAACCCATGGTGGGTGGGATGTTCCCCAGGCATGTGAACAAAATGGAGTTTGCTGTTCGAGAAAGTGGGCGTTCTCTTGTATACTTGGCCAGAGAGGCTTGTCTGCAAGTGAGAATTGTCCCTTTTTCAGATGATATGTGGATATAGTTCAGCCGAGTCCCTCAGACCTTTTTATTGCAATGGTCTCTCCTTTCATGTTGGACAAGCATCTATAATAAGACTATCTTAACAGAATACACCCCTTGTTCCCATAATCTTTGTTAGGATTTAATCATCAACAGGCAGAGTAACTCCAACACATAGGCTATAATCATAACCCATCAATCTGCTACCTTCAACAAATCCATCTCACCATGAAAAATAAGCACATTCTCAGGACGAAGGCTGGTTGAAGGTACTCAAAGAAAAAAACAACAAAGAAATAAACAAAAATATCAATTCTAGTAACTAACAAATTCTAGTAATAGTTGACTTATCCATTGATAAGAATGGGTTGTTGAAGTCCCCTATTATTATTGTTTTTGGGTTTAGGCATTGTAGTATTTGTTTAATGAATGTGGATGAGGCTATATTAAGGTATATATATATATATATATATATATATATATATATATATATTCAGAATTGTGAAATTTTCTTGATGGACTGTTCCTCTGATTAATATGTAGTATCTTTCTATGTATCTTATGATTTCTTTTAGTTTGAAGTCTAAGTGAATAGGCCAATAATTGAACAGGGATGCACTGGACTTGAATCAAACCATAACCCAAATGAACCCGACTAAACTCTAATGAACTTTCCATCTTAAAGAAGATACATTTTTTAAAGCAGCCCATGTGGCTTTCTCCAAAATAAACCACAAACTGGGCCACAAAATAAGTGTCCACATATATAGGACAGTTGAAATTACATCCTGCACTGCCTCAGAACACCGTGGAATAAAGCCAGACAACCATAGCAAAGCAAATGACAGAAAATACACATTTTTGGAAATAAAACACCATGATACTGAATACGGCATGGGTTCAGATAGAAATCAAAATGGAAATTCAAAAAATGATAGAAGTGAATGATAATTAAAACACAACATATCAAAATCTCTGAAGCTGCTCAAGAGGAGAGTTTATGGCACTCAATGACTATATAAAAAATGGAAGCATCACAAGTAAATAACTTAACAATGAAGCTTAAAGGCTTAGAAAAACAAAAACAATCCAATTCCAAAAGCAGATAACTAGAGATTAGTAATATCAGGAGAGAAATATCTGAAATTGAGAAAAGGAAAATGATACAAAAAACAGTCAAACAAATCAAACCAAGAGCTGATTCTTTGCAAACATTAACAATAAACCCTTAGCCAAATTAATCAAAGCCAAAAGAGAATACTCAAATTAGTAAAATTAGATATGAAAATGGAGTTATTATAACTGTCACCAAGGAAATTCAGAGAATCAATCATAAGGTCATATTTCAAAAACCTACACTCCATTAAATTTTATAATCAGAAAGAAATGGATGAATTTCTAAGTACACACAACTTACTGAAACTGAATAAGGATGAATTGAATTAGTTAAATAGTAGCATATCAAGTGAGAAAGTTGAAGAGGTTATTACAAATCTTCCCCTCAATAAAAACCCAGGACCAGCATAAATAAGTACAGAATTCTAGCAGACATTTGAAGAATAACTAGCACTACTACTCCTTAAACTAATCCATAAAATAGCCAAAGGTGGAACACTTCCAAACTCTTTCTATGGAGATAGTATTACACTGATCCCAAAGCCAAATAAAGATACAATAAAAAAGAAAACTACAGGCCGATTTTTTTTTTTAGAAATAAATTTTATTTTTTTTCTTTTTTTTATTTTTCTGCTCATGCAAATGTAGTAGGAACACCTGTCCCCTCCCTTCCTAGACCTCTCCCTGGACCTCCCTGTTACCTCCCCTCTTTGCCCCTTCCTTTCCCCCCCTATCTTTCTCCCAGTGCCCCCTCCCCCTATTTCTGAAGCATACTTTAATGTGTATATCAAACTTTCCTCTGGGTCCTCCTCTCTGATGAGGTGTAAGGACTCAGTGGCAATTCCTAGAATTCTTTCTTGTGCTCTCCTTAAGTATAGAACACTATTATGACTGTTAATCCCTTGCTTTTAAGGATCCTAGTGCCTTTAGTCCATGCTAGAATTTGAAGGGTCAATGATATGTTGGTCGTTGCACAGATAATGCAGAGTCCTATTGTAATTGCTTCGGCCCTAACTTGTGTGGAGTATCTTGCATATCATGATTCCTCCCATTCTTGTTCTCTTACAATCTTACCGCCCCCTCTTCTGCAAATTTCCCTGAGCTTCAGGATGGGGAGAGATTAGGCAGGCCTAATTCCAGGTGGTTGATATAGAGTCTCAGATGTTCTGAATTATGTTTTGTTGATTTTTTTTCAGTTTTGCTGTTCCTACAATGCCCTTGGCTCCATCCTGATGGGTATTGGATGTCACCCCCTGGCCAGAGATTAAAAACCTGTTAAATTAGAGTCTTGTCATAAAAGTATATTCAAAGGTAGAAGAAATGAAAGTAGCAGACAGTGGTGAGAGAGGGGACAATCACCCATGGTTGCAAAATGGTTACCTTCTATCTGGCAGCCTATATGCCCTCCCCTTCTGGTGAGATCGTACCCCATCAGTTGCAAATGATCAGGAAGGAAAGTCTGTGAAGTTAACCAGATGTCTCATTACTTACTTGCAGTCCTTGATGGTGGCCTATTTTCTCTGCTGTAACATGGTCCTCTCTCTGTGTTTCTGGTGGGGTCCTCCTTCCTCATCTCTCCTGTTTATAATCTTTATAATTACTGTAGTAGGTATTACAGAGATTTGTCTTTGAGTGTCTCTAAATGGGTTTGGTACTATGATCCACCTATTAGTGTGCACATAAGGTGCTTAATTTTCTATGTCTGGGATACTTCACTCAATATAATTGTTTGTAATTCCATCCATTTCCTGGCAAATTGCATTAATTCATCATTTTTGATGGCTGAGTAGTATTCCATCATATAAATGTACCACATTTTCCTTATCCACTCGTCAACTGTTGGACATTTGGGCTGATTCCATGACTTTGATATTGTAAACAGTGCTGTTATGAACATGGTCGTGCTTGTGCTATCAAGGTGAATGGGGGATTATTCCCAAAAGTGGTATAGCAGGGTCATATGGCATTTCAATCTTTAACTTCTTTAAGAATCGCCAGACAGCTCGCCAGAGTGGTTGTATAAGCCTGCATTCCCACCAGCAATGTAGGAGAGCTCCCCTCTCTCCACATCTTCTCCAGCACTTGGTGGTGTTTGTATTGTAAATTTTTGCCATACTGACAGGGGTTAGATAATATCTCAGGGAATCTTTATTTGCATTTCCCTGATGCAGGCCAATTTTTTTTATGAACACAAATGCAAAGTTCCTCAACAAAATTTTAGCAAACTGGAATCAAAAATATTCCAAAAAGATCATTCATTATGAACACGTAGGATTGAACACACACACATACGCACACACACACACACACACACACACACACACACACATTTGGTTAAACACATACAAATCAATAAATGTAATTGTTATACAAACATGTCCAAGGACCAAAATCACATTATTATCTCAATAGATCGAGAAAAAACTTTTGAAAAAAAATCCATCATCTCTTATAATAAAAGCCCTGGAGACTATGGGAATGCAAAGAACTTTCATAATAATAAAGACCATAAAAATCAAGCCTATTTCGAGAACTATTCCCACTTTAATTAGTAGCAAGAGAAAGCTGTCCACTCACACCACTTCTGTTCAATACAGTACTTGAAGTCTTACATAGAGGAATAAGACAAGAAAGGGGGATAAAAGGGACACAAACAGGAAAAAAAGAAGATGTCAAGACATCCTTATTTTCAAATATGATTCTGTACCAGAGAGAGCCCAAAAATTTAACCAAGGAATTCCTAGAGCTAATAAATAAGTTCAGTAGAGTAACAAGTTACAAAATTAATGCTAAAAAATCAGTGACTTTCTTATATACCAAGGATGAAAAAACCTGATATCATCCCAAGAAAACAATTCTCTTTGTCATAGTCCCTAAAAAATGAAATACTTTGATACACATCTAACTAAGGGGGTGAGAGATCTGTACAATGAAAACTTTAAAGCTTTAAAGAAAGAAATTTCAGAAGATACCAGAATGTAGAAAGACCTCCCATGCTCCTGGATCAACAGAATTATCATCATAAAAAATCATACAGAAACAATATGTAGATTTAATGCAATTTCAATCAAGATTCCAAAGCAATACTTTACAGAAATTGAAAAAAACAACTTTTAAAATTCACATGCAAGCACAAAATTCCAAGAATAGCAAAAAAAAATCCCAAGTAATAAAAATTCAGCTGTTGATATCACCATACCAGACCTTATTCTGTACTACAAATTCATAATAATAAAGACAACATGGCACTGGCTACAAACTAGATACATAGACAAATGGATAAGAAGTGAAGCCTCAGATATAAACTCATACACCTACAGTCACCTGATTTTTTTCTACATTGGTCCTCAGAAAAACCACTGGAAAAGGGTTAACATATTCAATAAATGGTGCTGGCAAAACTGGATACCTATATGTAGAAGAATGAAGCTGAGCCTTTACTTGTAACTCTGCACAAAAATAAATTCCAAATAGATCAAGGAACTTAATATTAGAGCAGAGATTATAAAACTCTTAGAAGAAGGGAAGGTAATTTCCTCAAACTAATTGACTTTGGCCAACTTTTTCTAATCAGGACCCCGAAATGCATAGGAAATTGAATCAATACTATACAAGTAGGATCACATAAAATTAAAGTTTCTGTTCAATAAAAGATAATGTAAATTGAACAAAAAGACAACCCATAGGATGGGAGAAAATCTTCACTAACCTCACATGTGATAGAGAACTGTTATCCAGAGAACATGAAGAACTCAAAATATTGAATACAAAGAGGCAAACAGCCCTATTACTAAATGGGCCTTTGAACATTAAAGAAACTCTTCCCAGAATGAAATCAAAATATCCAACAAATATCCTAAAAATTTTCCTCCTTCCTATCCATTAGGGAAATTTAAATCAAAATCACCTTGAGATATGATCTTACCCTGGTCAGAATGACTAAAATCCAAAACACATACAACAACAAATGCTGGAAGGGATGCACTGGTGGTAATATAAACTTAGACAACTACTCTGAAAATCAGTATGGAGACTTCTAAAAATCTTAGAAGTTAAAATGTTATTTCACCCAGCTATGCCACTATTGTGAATGTTTACAAAGAATGCAAGTGTAGAGACACATGTACATTCATGTTCATTACAATACCATTCACAAGAGCAAAGTAAAAGAATAAACCTAAATGTCAAACAGTAGATGAATTGATAATGAAAATGTGGTATATACACACAATGGAATACTATAGGCTATCAAGAAAATTGAATTAGTGAAATTTGCTGGTAAATGGCTGAAGTTGAAAAAAGTTGAACTTTGTGAAATATCTCAGATACAGTAAGAGAGATGTCCCTTGTTCTCCCTTATAAGTACAACCTAGTACCTTAGTACTCATAATGACATACTCAAAGAGAAATCTCTACAATATCGATTATAACTATGAAGGAACATAACTTGAGGGGTTGAGGAAAGAAGACCCCAAGAGACAGTGGAACCCAGTTAAACAGATAAATAAAGACACTATTAAGAAAAGCCCATAAGGGAAAAGATGTAAGATGAAAGGGGCAAGGAATAAGGGAAGAAAGAAAGAGAGAGACAAGTAGCTTAAGGGGAATAGAAAGCTCAAGGGCCTTTCTTTTAAGCCTTAGATAAGTAAACCTCTCAGAGATCAACCAAGTTACACCTTATTACAATGGAAGAAAAGTGTACTTGCTATTCTTTGTGTTTCTGTGAAAGAACATCCAAAATCAAACAAGTAAATGGAGAAAGAAGGGTGATTTATTCAGTTTACAGATTCCAGGAGAGATAGAGTCTTTCATGATGGAAGTAGCATGGTTGGGTGCAGAAGCTAAGATGGGTTATGTCACACCCATTTGAAAGGCTGAGAACTACAAGACTCCAAACTACCAGAACAGATCTCTCCCAGAAATAGGCTGGGACTAATCCACCTCAAAGCCCACTCCCTGTGACTGACCTCCTCTTGAAAGACTTCACCTTCTAAAAGTGCCATGACCTTCCCAAACACATGACACTATGAGGGATACATTATAAGCCATGATACTCCACCTTTGCTCCCCCATAGGCTCATTGCCACCTCATTATGCAAACCATACTCAACCCAACTTTAAAAGTTCTCATAGACTGCATCAATAGTCCTAATACAGTCTAAAAATCCAAAATCCAAAGCCTCCTATAAAATTAAGAGACAATTTGCATATGTCTAACATACAATGGCACAGAATAAACATTTCCATTTCAAAAGGGAGGAATGAGGGAATATCCAAGAAAGATTGGTCTACAACAAAACAGGATCCAACAGGATAAACTTTACTTCCTGCAGTTTCAAATCCAGGAAAGGAACTTCTTGTGAACTTATCTCAGTTCTAAAGGGCTTCTCTCTTACTCCTTAAGCACAGCTTCTCACAGAGCACATCACTCACTTGGGGTGGCTCCTCCCAGGATATACAGTTCTCCTTGGCAGATGTTCCACATTGGCTCTGGGCTCTAGCATCTCTAACATCTTCCCTTCTCAATGTCAAGCCAGGGTTTAACTCCACAACATAAACTGCCCTTCTTAGGCCTCTAAACTGCAGGCTTTTCCCACATGTTGCCTGGATACTGTCATCCTCTGAAATCTTGGAGGAAGATTTCATGACCTTCTATCTCTTGCATCTTTGATTCCTCTGAGGCCGGCACCACATGGATGATGTTGTCAAGTTCTGCTATATCCTTGGTTTAGAGATTGGCCTTCTGAACGCAATGCTGTTTCAACTTATAAGTGTTAGTGCTAGGAAAGGGAAAAACCCGACTTTTCCTTTGGAAGTGCTACATGTAATTCTCTTCTAAAAAAAAAACTTGTATTTTCATGGGTGGTAGCCTACTATGAGAAACTTCCCCTCAAGTAAGTCATCTTGTATAATCCAAATGTAGAGCAGGCTTTGATTTACTAATGGAGCTAATCTATTTAAAAATAGTCACCATTTTGCTGCCTATATTCTCTGTAAACTTGCCCTTCCATTTTTCTTCAAACGTCAACAGTTCTTATTTCTTTTTGTCTGATTACTTGCTCTTTTCCATAACTCTGAGCAAGAACACTAAAAAGTAGCCATATCACAATGTCAAGACTACATTTCCTTGAAAATTCTTCCTCTAAACACTTGAATTTAATTTCAAGTGAGCTCTCAGGATGAGAATAAAACTTCTCTAAACTCTCTTCCAACACATGGCTCCATTTGCCACTCATCCAGTTCCAAACACAGTCTTTGTTCCTTCCTCTCAGGACCATTACAACCTGGGTCTCACAGCATTTTATCTTCCAAACTCTTATAACAATGTTCTTTTTTCCCTTCTGATCTGGTTGCTAGGATATACAGGCTTTCCCAGCACAAAATTTCAAAATTCTCAATATTTCTCCCAAGAAAAATCCATAAAAGGCACACTAGCCACATCAAACAATTGACATATTGCTGGGTACATCTTCACAAAAAATAAATTCACAAATTTATCTCAATTTCAAACCAGTTAATGTTGTGGTCCCAGATGATTTTAATCTCACAGAAATACCCTACTACTCAGTACCAATTTCTGTATTGGCTACTCTTTGTGTTGCTATAAGAGAAGACCCAAAGTCAAGCAACTAAAGGAAGATTTATTCAGCTATCGTTCCAGAGGACAGATACAGTCTTTCACAGTGGAAGCAGTATGGTTGGTAGCAGAAGCTGGATATGAGCTATGTTATACCCATCTGGAAGGCTGAGAACTGTAAGACTCCAACTACCAGGGCATACCTTTCCCAGAAGTAGAGTGGGACTATTCCACCTGAAGACTCACCTCCTGTGACTGTCTGCGAGGCTCTACCTCCTAATGGTGGTATGACCTTGCCAAACATATGAGACTGTGGGCAACACATTTCAAACCATGAAAACAATTGAGGCAGAAAACTACATTAAGCCAGAATACAGATTATTGGTGAACCTGGAATATTCAGCCCTAATCAGCCCATCAAAATTTTATCCCACAAAAAGGTTCAGGAAACCTTGTGGAAGAGGGGGTAATAACATTGTAAGGGCCTAAAAGTGGGTTGAAATACTCCTGACCAACATACTCCAGACAAGGATGATGTACCCAGAAAGTCACTGTGATGAGACTTTCTACCTCCAGATCCATATAATGTATGACTTATCAACATCCCTCCACTGAGTAACTAGAAACTTAGAAGAAACAACTGCTCTCAAAGAGTGTCTCAGGAGCAGGTTCTGGACAAGAAAAGTACCCCCACTTCCCATTTTACCCACTGAAGACACATGTTGACATAAAGGTAGAGAGAAATCTGTCTCCCTTACCAACACAGGCACCTCAAAGGGAGTCCCATGATACACACAGGCAGGACAGGAGAGATGGAGGTGGAACAGGGGGAGGGTATATGAAAGGAGGGAAGGTTGGGAGTAGAGAAGTGGGTATGGAGGGAATCAGAGCAAATATATAAACACAGTTTGCTTGAAAATAAATAGATTGGAATAAAGCTTTGGTCACTTACAAGATCAGCAGAATGAAAAAAGAAAATTTGAAGTTAACTGAGAGATTTTATCTCTAATTTCCCATCTGCCATTGCATTGAATACCTTCTCAAGGTATCTAGAATCCTCTCTGCTTTATGTTTTTATTTTTTTCAGTTCCATGCCTAATCTTTCTTTATTATGTGTCTTATTAGTCACCCAGTTAAACTTGTACAGGAATAAGTGAAATGTCTGTGTTAATTAACACAGAGCTGAAGGTGACTTGTGATTTAAATAAATGATGACCATATCATCAGATAAGAATGCTGCTACTAAAATGTACTTTCTGTAAGTAATAAGACATATGGTTAAGCTCACAGACTTTCCTTCCTGGTCACTTGCAACTGATGGGGTATGATCTTACCAGAAAGGGAGGGTATAGTCTGGCAGGTAGAAGGTAACCATTTTACAATGGGAGACTGAACCATCCCTCACCGCAGTCTCCTACTCTTATTCCGTCTATCTTTGAATCTACTCTTGTAACAAGACTCTAT
This sequence comes from Typhlomys cinereus, assembly GCA_023101885.1. Lineage (NCBI taxonomy): Eukaryota > Metazoa > Chordata > Mammalia > Rodentia > Platacanthomyidae > Typhlomys > Typhlomys cinereus. The sequence continues at coordinate 5,696,445 of JALPQD010000016.1, read as the reverse complement.
TTTAACACCTTTTTATCTCTGGCCAGGGGGTGACATCCAATACCCATTAGGATGGAGCCAAGGGCATTTCAGGAGCAGCAAAACTGAAAAAAAAATCAACAAACCATAATTCAGAACATCAGAGACTCTATACCAACCACCTGGAATTAGGCCTGCCTAATCTCTCCCCATCCTGAAGCTCAGAGAAATTTGCAGAAGAGGGGGCGGTAAGATTGTAAGAGCACAAGGATGGAAAGAGTCATGATATGCAGGATACTCCACACAAGGTAGGGCCGAAGCAATTGTAATAGGACTCTGCATGATCTGTGCAATGACCAACTTATCATTGACCCCTCAAAGTCTAGCATGAATTAAAGGCACTACGATCCTTAGAAACAAGGGATTAATAGTCACAATAGTGTTCCTATACTTAAGGGGAACACAAGAAAGAGTTCTAGGAAATGCCACTGAGTCCTTACACCTCATCAGAGAGGAGGACCCAGAGGAAAGTTTGACATACACATTAAATTATGCTTCAGAGATGGGGGAGAAAGGGAGGGAGGGGAGAAAGGAAGGGGAAAAGGGGGGAGGGAGCAGGGAAGTTCAGCGAGGGGTAGAGGGAGGGAGGGGACAGGGGTACCTATTACGTTTGTATGAGCAGAAAAATAAATAAATTTTTAAAAAAGGAAATTTTCAAGCAAAAAAAATGTACTTTATGGATGTTAGACCCAGCATTCAGTCTCTTAGCTTGTATGGCAGTCTTCAACACCACAAGACTTACATGAAAGCAAGCCAGGGTTTATGATTTCTTTTTGTTCTCTAACTACAAAAACTCAATACAATGGTTTCCACCTAAAACAGCTTATTGTTGGCAACCTAATCCATGTTCTCAGGCTGCGGTTACTCATATTTGGATCTAAAACAAAAACAAATAGACTCACACTGCTTGCAGAACAAAGCAGGAAAGAGCTTTTTGAAAACCTCCAGTCTCTGAAAACTGTCAAATGTCAGTTGATATTTCTGCCTTGTAACTAACTGCCTGCCCTGTGTGTTTTGAGAAGGTGGCCTATCTCCTGCACACTTGTGGTTTTCTTTCATTTTTTAAATTTATTTCAAGTACTTTCTTGTTAAGCATTTTCTTTTCCGCTCATTTGAGCTCTTGTTCTTATCTTCTCTGATGTTTCATCACATTGTGCTTGATTTGACTTTTAGATGATATAACAAGAGGTATGAAAATCTTGAGAATATTCCCCACCAGTATTTCTTAACTTTTTAAACTTTCAAACAACATTTCTTAATCAATAGCATAGAATCATACCATTAAATATGACTTTAAGATAGCCTAAGACACTTTATTCCCTTGGGCATGGTACAGTCCAAACCTATTCATTTCTACATTTGTAATTATAATTTGAAAAGAAATAAAATAGAAGAGCTTTAACAAAAATGAAATAAATTATAAATGAGCTATATAATTAGATTTCTTGAAAGAAAACTGAAGAGCTAGAAAATTTAATACGAAGCAAATGAATAAATCAAATATTCTATAGCCATTATTAATCAATTATAATGCTGAAAGTGAAAATAGCAGATTTTTTTCTCTTTTAGGTATAGGACAGCAGGGCCTTTATTTAGCCTCTAGCAGCTCAATTACTCATTAAATACATTGTCTTCTAGTGCATATTCTTTGATATTGAAGTTCCAAGATGATCACCAGTTACCTCTGTCTTGAAATTGAGGATTTTAGGTACTGCTTTCTATAGAGTATAAGTCATGAACAGTCAACACAAGAAAGAGTTCTAGGAAATGCCACTGAGTCCTTACACCTCATCAGAGAGGAGGACCCAGAGGAAAGTTTGACATACACATTAAAGTATGCTTCTGTATAAGTCACAGGACCTTGCTAAACTAAAAAAAAAGTTTGGCATTAAATTATTAAAAAACAAACAAACAACTTGTATGTCAACTTTTAATCTTTCAGGATTCAAGTAAAACAGTTTCTTCAAACCCTAGCAGTCAGAAGGTGTATCTCCAGACAACATCTTTTAAACAAATGACAAGTATCCCAGTCCAATTACCAAAATTTCTAATTTAGTATGAAAAATTTTGGTGGTATATTTCCATTATGCTATTACACTTTTAGTAATTCAATGTTTAGCAATAGCTCACTAACAAAGGACTGATACTTTGACATCATGAGAAAATCTTAAATTCTGTATACGACTTTAAGGCAATGGCATTCCCATTGTACTAGTGGTGAGTTACTGAAAGCTTGGAGCATTTGAAGGGATCATGAGCTTTTGCGAAGGCCCTTAAAGCCCCTACCAGTCTTCAGTGAGTAAATTTTACTGGAAATTAGAGGACATGTCATGCTTTCAATATAACAGCTGAAATTCAACAACATCACTGCCCGTGGTGAAATTGAAACATGATATGTCTAAGGAACTGAATGACAGAAACATTCCCATTCTACTTAGATGGCCAATTATGCTAAAATGTACAACTGTCTTTTTTTCCTGTTTGTTTGCCTATTTGTTGGTTTGGACAGCAAGCAACTCTCTAAGAGGCTACTTGAAATTTTGCCAATGATTTAGCCAGTATCTCAAGATTTCAGAAGGATCTGGAATAAGAAGTCAAATAGATTTTAAAGGTTGAAGGTTGAAAGTCTTTGTAGAAGTCCAAGCAGAGAAAATGTATGTATTGAAATTTTTTGCAGATACATTTTACTAAAGTTTCATGCTATGATTTATAGATTACCCACATTTTATGGGTGTGTACTCAATGTACTTAGTTCAGGGTTTATAAGGACACTTTCATGCTAAACTCTGGATCCTGCAATTGTTTTTATCATAAACCAACTTTGGTGTGAGTTCATGACTGCCATGGCTATATCATTTATAGAGGATGACATTTCCAACTCTTTTCTTGTCATCTGGTTCTTACATTCTTTCTGTCCTTTCCTCTGAAGAGGTTGTAAGGCCATGAAGGGTACTATACATGCTTTGCTCAGAACTGAATCTTCAACTTTCACTTATTTTCATTACTTTGTGCAACTTTGATTCCCTGCATTCACCTCTAGTCACAACATGAGAATGTCCTCTACTTAAAGCTAAGGCTTTTTGCCTTTGCATTCTTCCTGCTTATTCCTCTGTAATTATTACAGTTAGTTGTCTGTTACTGTGAAAAAAATACTCTGACACAATCAGATTAAGGGGAAAAGGATGCTTATTTTATCTTACAGTTCCAAAGAGGATAGTTTCCAGGAACTTCAATTCCGAAGGGGATAGTTTCCAGGAACTTCTATATGAATCTTACTTAAGTAATGGTTGTCTTTTTTTCCTGTTATTTCATAATAAGTTTATTCATGGAGAGTGGTTCTTTTTGTAGTTCTCATGTTTATAGAAAAACAGAATATTTGTAATGATGTGCCAACTTAATTCTAAATTTAGCTAATTAATTCTCATTAAGCAATCCTTAAACACGTAAAACCAGCTTTGTACTTCATTGTCAGACAGTTTACTCTTTATTTTGTTATGTGTATCATTAAATGTACATTCACGATACAAAATTTCAGATTGTTGAGAAGGAAAAATGAAAGAATAGAAGAAAAGAAGCAAAACCATAATATTGAATACCAAAAAGACTGACTATTTAGTTTATTTTAGACATTATGAAAGATTAGTTTCTTCTGGTTCCCTTTTTTTGCTATGCTAATCCCATTTAAAATATAGTCCATTTGTGACTAAAATCAGCACTGAACGTAGTGTCCCTGTGAATGCAGTAGTTCACATACAATGAGGGGAATTCTTGACTCTGAAGTAGAAGGATGTGTAAATATCATACTGAATCTAGAACTAGACTGTATTGATTCCGTTTCTTAAACCATGTGTTGTGTTTTTCTAAAGCAAAGTAATGGTTGGATGATGATTATCTCAATTCCATTGGAAGTCATAAATTTCTATAAATAGGATTTTGTCTCAATAAATTGAAGATGAATAGAATGAGAACAGAATGGAAATTACAAACTGACCATTTGTCAATTGTCTTTGACTAATGAAAAGGTATCAGTTTTGTTTTGAGACTTGTTTCTTGAATCCAAATGAAATAATAATGGTAATTCTTAGCCCAAAAGAGAAGTGATACTGGTAAGATTAGGTTTAGATGCAATTCTTGTTTTTGGTCTACAATCTCAATATATTTGTGCTTTCAGATAACAACCCTAATTTTTCTGATATGAGAGAGAATTGGTGCTAGTAAGCTCTGGTCTGCTTTTTCCTGATCACAAGTATAGGTGTGGAGAAAAAATGTCCATATATTAAAAAAGTTGAAGCAGATTACAAATCTAGCTATAATGTGATAACCATATCTTCAAGTAAGAAGACTGCTGTCAGTTTCTCAGAACATAACTGTTTTTCTGTGTTCCTAGAAACAATTTCTTGGTAAAGGATTGCTTACAGTAGATACACCTGAAAATATTGATGAAGCATTCTTTTGTGCCAATATTATATAACAAGTCTTTACTTAGTGATAAATGGAATGAAATGCTCTAGCCTCTCATTTCAGAATTCAGCACAAAAATGAAGCAGCTCAACCCATCTATAATTTTGTTTTCATTTTTATCTTTGACATTTTCATACATGTATAGAATTAATTTAACCATTTCCATCAACTTTGCCTGATCCTAGCCTCTGTCCTACCATTGAAAACTTACTTCTTCAAGTCCCCCTTTTATATTAATGTCTTTTTGTATGTGTGTCACACTTAATTTTCTAGGGGTCATCTGTATTGGCATGGGCATGGAACTCAATGAAGCATACATGATAGCTCAGTGTGTTTAACACTGAAGAATGTAGGTCCCTTTTTCGGAGGCAGATTAGTCATCAGTGGTCCCCTCAATAAGGAAAGGTGCCTCAGAAAACGTTCCCCCATTTGTGATGAAATGTTAAAAAAGCTAAGTCTTTGGTAGGTCTTGTGGAGGTAGAAATGGCTGTCAAATTATAAGACAAAAAGCATAATGCAATGCATACTATTTGGTGCTTAAAGTAATATTGATATCCATGATCAAGAAAAGACTCAATATTTTGCCTATTTTGATTATTTTCCTTCTATTTTGCATGCATAGTGAATCTGGAGATTTTAGGAGAAATTTTAGAAGCTATTAGTTCCAATCACTCTTAAATTACAATTTATAAGATTACAGATTACATGTTTTCCTTTAATGGTGTTATTAATATACTTCTACTGATTCTATTAAAGTAAAATGCATTTTACTAGCTACATATCTTATAATATTTATACCAAATATGATTATTTCAACTGTAATAGAGTATCTTAGGAATCTCTTCATCTTGCAGGTTTGTCTTCCCACATCCCCGCAGTCCTCCTTTTCTGCCTTTCCCTTCTCTGGAAGTATTCCTGTTGATTTGTTATCTACTTTTCACAGAATTGGTAAAATGAAGAATATCGTGCCTTATGGGGAAAGATCAGAAAACTTAGAACATGCAGATCTGTATGTACACCAATGAAAGCATCAGTAGATTCTAGGGATTCTGACAATCTTTTCTGGGACCAGATATGTAATAATCTGTTTTATGACTGTTTAGGGATTCACATATTTTATCTTAATTATCTTTAGTATTGAATCAGTTTATTCTTAGTCTCCCCAAACCAGATATTCAATAATCATTAAAAATTGATTTTTATTCAAAATATTCTTCAAATAGAAAATATGTTTAATTTATTTTCTCGCATTTATCTCTTACTACCACCAGATATGTTGAGATGCTCAGATAACTATTTAATCTGTTTCATGAAAGGTAATGTATACACTTAAGTGTGATTCCTGAATGGTGCTGAAGACACCGACTCATCAAAACTGCCAGCAGCTCCAGAACCTGCACCAGGCACTACAGGTCAGGTCCATGTCATTTTTTGCTGATTCCCTTTTGTCAGTTCCAAGCAACACGAAACAGAATGGGAATTTCTCAACCTCCTTACACTAACATCTGTATTCAGAAACATAAGTTAGAATCTCTCTGTAGTTACCACTAAATCAAAATATTCAAAAAGTGATAGTAATGTTTGCAAAATAGAAACAGGGAAACTGAAGAAAAAGTACGTTTGGGAGCACACTGACACATCCTCATAACAAGGCTTAGGTTAGTCTCAGTTTAATCACATGTGAAATGTTAACAGTGCAGAAACATCACCATATGCATTGTTTTCAGTTTTTTTCTGGTTTTAGTATTTATTTAAGGTTGTTTTGTGTAGTAGAGTATTATAGTACATTAATAAATATGAAGATTAGAATATGCTGTTACTGCAATAAAAAAATTGATGTTTGGGACCAGGTAGACAACTTAGATGGTCTATATTAGGAAGCAATGTTATGAGGTAAGGTTTTTTATGAAACTTTTTCCCCATGTAATTTGTGACAATGACACTATAACACCTACATTAGGAATTATGTCTGATATTTTAGTTATGAATATTGTTCCATTTATAGAATTGAGAGTACCATAAAGAAAAAATGCAATGCACTATTAATATGAATATTTCTGTATATGATTCTGTATAAGAAGACATTCTTGGTGACTTATGAATTAATTTTTATTTGGTGTGTGTGTGTGTGTGTGTGTGTGTATGTGTACAAGAAGAAACTTGAATTTGTGTGTATGTGTGCAGGCCCAAGGATGACACCACATTTATTGTGTAGTATTTTTTCTTTTTTAATGAATTATTTCTGAGTTTTCATAGTCTCTGCTTTAAAGGGCCAGAATTGAAGTTCAGCACCTTATCAACCCAGCATTTTTATGTGGGACATGGAGATTCAAACTCAGGTCCTTGTGTTTGAGTGACCAAGGCTTTAACACCTGAGCCATGTCCCCATCACTGACATATGAATTCTCAAATGCTCATATTCTAAGAAGCCACTAATGAAATAAAAACTCTTCCAAATAGCAGCAGATATATGACTCAAACTCTTCATGTCTAGATTGACACCTTTCTAACATTTTTCTACACCTGATGCCACTTTTTTAATATGGGCTTCAAGTATATAAAAATGAGTTTTAGTCTATTACAATTTGTTTCCTTTCCAAATTTTATAAATCTGCTGCATGAAATACACAGTAAACTTTTATCCATGTTGATAATATAATTGAGAAAATTGTTAGGCTAGCTCATTATTAATTAATTTACTTAGAATATTTACCACACTTTTCTAACATCACACCTAGCATCTTTAGAAATGCATTCTGTCCTCATGATCTAAAAGTTTTCTAATTGAAACATTGAGTAAGGATTCAATTAGCTTTCATCATCTGGGATTTCTACTTTATTCACCTGATTTTACAGAAAAATTAATATTATTTATTGGATTATTGAGTAAAATCTCCTTTCTGAAAGTCACTATTGATAGGATTGGATGGACATGGCAACATTTTCATGGGTCTAAATTAAAAAGGAAGGTTTCCTATTTTAAGTGTTGTGTTTTAATTATATATGCATCAATCCCTTATTTTCCATGGTTTATTGCTTCTGGAATATCCATAGATATTCAAGTATATCTGTGGTCAAAGTCCTAAAATGTAATAGTGTTTGAATCTAATCTATGTATATTTTTATGTATTTTAAACAATTTCTCAGTTTTGTGTAATAGTTAATAGAGTATAATGCAATGTAAGATAAACATATAGCATATACAGCTTATCTTTTGAAATCAATTAATTTTCTAGTTTTAGTGCATTTTATTTATTTATTTTATGTTTAATTATCATACAAAGTACAGGTTTCCCTTTGGCATTTTATACATTTTAGTTTGATTACTTGTCCCATACTCCTGCCCATCACAACAGTCATCTGCCCTACCTTCCATGCCTATGATTGCACCCCTAACTTTCATATCATATGTGTTTTATTACTTTTCCATACTCTTCTCTTAAAAACACTTTTATGCCATTCATGGGCCTTTTTCTTGTCACTTGGTTTCTATGAACACTTAGTCTTATATGAATACAGATATTAAAATAAATAATACCTATGATTCATGTATGAGAAACATGTTCATCTTTCCGAGCTATGCTATTTTACTTAATACAAGATTTTCTAGCTACACCCATTTTATTCACAGTTGAATAAAATTCCTTTGTTTATGTGCAGCACATTCTCATTAACCATTCTTCTTTAAGTACTATGGTTAATTGCATTTCTTTGGTATTTTGATTGTAAGACCAGCTAACCACTCATGGGCAGATACCCAAAAGATCCTGCATAGGATCACATAGGATCACATTCACAGTTAGATTAGTATTGATTTCATAGGTTTTCCATGCAGTAGATCTAAAACCCAAATTGAAAATGATCAACTTTCTCATTACAGTTTATTTATCTCAAGACCATTGGGTGGAACTCGTTGTTTATTTATTCAACTATCACAATTTATTCATACCTTTCTGTTTTTCTTTTTTCATTTTATTAAAAATTTATTTATATATGGCCTTCCCCCACCCTCCCGGGACTGGCGCTTTCCAGCCAAAACACACTGCGCCCTAGGTGACCACCACTGCTCACCCCCAAACCCCAGGTAACTCACTAGTCCCAGCTCCTTCCACCAGCCAGTTGGAGCCGGCCCTGCTCCTGGACAGGAAGGACCCCTGGGCTACTCCCCAGCTCCCCAAGTTAATTGTGCCACCACCAGCATGTCTCCCCTTCCCTAACCGCCCAGGATGGCACAGCCAGTGAGGACAAATTGCGACCCAGGTAAGCACCCCATACTCACTCTCAAGCCTCAGGTAACTCACTAGTTCCAGCTCTTCCCACCAGCCAGTCAGAGCAGGTGCTACTCCAGGCCAACTAATTCAGTTCAGTCAAAAACACACAGAAATTAAAAGAAGGTCTTAAGAGAAAACGACAATGCCCAAGTCAAAGTGCAAATCCATGAGAAAGAAAACCTAAGAAAACAAATCTCCCACTGAAGGAATTGACCCCGTAATGATCCGTTCCAACCAGAACAAATCCACAGAAAATAACCAAGAAAGCCTGACCCAAGATAACGACTTTCAAAACATGATCATTACCATGATCAATATTATGAAAGAAGATTTAACCGCATCAACCATTTTGAAGAGGAACACAACAGACACTTGGAGTTGAGAAAAATAGTTCAAGAAACAAAAATAGGCATAGAGCAATTAAAACAGACGCAATCAGAGTTTAAAACTGAACTAAAAGACAAGTTATCTTCAACCCAGAACTCAACAGAGAGTCTTATTAACAGAACTAACAAGCTAGAAAATAGATTTTCAGACCTTGAAGACAAAGTGGGAGTATTAACCAACTCATGGAAAAGATTGTTAAACCCAAAAAGATACTTGAGAGAAATATTCAAGAGTTATGGGAAACCCTGAAGAAGCCTAACATGCATATTCATGGAATACCAGAGCAAGAATCCTAAAATAACACACCTGAGGAAATTTTTCAAACTATCGTAAATGAAAACTTTCCTCATCTAAAAGAAGAGAGGCCCATCCTTATACAAGAGGCATTCTGCACTCCAAACAGATATGACCAAAATAGAAACTCCGCACAGCAAATAATAGTTAAAACATTCCATATTCAAGACAAAGAAATGGTGCTGAGAGCTTCAAGGGAAAAAAAAAGTCACTTTTAAAAGTAAACCTATTAAAATAACAAATGACTTTGCAATGGAAACAGTAAAAGCAAGAAGAGCTTGGAGAGACGTACTTCAAGTATTGAATGAGCAAAAAATGTCAACCTGGGCTGATATACCCCACAAAACTATCTGTTATGATAGAGGGAGAAAGAAAAATTTTCCAGCACAAAGACAACTTGAAGGGATACATGTCCACCAAACCAGGCCTTCAAAGAAATGCTAGAAATGATACTCAAGCTTGAAGAAAAAAACAAGCATATCCAGGAGGACAGAAGGGAAATATAATACCATCAAAACCTAAAAGTGAAACAATAAACTCACAAAAGCCACTAAACATAATAAATGCCCAAAATTAAAAATAACTTCATTATAACATTAAATGTTAATGAAATTAACTCACTGATCAAGAGACACAGATTACAAACATGGATTAAAAATCACAACCCATCAATCTCCTGCGTGCAGGAAACCCATCTCACCACAAAAGAGAGGCACAACCTAAAAAATAAAAGGCTGGTCCAAAATTCTGAAAGCTAATAGAACCAGGAAACAAGCAGGGGAAGCCATTATGCTATCAGACAAAGTGGACTTCAAACCAAAAAACATCATAAGAGACAAAAATGGATACTACATTTCAGTCACAAGTACAATTCACCAGGTAGACGTCATAATACTGAACATATATGCACCTGATATGCACCTCCCCACATTCATTAAGCAAACCCTACTTAACAATGCAGCATAAAGCTTTAAAGACACTAAAAAAATTTGAACCCAATAGCAGAAGAAGAGAGGAGATTAGCAAAATAAGGGGAGGAATAACCAAAATCAAGAATAGGAAAATGATACAGAAAATCAACCAGTCAAAAAGCTGGTTCTTTGAAAAATCAATAAGATTGATATACACCTAGTTAAATTAACCAAAAGCAAGAGAGAGAAAACTCAAATTAACAAAATTAGAAATGAAATGAGGTTATTGCTACTGATATCCAAGAAATCCAGAGAATTATAACATCATATTTCAAAAAGTTATACTCTGGGAAATTTGACAACACAAAAGAAATGGATGAATTCCTAAGTAAATACAACTCACCTAAATTGAATCAGGAAGTTGTGAATTATTTAAATAGTCTGATAACATATGAGGAAATTGAAGAAGTACTCTCGAACCTTCCCACCAAAAAATGTCCTGGACCAGATGGATTCAGCACAGAGTTCTACCAGACATTTAAGGAGCTTATAACACCAATACTCCTTAAACTGTTCTTGAAATAGAAAAAGAAGGAACACTACCAAATTCCTTCTAGTGAAGCTAATATCATCTTAATCTCAAAACCTAACAAAGATCCACTTAAAAAAGAAAACTATAGGCCGATCTTTCTGATGAACACAGATGCAAAGATTTTTAACAAAGTCTTAGCAAATCGAATTCAAAAACATATTAAAAATTTCATGCATGGGGATCAAGTAGGCTTTATCCCTGGCATACAAGTTTGGTTGTATACTCAAATCAATAAATGTAATTCACTATATAAACCAGTCCAAAGTCCAAGACCACATGATACTCTCAATAGATGCTAAAAAGCTTTTGACAACATCCAACAGCCCTTTATGATCAAAACCCTAGAGACAGATGGAATGGAAGGAACCTTTATCAATATAATAAAAGTGGTATACAACAAGCAAACAGCAAGGATTATACTCAATGGGGAAAAACTTGAAGCATTCTCACTTCGATCAGGAAGTAGACAAGGCTGTCCACTCTCACCACTTCTAAATTTTTTTTTTTTTTTTTTTTTTTTTTTTTTTTTTTTTTATTATTTATTCAACTGTGTGTATGTGCGCGCGCGTGTCTGTGTGTGTGTGTATGTGTGTGTAGAACCACGGACGAATTCGCGAACCACCATGGACGTCTCCGCCCCGGGATTCACAGGCTCCGCCCTACCAGGACCAGAAGCGCAGGCCGCCCCCGCTTCCGTCTGGCGTCTATACGTGGGATCTGGGATCCGAACTCGGGACCTTCCGCCTGCAAGGCGGAGGCTTAACCCCTGAGCCACCTCTCCAGCCCCACTCTCACCACTTCTATTCAATATTGTACTTGAAGTCTTAGCTGAAGCCATAAGACAAGAAAGGGACATGAAAGGGATTGAAATCGGCAAGGAAGAAGTCAAGTTATTTGCAGATGACGTGATCTTATACCTGAGTATCACAACCACCTGGAACTAATAGAGATGTTCATCAGGGTGGCAGGATACAAAATAAACATACAAAAATCAGTGGCCTTCCTGTATGCCTAGAATAAAAGAAATAAAAAAGCCCTGAGAGGAACAATCCCATTTACTATAGCCCCTAAAAAAATGAAATACCTCAGTGTAAACCTAACCAAAGAATGAGAGACCTTCACAATGAAAACTTTAAAACCCAAAAGAAAGAAATTGCAGAAGACACCAGAAGATGGAAAGACCTCCCATGTTCCTGGATTGGCAGAATCAACATTGTAAAAATGACCATCCTACCAAAGGCAATATACAAATTCAATGCTATACCAATTAAAATCCCAAAGAACTCTTTAAAGAAGGTGACCAAACAATCTCAAAATTCATATGGAGGCACAGAAGACCCAAGATAGCAAAGACAATCCTGAGTAACAAAAACACTGCTGAAGGTATCACCATACCAAACCTTAGTCTATACTACAAATCCATAGTTGTAAAAACAGCCTGGTATTTGCTCCAAAATAGACACACAGATCAGTGGATAAGGGTTGAAGACCCAGATATAAGCCCACACAACAACAGCCATTTGGTCTTTGACAAAGGGGCCCAAAGAATCCAATGGAAAAAGAACAGCATCTTCAACAAATGGTGCTGGCAAAACTGGATTTCCACATGCAGAAGATTAAAACTGGACCCGTACTTCTCACCTTGTACAAGACTTAATTCTAAATGGATCAATGACCTCAATATAAGGCCAGAGACTATAAAAACCTTAGTTGAAATGGTTGTGAACTCCATCGAGATTATTGGGCTAGGCCAACTATTCCTAAACGGATATCCAATAACACAGTCACTACAACAAACACTCAACAGACAGGATCTTGTGAAATTAAAGAGCTTCTGTTCAGATAAGGGATTGTAACCCAAGCACAAATGCAACCAACAGAATGGGAGAAAATCTTCACTAACCACATATCTGATAGAGCTCTATTATCCAAAATGCACAAAGAACTAAGAAAACTAAACACCAAGAAAAAAAATGGGCCAATTAAAAAATGGGCCTTGGTAGGGGGGGCATCCAATACCCATCAGAATGTAGGGAAGAATATTGCAGGAGCAGCACAACTGAAAAAACAAATCAACAAACCATAATCCAGAACTTCAAACCACCTGGAACTAGGCCAGCCTAACCTCTCCCCATCCTGAAGCTCAGGGAAATTTGTCTAAGAGGGGGCAGTAAGATTGTAAGAGCACAAGGATGGGAGGAGCAATGATATGTAAGATACTCCACACAAGTTAGGGCCGAAGCAATCATGATTGGACTTTGGATGCCCTGCGCAATGACCAACACACTATTGACCCCACAAAGTCTAGCATCTGCTAAAGGCACCAAGATCCTTGGAGGCAAGGGATTGACAGCCACAGTAGTGTTCCTATGCTTAAGGGGAACACAGGAAAGGGTTCTGGGAAATGCCACTGAGTCCTTGCACCTCATCGGATAGTAGGACCTAGAGGAGAGTTTAGCATGCACAGTACAGGATGCTCCAGGGATGGGGAGGAGGCACTGGGAGATAGGGAGGGAGGGGGGAAAGGAAAAGGAAATTGGGGAGGGAACAAGGGGGTCCAGAAAGGGGTCGAAGGAGAGAAGGGACCGGGGTACCTATTAAGTTTGTATGAGAGGAAATAAATAAATAAATTTTAAAAAAGTATTTATATTTGGACAAAGTGAATTTCTGTCTATACATGCTATTCCTCCTCTCCTATCTTCTTCCTGTTCACACTCTTTTTCTGTCCCTCCCACCCTCATGTAGTATAAGTGATTCTTCAGTGGGAAACAGCTTTACACCTTTCCATTCATCGAGGAGAAGTCCATCATCTACACAGATGCTCCAACTAGATGATTGATATGCTTTTAAATATATGGCAATGTGTATGAATATTGGTTGAATAAATAAGTGATTCCTTATTTCCTCTACTTTGCAAACCTTTCACTCTCTCAACCCCCTTCTGAAACACATTCACTCTCTCAATCCCCTTTTGAAACACATTCTTTCTATTCCATTCTCCAAATCAGTGTGAGAACAATTATGAAAAATAAGAGTAAAATGAGATCCACACATTAATCTCACTTGTATTTTTAGATCAAATTATTAAATACTTATAGACAGATTATAATACTACGTAAGTTTTTAAAGAGTTGGTAACCAGGTTGAATCTTCCTAAGGCAAAGCATATGTTTATTAACTTGCTGTTCTCTTTCTTTTCTCTAATACTTTCTTACTGGAAATAAGAACTTATTGTGTACTTCAAGTTGGCCTCAAGAACTTATGCTCCTCTTTCCTCACTCTGCTTATTGATTCTGAGATTTCTCTTGTGCACACAGCCAGTTCTGTATGTCATTTGTTTTATTCATTATTTCTCCCATAATACATATCACTAATTCAATTTTACATGTACATATTTTTCACTACATTTTTTGCATATGTGGATGTGTGTGTAACTAGAAAACTTTTAAGAAAAGTGTGAGAAGACATATTTAATCTGTTTTTTAAATTTTTATTATTATTATTTATTCAATTGTGCACGTATGCACATGTGTGTGTGTGTGTGTGTGTGTGTGTGTGTGTGTGTGTGTAGAACCACGGATGAATTCAGGAACCACCATGGATGTCTCCACCTCCTCCTTGTTTACTCTGCCCCAGGATTCACAGGCTCCGCCCTACCAGGACCAGAAACGCAGGGCGCCCCTGATCCACCGTGGCGTCTATACGTGGGGTCTAGGATCCGAACTCAGGACCTTCCGCCTGCAAGGCAGAGGCTTAACCCCTGAGCCACCTCTCCAACCCCTTAATCTATTGCAAGGAAGACTTAAGAGTGTCAGCTGGAAAACTAGACATTTTTAATGCAAATATTCTTTTTCTTATCAAAGTAATTCACTTTTTAGTGTGCTAGAATGTTTTGATATTGGTGCTTATTCTGCTATATGTGCATATGCATTTATGTAAACATTATTAAGTACATGCACAAATTCACATTCCCTATGTGTATACATTTTTACAAATAAGAATATACACATTTGTTTTAAAGACAGGGAAATAAAATTTCATAAATGAACCCTTGTCTTTCAGTAGAATCTACTCAAAGGTCAGTAATGAATTTTTAGGGAAATATTTTGCTGATTATCAGCCATTAATTAATTAAAGTGCTGTTTTTCACATCAACATTGAAAAACCATAAATACCATTCCCATAAACAAGAAGGTAGTTTTCAGCAACATTATTTTGAATGCTAATTAGTAAAATGCCCAATAAAAATTAATTTAGTTGAATGCATTGAAAAATCTAAAACTAACCATGGTTTTGCTTAGGCTTCCAAATATTCAGCACCTCTCTTTGCACTCCATGTGTTACATCTTCATATGCAAGTTATAGTCCTTCATTGTCATCATGCTGATGACACTAGGTTTTCAAATCTTCTCTTTTCACAACAGGAATACTCTGCTTCCTATAAGTGATAAATGAATTTATGTTGTAATTTTATTTATTTATTTATTTATTTTTGCTGTGTGTCAATATATCCTGGCAAAACAAGTCTAGGGAGAAAGAATAGATTTGTTCAGTTTACTGATCCAATAGTCCGTCAAGGTGGTAGCCACATAGCAGAAAGAAAGGCCTGGAAGCAGAAGCAGGAGACTGATTCAGATCATTATGGCTGTCATGAATCAATAGAAAATTGAGAGGAATCAAGGCCAAGCAATCACACCTTGATATCTGCCCCATTGGATGTGCCTTCCTGGTAAGATTTCACTTCTCAAAGGGACAACAATCTTCCCAAAATTAATTCCAGTTAAGGATTTACACACAAATATGGAGGATAACTCACATTCAATTACATCCATTACAATGTCTATTTAGCTAGTCATTAAGTCTCCAGTATAGTAGATAAACAATATAAAGCACCTCATCAGAATCATAGTGAAAACTGACTGTCATGCTAAAAACAATCACATTTTTTAATCTTACCGTGATTATTATTAAATGTCATACAGTGTATTTGATATTATTGTTTTAGCAGTACTGGATCATTGGGTTCATAAGTCACCTTTAATTCTCTTTTTAACAAATTTGTCCCTCAATGACTCTTCTCTTGTCAGAGGTATCTCTGCTTGTTGTCCCACATTCATTATCAGCACACTCTAAGAAAGAAGCTAGAGCCAAAACTAATGCAGTCATCAAGGCATTTGGATCTGAAGTCTGTCACCCTTGTGAAGACAGAATATAGTTATAGCCCCCAAACATGCCCTTAGGTATTTTTAAGCAAGTTATTTTTTAATAATTTTAAAGATTTGTCATGTTTTGAAAGTTACACTTTGAATTTATCAAGCTCTTCTTAATTACTTCGTACATTTTAAAGCTTTCAGTATGTACATCACTCTTGATAAATGATTTGAATATGGTTGAATGTGGTTGTCATTACTAGTCTATCAGTCATCCAATCAGGAATGGATTTTCTTTTTAAAAACCAAATTGGCATTTTTATACTAGTGATAAAATGAGTATACTTTTTCCTCAATACTCTTATGTTCATTGGTCACATTTTGGAAATGGAGTTATTCTGAAAATAGTGATTTTTTTAGAGTATGTTTACTTGGGTCAATGAAGAAAGTTGCATGTCCTCATCTGTAAATTACATAAATTTTTTATATTTTGCCTAATTTATAGAGCCATGATGAGAACCTATCCCTAACTCACCATTAATTAAAACATTTTCTTTGATTAAAATTATCTCCAGTATTATATTGATTGTCTGATTCATGGTTTGTGGTATAAATATTTCATTATGGTTAAAGTGGCTAAAGTGTCAAATTATCTTTTCAACAAATACTTTTCTACCAACAAATTAAATGTTTCAAAGCAGGAATAACACGGTATATCCAGAAGTCAAAAAGAAAAAAAGAGGTTGAAATATTTAACTCAGGCCTCAGATTTTAGGCATTGGACATTGGACTCTCAAGATTATCATCAAGATCAAATAGGATGGTTATTATATTTCCTCTAGAGTTCCTGAATCTGATACAACACAGCTCATAAGGCTAGCACTTGATGGAACACTGGAGACTCATATGAAGACAAAAATTCATAGATAGATAGATAGATATTTCTATATGAATGTATACTATATATGCAGTATACATATAAATATGACATATACAAACTGTAGATATACATATATATGAATAGAATATATATACAAAAATGAATTTCAGGCTGAAAAGTGCATTTGTTATGAAGACAAATATATCATATTTTTGCTAACTAACAACAGCACATTCAAATACTGCTTGCATGATCACAGCAAAGGAAGTCTTCAGGTCACTATTTTAGTAAAAGTCATCCAGAAAATTAAATGTCATGTCACTGAAATTTCCAATATTAAATTTCATTATACACACAGGCAAATTTTCCCCAAATAATTAAAATTGCAACCAGTTTACTATCATTATTTTTGAAAATTTAACCTTTACCATAGGGTCAGTTTCTTTTCAGTTCAAAAGCTTTGTCATATTTCTTTTCAGTTTCATTCATGCCTGTTTTCCATTCAAATAAGTGCACTTAGGCAGATATATTAGCTTCTCATCCTATAATAAAGATGGAAATCATCCACTCCTATTAATTTGCTTACCGAAAAAAATTTCACAGTGCAGCTTTAATAGATTTTAACGCAACAAGAGCTTATTCTGACCTCTCAAGCAGCAGAGGACACTGCATAAAACACTACTGGGTATACCTTAGTCAGAAGTTCCTGGAATTTTAATTGGATTCATGACAGGTGTTGATTCCAATTTCAGTTGTCACTACTGGTCAGAAATGGTCATAGACCTTTTTTTTTCAATTGATGATTTTTGAAGTCATTTAAGGCTGAGAACTTAAACATTTCTTAACTAGAGAAATTTTGAAAAAAAATAACCAAGATATGATGAGAAGAAAGGTAGTCATAGTAAATACATAAATGTGAATGTGATAATTTTGTAGCACTCCTTGTTGTCACTCGTAGACATTTTCTTTCTCTAGTGGAGATATTAGTGGTGTTGCATGAATTTCACAAAGCATTGTCAGTATGACCTCGAAGATTCCAGGAAAATGTAATAAAAAACAAGAAAACATGATAAGAATATTTATATTTCTTCAAAGTATGACACACATATATTCAACATAGACTCTATATCAATCACCTGGAACTAGGCCAGCCTAGTCTCCCCATCCTGAAGCTCAAGGAAATTTGTGAAAGAGGGGGTGGTAAGATTGTAAGAGCACAAGGATGGGAGGAGCAATGATATGCAAGATACTCCACACAAGTTAGGGCCGAAGCAATCATAATTGGACTTTGCATGCCCTGCGCAATGTCCAACACACTATTGACCCCACAAAGTCTAGCGTTTCCTAAAGGCACTAGGATCCTTGGAGGCAAGAGATTGACAGCCACAGTAGTGTTCCTATGCTTAAAGGGAACACAGGAAATGGTCTGGGAAATGCCACTAGGTCCTTGCACCTTATTGGAGAGGAAGACCCAGAGGAGAGTTTAGCATGCTCATTAAAGGATGCTCAGGGAATGGGAGGGGGAGGCACTGGGGGATGAGGAGGGAAGAGGGGTGGGGGGCACAAGGGAATGGGGGTTGGAGGGAGGGGGTACCAGTATACCTGTTAAGTTTATATGAGTGGAAATTAAAAAAAAAAAACCTTTTAACTTCAATAAATAAATAAATAAATAATTTCTTTAGTATATGAAATATTCTGAAAATATTCAAAAGTATGTGCTTTAGACAGGGAGTGGAGAGAACAAAATATCATGACTTTGGAATGAAAGAGCCATCTTTGAATAGTCTTATTGGATGCCATTGCAGGAAAACTTTAGATTTTGAACATTGAGCTCTGCAATCTTTATTGCCCATTTTTTCATAGGAAAGAGGTCTGGTTGCCTCAGAAATTATAATTTTTTCTTGATCTCCACTTAGAGAAGGACATTTTTCCTCTTGCAACACACACAAAATTCATTCAAGTTTACACACAAATGACCCTCCCACCCACACACCTAATTTGCATTCAGTTTTATAGACTTGTAACATACATTTCATGAAACCATACTCAAAATTTCAATTAATTTGAAATAAACTCTGATATATTTTAATTCATTCCATTTCTTTTAAGTGCTACTCATAACCAAGTATACTGATTTTTATAGCCTTCTAATGAGTCCTAACTTAAGGATTGGAAACCCTGTTATAGAAGTCATTTGGTAGTCTGCACACTAATCTATATATTAAATCAACAATTACAGCACCAACAAAAATATTGTCCAGGCTAAAGTTATTTTCTTCAGTAGGAAATAAAAATTATTCAATATTTTGACAAATGCTGAATGAGAGAGTGAGTAAAAACAGAATTAACCTTTTGCTTTGCAGACACATAGCTTTCCTCTCAGCATGCTAATGCTGTGTTTACTAGGAGGACAATGCTGTATTTGTTGGTAATAGAAAGAATTGCTCATTTATAAGAAAACCATATTTCCTTTCTGGTCATTCTGGGTTTCAAGACTGGTCTTTATTTTCCTTTGAAATTAAGAAAGAATAACTGTATATTATAGTAGTAGAGAATTTTAAGACTTACAATAAATGAAAACAGTGAAAGTTTACACATTTGATTACAATGAATTTTATTCCTATAAAACAAATTCTTATTTATCAAGACCATTTGGAATCTTTACCTGAATTTTTATCACATTTCAAATGGGATTTTCATTAAATGGATTTTTATACAAGGTGGTAGGAAAAGAAACTTTGGCATCAGAATAAACGTTTGCAGCTACATTTGAAGCAGAGTTTAGCCACATTCTACTACAATGCAGAGTGAATTTCCAGAAGCTATGCATCAGTATTGATGGGTCCTCCATTCTGAGCTCTGAATTTGTTTTCTTTATTTTTGGCCCCTTGGGATATTATTGTCATTTACCATTTATACATAAAAATAAAGTTGATTAACTATGTCACATATAAAATAATTCTTCAGTCTTTTGTAAGAAGGACAGAAACCCATAGGTATCTCTGAGCCATCTAATCTTACAGGCAAGTTATACACTCTGAACATGCAATTTGGATGCTTACACCTTGCAAGTTCCTCATCTTTGATTCTGGGTCACCCCATGCCTCTCTGCCAACTTTGCCTTATTTACAAATCCTTCTGAAGTATTAGAAAGCAATGTGGGAGGGTTTCATCATATATGATGTATATCCCCACCTGCTGACCAACAAAACTTGCCTCACTATTGTTTCCTGTCAGCAAGACCCCAGACAGAGCACTTTTTATAGTCTGGATGAAGTTTATAAACACAGCATTATTTACACACATGTATTTAAATGACTTTATGCAGAGCTAGAAAGAAATTCTGTAAGTATCCTGTCACATCTCTGCAAGAGGGAAGTGAAAAGTTCTTATTAGAGGGCATCTATTTACACTTCAGTAAAGGAAAAAGCTGAGAAAAAATGATATTCAATAGTCTACAATATTCAACTTGTTTTTCTTTAATATTTAAGTGCACACATGTATGTGTGTATAGGTGTGTGTGCATATCTGTGCGCATAGAAGTGAGTATACATGTACTATGGTATTTAGAGAAGAGCCTCAGGTGTTGGACCTCTAATTTTACCTTATTTGAGGAAAGGTCTCTTTTTTTGCTGCTTTTTCTGGCAGTATAGCTATTCCCTAAACTTCAGAGAATTCCTCCGTCTCCTCTTTCCAACTCTTGGTGGGAGAACTAGGATTATAGATATGTGCTATGATGTTGGGATTAGTTTGGGGAATGGAAATCCAAACTCAGGTCATCAAACTTGTGGAGCAAGTGTTTTACTGACTAAGAAGTCTCTTATAGTTCTGTCTTGTTTTTGTTTTGTTTTATTATAGTAACATATTTTAGAAAAGGAAGAACTAAGTTTAGAGTCATCAAATCTCTTAATATTTTCTAATTTCCAGTTAACAATTCTGTGTTTTTGCTTCTTTGCCTGTTTGCTTGTTTGCTGGCTTGTTTTATTCTTTTCAGAGATTCTGTTCAGCCCAGTAAGATTCTTCAACAATAAATGAGCATGGTCTTGGTATGCACTCAGTCTGCATTTTCCCTTCCTTGAAAAATCAGCAATGCCTTTATTTCTGCCTCACAGATTACAATTCACCATGTGTAAGCATCTTGTTACATGAGTAAGAACGTATGAAGTCCTTGATCTAAGGAAACAGCTAAGTAAATACGAACTGGTTTCCCAGAACTAGTCTTCTGACATATTAAAATAAACGAAATGCCCCTGTGCTGGCTCATCTTAATGTAAGTGTCTCCATGCTGGCGGTGATGAAAGGCACAGATGCAAACAATCAAGGAATTCAGAAGCTTCAGCAACCTTCGCTTTCAAATTTTGCAGTGTGGACTCCACCAATGGAAACCTGACTTTAAATAGAGACATAGCTTCTCAGTCAAATGTTTTTTAATTTCATAACTCTATTTTAACAAGTGAGATAAACTTCTACTGTTTTGGTAAAATGTGGCAAACACCCCCTGGCAAGAAGTTGACTTTTTTAAATAAGAAAATCAGTAATTTATAAAATATAAACAGTGTGGTTTATGCTCTCAATGGGGCTGGAGAGGTGGCTCGGGGGTTAAGCCTCTGCCTTGCAGGCAGAAGGTCCTGAGTTCGGATCCTAGACCCCATGTATAGACGCCGGGCAGAAGGGGGGGCGGCCTGCGTTTCTGGTTCTGGTAGGGCGGAGCCTGTGAATCCCCAGGCAGAGTAAACAAGGAGGAGGTGGAGGCGGTCCGTGGTGGTTACCAAATTCGTCCGTGGTTCTACACACACACGCACACACACACATATACATGCACAATTGAATAATTAATAAATAAAAAAAATTTAAAAAGTGGAATTAAGTTAGAAGAGAGAATCGGAAAATGATCAAAAATGTGGATAAGACAATTTCAAAGAGGAGAGGGGGGAGGCAGGGACAGTGAATCCATCATTCCTGACCTATAGAAAACTGCTGATGATCTTTCATCATGTCTTCAAACACTTAGGAAAGATAGAAATGGCATTACTACACTGTCTGACTCTTTGTATTTTGGCACAACTTCATTCTCAACTCGAGTTTATTAAATTCAAGGATATCCAAACCATTTTTAAGACTTTCCCAATAAAAGAACCTAGTGTATGCTTCTCAGAACATCTAGAATTAGGTGAATGCTCCTCTCTGTCATGATTATTTTAATATTTGTCTTGCATTAACATTCTCATTCTTCTTGCCATTTGCAGTATACACATGACAGTATTAAAAGTAAACTTCCATCTGTTTCATATGAAATATTTTTCATTATGAACAGAAAGGAAGAGAATGAAGCCATATGAAAGACAATTGGTCACTTATTTCTCCTTTCAATGGTCCAAGATATAGTCTAGATTAATGTGTATGTCAATGTAAGAAGGACGGTAGAGCTGAGCAATGCCAGCATCATGAATAGCATCATGTCCTATCCTCAGAATAGGACATCTCTCTATTTTTAATGAGAGTGATTTATCCACAACAAGCCTTAGCTATAGTCTTTCTTAGGACATTCTAACACCATTGTGGAAGATTCTGCCTTTAATAAACAGACTCAAAATATTTGCAGTTATGATTTCTTATATAGATTGTCAGTCTCAAGAAATAAGTCACACAGAAAACTTTTCCTCAACCAAATAGTAACATGTCTAACTATTCCCCCTGTGTCTTCACTAGACATAGGCACTATTTGACAGTAGAAAACTCAGAGCTCCGGGAACATTTTGTAAAGAATTGATAGTTAAGTTAAGCCCCAAGCAAGCTTGTAGGAAATTATCTGATTGATGGGGAGACCTAGCCCATGGTATGTGGTACTAGTCCCTAGATGGGTGAATAAGATGGAGGCAGGTATTTAAGGACTTGGCATCCTTTGGTATACTTGGGTAGACATGCTGTCTGCCAAGTAAATCTTTTTCCTCTTTGAGCATTTTTGAGGCTACACAGATAGGTAGGGTGTGCCCAGTTCCCTCAGACCCACATGTTGGTGTGGACTCTCTTGCCAAGAAAGATTAATAACTTCAACCAGATTATAAGTAAGAATAAACACCTCCCTTGACATAGTTCCTTCCGACTATTACAGGAAAAGATGTCTTTGCTCCTCAGGATGTTTCCTCTCTTCAGGATCTTGTTTGCTATCCCCATTTTCAACATAGATCCTCAGTGCTCTCTTGTCCCTTCATGGATCAGGAAATTCATTTACACACTCAACACCAGACCTTTCTGTGCCATCACACAGGACAGTCACAGTTGCTGCTCCCATTTCACCAAAGATATAAACTAAACAGGTTCATCATACAAAGGTAAACGTGAAATAATATTATCATAGCTTACAGTTTTCCTAATAGTGAAATCTGAAAATAAAAATGAACTTTGCTGTTCTTATTGAGTCCATGCTGGATTCTAATTACCAATATTTTCTCAAAAAAAGAAAGACAGAATGTTTTCAATTTTTCTGAAATAAATTTAGGAGATAAAAACCTGAAATTTGTGATACTTTATGAAAATTCTCTTCCTTTCAAGTGTCATTAAAAAGAAAGGGAACACTAAAAATAAATGAATGAATACATGAATATATGAAATCAAAAACAATTATTTAATTTCTCAGCTAAAACAATTCTTTAATTTCTCAGCTACCAGTATCTCCATGCCTCTTGCATGGCCTGTACAGATCCAAATAATCACGTTCTTCCTTCTATATGCTATCTTTTTTTTACAGTCATGGAGTCTAGAATAGCTGAAGTAGAGTTCATGGAGGAGCAGAAGAACCTGAACCTAGAAGACAAGAAAGGACAGTCCCCCCAAATAAGTCGTGTTCTTAGTCCAGAGAGGATTTTCAGTGAATCTCAGCATTTTGTAATTAAACTTTCGCTTGAAATGAGCAATAAAGATCCTGTGACTTTGACTTGCAAGTACCCATTAGCAGGCCTTTGGTTGAAGAGAATTTTCTGATTGGAGGAGGACACAGAAGAAATATAGAATCTAGAGAAGCTGGCATAGGCTATCAACCCCTATGCACAAAGATCCATGTCCAGATTTAGAATTTGTACCCCACTTTTTCCCCTTCTTTATTTCAAATATGCTTTGTGTTTTGTGATATTTAATACATGCATTGCTCTCACAGAAAGGGAAATAAATAGGAAACAAATTCAGATTACAGGAACTAAACCCAGCCAGAGCCTCATAATGCAGCTTTCTAGCTCATCTGACCCCAAGTGGGAATTCTAATAATGTTATCATTTGATTCCCATTTCGGGTGCTTTGCATTTTTATATATGCTAAAGAATTCAGCTACTCATCCAACTGGCATAAGCAATAGGGAAACTTCCTTTAGAGCACAGGTGTACAAGCAAACAAACCCTTTCTGTGCTTGAAAATTGATCCTTCGGTACAGCAAACTTCCCAGCATGTGCTGAACCAGCTAGAAGAGTCAGAAGAGCCCAGCTGTCAGGTAGAGAAACAGATGCTGATCACCTGTCTTTACCTGCAGGCAGAGTCAGGTCCTGTTACCTTGAACTGTCTTTTCACGGCCTTATTCCGAAACAGGCAAGCAGGCAGAAGAGCACTAAACTGTGCTAGGGTTAAAGAAGTGCAAACTGCTGGTTAACTCTGGATGCCCTGCAGACAAAACTTCACATTAGGAGCTGTGCAGGGCTACTGAGTTTGTAGATATCTCTGTGTGTGTGTGTGTGTGTGTATGTATGTCTGAGGAAAGAGCAGGAAATGCATAAATATGTGCAAGGGTATGCAAGCTGTCTTTCCGGTAGGGATGTGTGAAGACCAGAGTTTGAAGTCAACATGTCTTTTTTAATTGCTTCTTCACCTTACTTTTGACAATGGGTTTTCACAAAACCTGGGGTTTGTCATTTTGTCATTAGGCTGTTAAGTCATGGAGCATTCACCTGTCTCTGGCCCTCCAGTGCCAGGGTTATAGACCAATAATGCTCTGCTCACCTTTAACAGGGTTGCTGGCAAGCAAAACGTGGGTCCTCATACTAGTGAGCCAAGCACTTTATCCACTGAGTCATCTCTCCAGCCCCTGTGGATATCTTTCAAAAGAAAAGCTTTATATATATATTATATATATATATACACACATATATATTATATATAATATATATTATATATAAAGTAGAATTAACATGAAGAGTTAAACATTATGTTAATGCTAAAAGGCAGATACTAAACTCCTTGTTGAACTATAGTAAAGTTAGAAGAACTCCCTTTGTGGCAAGGTCTGGCAATTTTATTTTTGTTGGTTTAGTTACTTATTTTTCCAGCTTCTTTGTGGCAAAGAAAAGAACAAAAATTCCATGTTCCGACATTAAATCATTAACTCTCCACTCCATCCTTTGATTTAACAAAATTTGAAACTTGCCTGGGTTACAAGCAACAGATTGAAAAAGTTCTGTTTAAAGGGACTAACTGATATTGAGGCCTCTGTACCCTAGGCTTTTGTTTATAAGGAAGAGCTTTCCATCTTTTACACTGTAAGTCTTAAAACAGTTGCACGTGAACATTCTCTTTTATTAGGGAGGATAGGGTACATCAGCCATTTTCAACACTTACTGCTTTCTTCAATCAGACATTCAAACCCAAGCTCTTACTGACAGCAAGGTAGCTACTCTGCTTTGCTCCCAAATATTGATAGTTCACAGAGTTAGCCAAGCAAAAAGCCAAACCCAGCTTCTCAGCTGGTATGCTTTGCAAATTTTTCTAACCCTGTCTCTGGTATTTCATATTTCTTAAGAATTTCCAAAGCATGGATTTTCAAAGAAGCTATCCCCCACTCCTAAACCCCACCCTGCCAAATCTTTGAAGCCATGCCTCTTTAAGACTTGGTGGTGATAAATTTAAGACATCCTAAGCTTTAATCAAAGTTCTTCTCTAATCCCTGAACTAAAAGCTGAACATGTTGCACACTGGATAAAACCAGGCGTCTGTCAGCTCCTGAACTACTTGAAAGCTGAATTACAATATCAATTCTTATTGCAGGACCAAATTAAATTTTATGTTGACAACTGCTAACATTTTCATGTTAAAGCCTCTTCATTGCTACATTTCTATCTTCACTTTTGTTACCACAGTGAAACTGCTTCTGCCAAGGCCAGGTTCACCGAAGCCCACCGTGTTCAGTAAATACATCCTAAGCATTTTATTTGTTGATCAATATGAAACATTTTTCATACATGAAGAGAAGAAAGTAGATGTCTCAAATTTTTGGTTAAGCAGTATTTTCAGGTGTAAATAGAAATTGTTTTTTTTACAGGCATTGTATATTAAAGTAAATTCTGCTGCATTTGAAAACCTGTCAGATTTATTTTGTACTGGTATTCAGGATCCTCTCTCTTTTGACCAGTATTATATGAAGTTCCTCTGGGAAGATAATGTGCGTGATTGCAGGTTTGCCTTGTTAAAACCCATGGCTTTTTATGCAGTCATGTTTTTGCCTATGAATTATGCATGAAAGAGTATCTCATTACATTTCATTTTCTTTACAGCGGCAGCATGTCTTGCAGACGCACTCCAGTTCCCATCAGTCCAGCTCCCCTTGCCCTGCAGTGTGGCTCTATCCAGATGCCTTCATAACATTTGAGACAAAATGGGCGTGTTTAACTTGTCACCTCATGCCTGCTATAAATTATTCACTGGAGCTCTGCACAGATTTGTGAGATAACCAGTCCAGACTCAGAGAAACTTCACAGACTGTGTGGGGGAAGCTGACAAAGACCTGGAAGGCCATTTCTCTGAGAGCTGTCCAAGGAAGAGGGGAAAATGGCCATCTGTCTGAAAGTCAACTTCATTTCCATGCTTACAAATTCTTGACTTGCTTCCTAACTGAAATTAGTCATAAGTGTTTGCCACTATGTATGCATGGCTATTTTTATTTTTCCGCCTCAGAGGTAAAGGTCAAAGATCAAAGCCCTGGATTTTTGTTTTTCATATTTTTTTAAATGAAACCATTGGTCTTCCATACCTGACAAGATGAATTAAACGTAGGGAAAAGATCACAGAATTTAATCAGCACAGTCATTCAGTGTATGTGGTCAGAAAGAATCACTCAAAGAAGTGTTTTGAAACCTAGATTAGTAAACCTGTCTGAGTGTAATTGTGTGTGTGTGTGTGTGTGTGTGTGTGTGTGTGTGTGTGTGTGTGTTATGAGGGGGCCTAAGTAAGTTGGTAATCTCCAATGCCAAGCAGACCTTTACAAAACAACCTGACTGGAAATGAGATCAATCATGTCTGTATCAAATCATGTCACTTACTAACCTAAAGTTATTTTTATTAGAAGAGTCAAACAAGAGAGCAGAGAAATATTCCTGCAGAAGACTAACATTAACTCCCAAAAATATGATTAGCAAATACTTTCTTATTATCCAGATAAGACTATTTGTGAAATCGATGAGGATTATAGGACAACCTTCTGTGATTCCAGGAAGGTAACAAACCACCATTTTTAATTTGGAGTAAACAGAAGTTCTATGACTTTCTTTAGAACTTCTTGTGAGATTGTGGACACAATCATAAAAGAAAAAAATAGTCTTAATTATTCCAAATGTCAATTATTTTTTTAAAAATTGAAACCTTTATAAAATTACATCAAAAGAAATGATTCACAAGCTAGTTGTTCAGAATAATAGCAGGAAGGCTTAGGTTCTGACAAAAAGCTTTCAAACTGCATTTCCTGCATTTGTGATATGAAACCTAATTAGAAGAGGTTTTCAATTTGTTAAAAAGAAACTTTGCTATCATACTTCCACTTACTTATTAGTATATATGTAGTATTTTCTACACGTGTGTTTATACCCAGTTACACATAACTAATAAATTTGTAAAGCTTCATGTTTTCCAGATGTAAATATATACATAGACCATATACTCACTGCTTAAGTCTGTTGCTGAGTGACCACAAAGTGATTTATGAAGGATGCAGGCAATCTATCAAATGACCCAGTCTATGTAGCATTATCAATTGTTGAACTCCAGTAAGTTATGCTTTTATTCCATGTATTTTTCTTACTCCAAGAAATCTTCATGGAGATTATTGAATAATAACATGGAACAGTGATTTTTCAGGTTCAAAGAAGCGTTTATCTAAACAATCGCATGCTTTAGTGATAAATATGCACTTTTTCCCTCCTTAACTGCCATTTTTCTCATGTGGAAATCACCTATATTACTAAGACATGGATCTAATGAACCAGATCTTCTGTTGGCTTTTGTGTAAGTACAAAGAAAGGTTGACATTTGCAGTGTGAAGCAGCTGCTTTTGAAAGCTTGTCATTTCCCCCATCGAGTGACATTGAGAAATGTTATTTAACTATTGGCTGAAAGAATAGATGGCCGCTATTATAGGTAGCTCCATAATGTGCAAGAGATGCACAGAAAATATGGATACACATACAGGTGGTTCAGAACCTGACATTTTCATTAAACAAGATCTCTCATTGTTTCTACTAACTGCTAGAAAGTAGATTTCCATTCATGGATTCTAAGAAATAATTCATTGGAATGATCTGCAAAACCAAGTCAAAAGACATGGTTATTGCTATGTGTTCTTTTGACGGAGAGCTGACAAAAGAGTGTTTAACACTAAATATTACCTTCTGCAACTTAAATTGAAATGTCTTCAAGTTTTATGCATCTTGTCCATTTTGAATGTGATTAAAATAGTTGGGATGACTTAGTTGAAATAGATCCTCATACTTTCTGGCTTCCAATGTCACCTGTAAATTGTTGGTTTATAGTACCAGGGTGCCCACTAGAAAAGTACTACTTCCTCTCAGAACAAACTATGTCATAGCTATTTATATGACACACAAAGGATTCATGGTAGGCTTGATTCACCTTGTTCACTGTTGCATGCCAGACCTCTTCCCACTTAAGGAGTTATAATAAACACGGAGACAAGTGTCCTCTACTCTTGTACTTTCACGTTTACATGTTCCAATGAAGACTCATCAGCAACATACTCAATAATGAAAGACAGCTGAGGGTTTGGTAGTGTTACTACACAGTAATAATTTCACATTTCAACTTTGATTTGAGGGAGTTGACATATAACAGGCATTTCAAAAGTAACAGTTATATTGCCCACACTGAGACCATAGAGTGTCATGACTTAGAGAAGAAAATTTCCTAGAATCACTTTAGCAGTATTTCATTCAGATATGTGTGTTTCATATTGAAAAGTACTTGTCAGTATAAATTTGTCTCATTTACATTCCATTTAATACTAACCACTTACTATATAGAGATATATATATTATATGTATGTATATGCATGTGTATAAAATTATATATGTTTATACTATATGCATAATTTTTTCTATTCCTACTTCAACAATAGGTACACTAAGAATTCTAAGGAGCAGTACAAAAAGAATAATCATTTATTTTTTAAAAGCATTCTATCTATGACTGTGTAGCATGAATTAGAATTAATTATTTAAATGAACAATGCATCAGTTATAAGGTAGAATGAAGGAAAAATACTGACAAAAAAAGCACATGATGCTTATACCCTGGGTTTGATGTGGGTAGAATATAAGCTGCCATGACTCTTATCCTTATTAGCCTTTTTCTCTCATTCTAGTGCCTCACCCTGTTTTCTAATCACATTGACATGGGAGCTTTTTTGTCCCTGGCAAGTGAGTTATATGCAATGACAATATTTATATATTTGAGTAGAATTGCATGGAGCTACTTCAAAATTCAAAAAATATACTTCTTGAGTCAGATCACATTATGTCAAACAATACGTATTTGAGATGAGATAGATTCCAAAATGACTAAGAGTGATTTGGAGATCAAAACTGAGGTGGCTCCATGTTTAAATGTTGCTGTTAAAACACAACAAATGATCTTTCTATTAAATTAAATTTTGACAATTTATAAAAATTTACTGAAATCATACATATTAGGAACCAAGTTTATTTAACAGATTACTGATATCTAAAGGAAACATTTAGAAGAAGGCTTAGAATTCATGAGTATTCTCAAATAAAATGTACTTGTAGCTTATCAATTCTAAAGATCCACAAAGGACTAAGCCAAATAAAATTCTCTTGAATTAAAAAGAAAAATTCTACTTAGCAGCAGAATATATTTCTTCTATTAACACTAACAACACAAATTGGCTAAACCAATTTTTTGGGAACAATTCAAATATCACCTAATGATCTCTTTACTATAACATTTTAGTAAAAGATTCATATCCTATATGCATGATTTTTCCTTAGTGAGCTTGAGACCTTAATTATTTTATGATATATAAGATTGATAGGCTGGAGAGATGGTTCAGGGGTTAAGAGTCTGCCTTGCAAGCAAAAGATCCTCACCTCAGGTCCCAGGTCCCCTCTCAACACCAGGCAGAAACAGCAGAAGCCTGCACTTCTGGCCCTGGTGTGTAGAGCCTGGGAAAACCCAAAGCAAAGCAAGAAAGAAGTAGACACAATCCAGGATGATTCACAAAGTAACTCTTGGTCCTCCACAAGTAAACACAGTGCTCTCTAATAGGCAATGCACACATACACACACACACTCATACACACATGCCCACCAAATAAATAAATGAAAGTTAAAAAATAAACCTATAAAAATAAGATGGAATACAATTCTTTTTATGTACTAATCTTCAAGGAAACAATATTCTTTAAAATGATTTGATTGATTAGATCTACTCTTGTGATAACCTGAAAAACTAGAGGAGTGAAAGGAGTTTGAATAATCTCGGCTTATTGTGCTTAGACTCAGAGGAACAGGCTGGATATCTTGTTGATGACCTAACTGTTGTTTGTAATATATAAGGTACAGTTTCAAGCTCTTGTAATAGCCTCTAAAAGAATAAAAATTGAGGGTTAAAAGTGTAATGAAATGCAAATGAAACTGTCCTGAAAGCAGACTGCACTCTTTATTTGTTTCTCACGAAATCTAGGACATTAAGTATGTTCACATTAAACATTAGTACAAGTATGCTGGCTTCAAAATCATCATGGAAATAATTTTCACTAAAATTATGCATATCAGTATTAAAATGAATACCACCAAATATTTTTGAAGCTCAATGTTGTCAAGTCAATTTATGTAAAGAAGAGTTCTAATATCTTCCATTATTCTCTTGTTTGTTGAATTTCCTAAGTTTTGCCAAAGCACTGAGGAAAATTGACAACTAATGTCAACTTTATTTTCTTGCTGTGTATACAACTAAAAATCAGTGGTACTTAAGATAAGAGACTTATCCTGACTATTCTCCTTTCAGGGAGAAGTCTCCCATTTTCATATCATATATTTCATATCACTGTTTCTTCCTTTAAATGAGGAAGACATTGAATTCTCAGAATTCAAGATGTCCTTTTTACATTTGTTCCATTTTAGGTAAAGGCAGTTTGATGCAGCTCTTTTACAACAATGTCTGTTTTTTGTTTCCTTTCATTAAATAAAACATGTAATATAGCAGCACATAGTCACTGAACTGTCCCTCAAGCTCAGCTCCTTTCACTTGCTCCCAACAGGTCACTAAACCTACTTGAGCTATGGGTTTATGTCCCCCCACTGTAAATGAAGCTGTCCAATTAGAACATCTGTAAATTCATTGCTCATGCTATACTTGTGTAATTATGTTCCATAATTACATTGAAACTCTATTTTCTCATTCAAGTAATGTACTTTGCATGACATATTCCTTTCCTTTTAGTTTCTTCTAAGGGTAAAACAGTTAAATTATTAATGATTTTTCTGAACATTGAGAATTGCTGATGTACATGCTATTATCATCAGGATAGCTGGTCTAGTAGCACCAGAAGCCCACAAGGGCATTTTAAGAGCAAGAATCAGAAGGTGGTGCTGTGTTGTTTGACTTGCTCCTTGTTTTTCTAATCACACTGCCTCAACTTGTTCTTCATCCAAGAAAAATTTTTTAATATTACCAGCAAAACAAAAACTAGCTCTAATGATTCCATTCATACATCAGAAGTTTGCAATACAATTAAACTTTTGCAGTATCAGTAAATACAGTTTTTTCTAAGTGAGAATTGGACAACTACTGACTAAACTCCCAAGACAATGTAAGGTATTTTCAAAGTACTCTCAGATGAGAGTTACTTAGACACAAATCTTATTTTCAATGAACTAGCAGTATGATCCAAGTAAAAGAAAGAATTGGGGAAAAATTAAGAAAACAAGAAGATGGAATAATGATTGTTGGAAAGCTTTTTCTAGACTTGCACAGTAGGAGTGGACAATGCCTCTGTTAATAGATTCACTAAGACTCTGTTTCTGAAATTGCACATGTCCCACTATTCTGCATGGAGTCCTTTTCAGATAGGACCAGGGAACCATTGTAGAGGACTAAATTATGAAGTAACATATGTCTGTTTTAAATCACAGTAGTCCAATGTCCACAGGTTTCCTCCATCCTTCTCTTTTCCCTTTGTGACTTTTACAGTCACATGTTCCTCTGAAATAGAGACCTATGTGCTGGAGGAGGGTCCTAAGCCAAATGAATCTTTGGAATCTTTGGAAGTTACCTTAAGAAAAGTCTAGATTTTAAGAAGTCTGTATAACTGTTCCAGCAGTTAGCAGATCAATGAGTAGAACTTAGCGTGGCAAAGAGATAGAGAATTCATTTTAGAAATTTGTATTCATCTTTAAAAAGAAGGAATTAGATAGTGTGAAAGCATTCTCAATGCACAGAGCACCTCTACTCACAAGAGCAAAGAACATAATAAACTAAGTTGTCCAACAGTAGACGAATGGCTAATGAAAATAAGACTTATATATACAAAGGAATATTCAGTTGTCAGAAAAATGAGTTGATGAAATTTGTTACTAAATGGATGGAGCTGGAAGACATTATACTAAGCCAATGCAGAAAGTCATATGCCACATATTTTCCCTTATAAGTAGAATTTAGCATTAAACATTAAGAGTGATGCAATCAAACAGAAACTTTTATAAAACCCACAAATGACAAAGGAACATAAGCCAGGGATGCAGAAGAAGATCCCAAAAGAGTAGACACAAAAGAACATGGGCAAATAGGTGAATAAGGCATCTGCAAAGGCAAAGTTTTGTAGGGAAGGAATAGGACATAACAAGGATTGGGGTAAACATTCAGATAATCAATTATCTGCTAACTAGCTTGTAAACCACCCTTCCCCTTGATGACAAGAAACATATGTCCAGTATTGTAAAACTGTCCAAACAACAGCAGAAGGGAAGAAAACAGACACTAGACTGCATCAGATGTCTTAGCATTAATCATAAATATCTGCTAGCAAACTACCATCTACACATCTTTCATTATGTCCTTAGATAAGAAAAGATTTCAACACTAAACTGTGATGAAATCTTCTGCAATGGAGGAATAGTGAAGTACAAAAGTCACAATTGACCAAAGTACAGGTATCATTGTTTCCAAAATGCCCAGCTTCAATCAGACCTTCCAAATATCTTCTCATCCTAAGGTTTGGGGAACCTTATGAAAGAGGAGGTGATTAGATTGTAAGGTACTAAACATGGGGAGGTGCACTACAAGTCAGGGGACTGCAGTCACAGCCAAGCTGCTGCACTCAGGAGCTCACTGCAATGAGATTTACACAATGGCCAACCTGTCAATATTCCTCCCATGGACTAGCAGACATATCAGGAAAATAACTATATGCAGTAGGAATTATATGGACAGGTATTAGACAGGTGAAGGGGCGAATCCCTACCAGCAAGTTTACTTACTGAAGAATTACTTCTACTGCCACAGACTCCTGGTTCCCACTAGTTGAGTCACCTGGAAGGGAACCCTGTAGTCCACACAAGAGTCATGGAGAAGTTAAGAGAGTGTGGGACGGGATGGGGAAGGATGAGAAGGGTTGGGGACAACTTGTTTTGTTTGTAAAAAATTTAAAAGACAATAAACATTATTCTTTGTTAACAATTAATTTGTACTCAAAACACACCAACAAAATGTGACATACAACTAAAACAGGCAATGTAAAAAAGAAACACTTAAATTAAAACAATAAATTGAAGTAACTATCAAAATAAGTTATAAAAATTTTAAAGACCATTGTTTTTATTTTATGGACTATAAGCAAGCAATGTGGATTTCAAACAAGGATAATTTGCCAACAGAATCTATAACCAAAGAGAAAAAGAGAAGAAAGCCATTTAAAAATATGAGATTTTTTACCCCTCACTGAGTTCCATCTCATAACACCATGGTAACAGCTTCCTATGGTATTGTGCAATAGGAACCAGGGTTATAATTAATGGTAGTTTGGGTGCGTCTTTCCAAGGCTAAAATTATGAATTAGAAAATAGAATAGATGAATCAGGGTGAAACTCAGCAGATAAAATAGTAAATCCTAAAATCCCATCTGTCATTTGTATCTGAGGCACATTATGATGCACTGTGGCCTTCCAGGGCCTGGGTACAGCCCTACTTCTTTGGCTGGCTTTCTTGGTTACAAGACATATGGTGGCAGCATCCTAATACAAGCCTACTGCCCTTCTTGTTACACCAAAGGGCTACATCAGTGACTGCTGTATTCCACCCAAGTTGGACAAACATGCTCTGAGATGTCATGCAACAAGACAAATCACCCAGTGAGACATTTTTCAAAATGCAGCTTAGATTTTAATAGGTGAATGTTTCCATACTACATAATGTATGCTAACGAGATAAATAAAGTTTTCAAAATTGTCAAAGTAATCTCAGGATACTTAGAAAGATCTGTTGGTCTAAGAGTGAGGAAATAGAACTGGAGGAAGACCAAAATTGAGTTTTCTGGGAAGTCAGAAAATCTCAGATATAATTTTATCATACAACATAAAGGAGCACAGTGAAGAAGGAAGAGAACCTGTTCTAAAAACTACCTAAGACAAGTGAACTTGATTGTACCATTTTCTAACAAACCCGATTAATAGATTAAACATTTCCTGAGGCATTTTGAATTTGTCCCTGCCGCTCAATGGCATCCCTTGGCTTGAACTTTTATATATCTTTTTAGCAAGATGAAAAAAGACCAATATCTAAGTAAAATGAAAGCATTTAAATATTCAACCAGGCTGTTTGAAGAGTTTGTAAGGTTTAAAGTTGGCTAATTTTTATGTGTTGAAAACTAATCAGATGATAGAAGGTTACACAGGCTTTGCAATATCTCATTTTTGAAAAGTATCCTGTTGTTTATAATTAAGATCTGAATAATATATTCATTGAATTTAACACCTGAAGAGAAAGTTTCATTAAACTGATATATGGTTTAGACCTTTTACTCCGAGAATAAATGAGACAGGAATTAGCAAATTTAATGACAGTGTAGAGTTTCAGAGGGTAAAAAGAAGGAAAAATTATGTTTACATAGAAGAATACTCATTAGGAAGAATATTAGGTAACTCACCCAGACACGAAAAGCTGAATGCCTAAGAAAAGAAATTTTAGACAATTACAAACTTTTGTTAAGAAATCAGACGTGTCCACCATGTGATAAAATATGTAATTTTGGATAAGCAAAAATATAAATTATGATCTAAAGCCTTATTTTCTTATTTTCTCCAAATAAGAAGACTGATTCAATCACTTGCAGGAATCCAAATAACATGTAATATTCTATTGAACCTATTGTCTGCCTTTTCCTTTTCAAAACATTATATTTGGCTTTGGTGGTACTGTTCACTTTGATAAATTATTGGATGAATCTCCTCAGGGCCACATTGAAAAAAAATACCACAGACTACAGACTAAGTTGGTTAAATAAGGAGTGTTTTGTTCTGGAAATTCTGGAGACTGGAAGCCAGTCAAGGCAGCAAGGGGAGACTGTAGTTGTAGATGACCCTCCTCCTCATTTGCAGGCCGCCACCTCCTTCTTGTGTCCTCAGCTAATGGAGTAAGAATTCTGGTGTTTGCTCTTCTTATGAAGGTATAAACCACAGGTGATGCATGTCTTCCCTTTGTGATTTCTTGTTCCTTTCATATCTTCCACACAAATTCTGTCTCCAGACTCAATCATATGAAGATTATTATTTTTTTTTTCCTCATGAATTTGAGGCTTGGGAAAGACACAATTCAACTTATTACTGCACCATATTGTATCCATTCTTCCCTGTCTTGTATTTTGTGTGAACCAACTTCCAAGATGTCACCCATCATTTTCTTTCTATATTCACAACTTTATGTAGCTGGTCTCCATACTATAGCAGAGTTAGCCTGAATGACTGAATGAATATGGCAGAATTCATAGCATACTATAAGTTAAAAAACATTGTGATTTCTACCTTTACCTTTCCTATATCATTGACAAAATATCATTTATCTGAGCAGCTTTTATAGCATAAAAAATTCTATGGGGAGAATCCATGTGGAAAAACTGTGCAACACCAGAATTCATGAGAGCAAAACTTGGAAGTTCACTCTTCTGCCTTGCTGAATGGTCCACAATCAAAAGTGCTTAGAAGGCTCATTGAAACTTCAGGCAAATATTGAACCAGAATTATCTGTGCAAGCTGCACATGGATTTCTCATCTACAGAAATAATATGAGAAAAATGTAAGTTCATTATCATAACCTGCTAAGCTTATGAGTAATAATTTGTAGCACCACGTATGATCTTTCCCTAAGTGAACGTACTCCTATATAATGTCATTTACTTTCCATCATTAGGGTGAATTTTAAAATTCTCAAAAGAGAAACAGAAATGCTTTCATATTTTGGAGTTTTGTATCTGTGTAAACTCATTATTTGATTGTTGTCTTTCATTCAACTCCTCTGATTTCCAGTAACAGCATTACATCACTGTTCCATCAATCTCAGCACTCTCTGAAAATCTTCTTCCCTCTGCTAACACTAGATCACCTGCTTTCATACCTTATTAGAATCTGTTTGTTCCTTAAAGACAGAGCTTCCAGGTTGTACCATTTTAAAAATCCTCCAGACTTGTAAATTTGGATGATGCACTTAACTTTAGTTATACTGAGAGTTTGCCCATCAAATAGAATGACTGACATGTAAATATTTTGTTTGTCCCTTTATCTGGTTATTTATAATTAAGATTAAAATGTATTTTCTATAAAAGAAGACAAAAGGAGGGCAAAAATATCAGGAATTATTGAGGAGAAAGTATTAATGAATAATTTTCAATTAACAATATTTAAACAATAAAGTTTATGAGTAAAAATAACTATTAAACTATCTAAAAAGAATTTATGAGATTGTATGTTCTATCTATTTTCCATTTTATTATACTTTACACTTTTTAATTCTTAAGTCTTAAATGATCGAGTTTATTAGTACAGAAGGATATAAACCAACATTTTCGGGATACAGGCCCAATAGGTTAATTTAGCTGACTTTACTAGGATGTGGTGGACTTGGTAGCACAAAGATTATTTTAGATTCTTAAGGTTAAGTTCAATTCCTATCACTCTAGAATTAAGAGGGTTTTAACCTCTATTATTTACTCTATCAAAGTAGCTCTTTTGTCAGAATTCTATATGTAGGGAGGGATTATAGTTGTTAAGATAGGTGGGGCTGTTTGTCATATGCACATGGCGAGAGTTAGAGGTAAAAAGTTTTTCATAGTAAGTGTATGAGTTGATTGTAACGGAAAAGGGGATAGGACATATGATTTCATAGAAAGGTGGACGTTAAGATAAAAGTTTTGATTATGAAGTTGAGTGTGAATAGTTCTGGATATTTCATAATGGCTTTAGGAAGATGATGGTGGTTGGTGCATTTATTGTAATAATATTAGTATATTCTGCCGTGAAGAACGAGCTGAAACGTACGGTGGTATACTCTACCTTGAATCTGGAGAATAGTTCAGATTTACCTTTGGTTAGGTCAAATGGGGCTTGATTGGTTTCTGCTAATATAGAAATAAATCATATTATGGCCAAGAGTCAGGCCATATATGGACATATAAATCATATTATGGCCAAGAGTCAGGCCATATATGGATAGCCCACCTAATAGTGTTTGGATTGCATAGAAATTTGAAATTAAAAATCCCAATTTAATTTTTTTCGTTGAAGATTAGAAAGTTCTTTTTAATTTTATCAGTTTAACTCAAACCATTTTCAAATCAGTTGTCATAAATGAAAAAAATTTCTCTTTTAAAGTGATTCAATTCTCAACACATTTAGTATGTTTTAATGAAAAAGTTATGGGGGTTTTTGCATATATCTATGCCATCTTGGGATTTTTGTATTGAAATTTAACTTTAAATGATGTGCAGTAAAATTACAATAATAACTAAAGAATGCTCTATGCACTTTGTTTTAAAAAGATAAAAACTGGATTTATGATTAATACTTTAGTAACTACACCTGCTAATATACAATACACTGATATATACTTGAAATTGGTATTCTAAAGTAACAATAGAAATGCCCGAGGATGTAAAGATTGTTATTTCATGATGTAAACAATTAAAATTAAGTGGAAATAATTTTAAAACCTAAGAATAAGCTAAATTTCTACTGCAGAGTGCATATGAATCGCAATATTTTACTGTCTAATGTAATATGATAAAAGTTATTTAAATATTAATGATATCAATTTCTAAAGATAATATATATTTTAAATAACTAATTTTCATCACATTACATTCTTTTCCTGTTGGCCGAAGCAACTTGTGAGAGAAAGGGTCCATCAAGGCGGAAATGTCAAGGTGTAAGGAGTAAGATTAATCTGGTTTCACCACATGAAGAAGCAAGAAGTTGAAAGTGATGGTGATTTGTGCTCAATTTTCTTTCTCCTTTGTATGTAAGTCTAGGTAATGATTACACCAATTTTTAATGCATAAAGCATGAAAGCATTAATGAGCTTACACAGATAAATATTGCATATGGATGTAACTTTAAAGTGCAAATTGTTTTTTTTTTTTTTTTTTTTTATTCCTAGGGCTGCTGCAATACACACTGTGACAGACTTGGTGTCTCCCAGCAACAGAAATCTCTCCTCACGATCCTATAGGTCAGAAATGTAAAGTTAAGGTGTCAATTGGGTCATGCTTGCATTGAAGGCTCTGGAAGAGGATCCTTCTTTCTTTCTTCCTCCTTTTGAATCTTGAAGTGTCCCTGGGTTTGTGGCAACATAACTATAAACTTGCCTATGTCTTCATTTGCTCATTTTCCCTTCTCTCTGTGTGTTTCTTTTCCCCTTTTAATACTCCTATAGGGATAGTCATCACAGCATTGTGGACTCATCTTAGTCCTTGATGATATCTTTAATAATAATCATAAAGATATCATTGTTTCTGTGCTTCTGGATGAGCACTTTCAATGAGAGGAGAGTGATATAATTCAGTGAATTATGAGTATGGTTATAAGAATTGGATTTCCCTAGTTAGGGCTGAAGCAATCATAATAGGACTTTGCATGCCCTGCGCAATGTCCAACACACTATTGACCTCACAAAGTCTAGCATCGGCTAAAGGCACCAAGATCCTTGGAGGCAATGGATTGACAGCCACAGTAGTGTTCCTATGCTTAAGGGGAACACGAGAAAGGGTTCAGGGAAATGCCACTGGGTCCTTGTACGTCATCGGAGAGGAGGACCAAGAGGAGAGTTAGGCATACACAATAAAGGACTCTCTGGGAATTGGGGGGAAGGCACTGGGAGACGGGGAGAGAGGGAAGGGGAGCAGGGGGTTCAGGGGGAGGAGGAGGGGGGAGGGAACTGGTCTACCTATTAAGTTTGTATGAGCGGAAATAATAATAAACAATGTTAAAAAAAAGAATTGGATTTCCCTAAAAAGATTTTTTTAATATTTTATTTAGTGTGTGTGTGTGTGTGTGTGTGTGTGTGTGTGTGTGTGTGTTTCCCTGTGGAGGACCATAGGATGACTTCAGGAATCTCCTTGGATTGCTTCTACCTCCTTCCTGCTTTGCCCACCAGGACCAAAAGTGTAGGGCACTGTCATGCCACCTGGCCTTTTTATGTGGGAACTGGGATCTGAACTCAGGATCTTCTGCTTGTGAGACCGAGTCTTAACCCTTGAGCAATCTCTCCAACCCTTCCCTGTTTTGCTTTCTTTTGTTTTTATTATTTTTAAACTTTACTCTTTTTTAACAACAGGTACACCATAATTTGTTTCTTTTCAAAGGATAGGCTCAATAATGATGCCCACACTATTAACCCCATCAGAAATATGGCTATGAGAAATTTTTTTGTTACTTACTTTATTTACAAACATACTGGGTTTATGTCTTTTCCATGATCCCCTCCCGCCACTCTCCTCTTCTCTTACTCTCCCTACCCACATACACTTCTCCTATCCTTCTATCCCATGGTCCATCCAGCTCTGTCCCACACCTCCCCTTTCCTGTGCTTTTGCTTGTGAGTATCACAGGACTCCTTTTGCTGTATCTATATTGTAAGGGAGTCAGACTCTTCACTGGGAAAAGTCATAAATGGGAAGAGTCCTATTCCCTTGCTCAGAACCTGAACCAGGATACTCTCTGAGAGCAGCTGTTTCTTCTAAGGACCTAGTTAGCCCTTGGGAAAATATTTATAAGTTGGCTATTGTGAATATCTGGTGGTAGAAGTTCTCATTGCATTAACCTTCTGGGTATAGTAGCCCTATCTTGGCTGGAGTGTGTTAGTCAGGAATAGCTCATCCCATCTTTAGTTTTTCACTATGAGATTCCCTGAGACTTGGTATTGGATAAGATTTTGTTGAACTGTTTAAGGCTGAGTATTCCAGGTTGACTAATATACTTTACTCTGGTTTGATACGTATTTTTGGTAAACTAGTCTTCCATTATAATAGGATGCATCTAGATTGATATCTGAGAGCTTTTCTTATCTGTGTTCCTTTGTCTCCCATCTCTTGGGGTCTTCTTCCTCCACCCTCCATGTTATGTTCCTTTGTGGTTATGGTGAATATTATAGAAATTTCACCTCAGGTATATCATTTTGAGGGCTTAGTACTAGGTTCAACATATAAGGGAGAACATGTGATGTTTGTCTTTCTGTTTCTGGGATATTTCATTCAGTATAACTTCTAACTCCATCTGTTTACCAGAAAATTTCACTAATTATTTTTTCTTCATAGCTGAATATTATTCTGTTGTGTATATGTACCACATTTTCATTATCCATTCATCTACTGTTGGGCATTTAGGCTGATTCTATGATTTTGCTATTGTCAGTAGTGCTGCAATGAATATGGATGTACATGTGTCTCCACAATAAGATGAACTGAATTCCTTGCTGTTAGAATAGAAGGTTCATTGGAGGTCAGTCAGGTCCAGGGTTATGGTTTGATTCAACTCCAATGTGCCTTTGTTAATTTTTTGGCCTGTTGACCTATTTATTGAATAGTGTAGGGCATTGAAATGCATTACTATTATCATATTTGGTTTGATTTATTGTTTTAGACTTTGTAGTGTTTGTTTAATGAATGTAGATGGCCTATATTGGATGTGTACATGTTCAGATGTATGAAATCTTGATATATTGCTTATATATTGTTCCTTTAACTAATATGCAATAATCATCTTTGTATCCTATAATTTGTTTTTGTTTGAAGTCTACTTTGTCAGATATTAGAATTGCTGCTAGTGCTTGTTTTCTTGTTCATTAGCTTGGAATACCTTTGACCAGCCTTTTGCTTGAGATTGTGTATCTCTTTCATGGTGCTATATGTTTCTTGAAGGCAGTAGATTGATGGGTTGTGATTTTTAATCTTGTTAGTAGCATATGTCTATTGACTGGAGAGTTAATTCTACTGAAATTTAGAGTTATAATTGAGAAATGTTTGCTGATTCCTGTTATTTTTTGAGTTTTGTGGTTTTTTTATATGTGTATTTCTATGTGTATGCATATTTCTTGTCATTATTTTTTCCTTCTATCTTCTTGGGATAGGGCTAACATATACATTTCAATCAAAGGAGAGATGAGAAAGTTCCTATGATAGAGAAAGTTTGGAGGAAAGAAGTTATTTATTTACTTACTTATTTATTTAATTAATTATTTTGTTTGGTACTTTCCATCCTTCTTCTGAGCCTTAGGATGAGGAGATTTATATTAAGCATTCTGCACTCATTTATTCTCTTCACTTTGAGTCACTGTGATTTTCTGCATTGAACATTTTCTAGTGCAAAAGAATGCTTCTCAGTATAGTGCTGAGAGAGAGCATCTCTTATTTATGAACCAACAATACATTTTTTTCTTTGTGTGTGTGTGTGTGTGTGTGTGTGTGTGTGTTTTGCATG
The DNA here is from genome assembly GCA_023101885.1 of Typhlomys cinereus. NCBI lineage: Eukaryota > Metazoa > Chordata > Mammalia > Rodentia > Platacanthomyidae > Typhlomys > Typhlomys cinereus. The sequence continues at coordinate 5,654,239 of JALPQD010000016.1, read as the reverse complement.
TGCATTAGTATGCATCTGTTTTCAGGTGTGCACTGGAGTATGTGTTTCAGAGGAGACACATGGATTACATTGGAAAATATCCTAGAATGCTGTTCTACCTAACTGCTTTGTTCTTTGGTTTTCCAGGCTCCAGCATTAAAAGTTAGAATTTCATGCCACAACCATATCCATCTGACAATTTTTAAAAATATTTTTTATTTCATTTTTGTTCAATTGTGCGTAGAACCACGGACGAATTCGGGAACCACCATGGACGCCTCCACCTCCTCCTTGTTTACTCTGCCCCGGGATTCACAGGCTCCGCCCTACCAGGACCAGAAACTCAGGCCGCCCCCGCTTTCGCCCGGCGTCTATACATGGGGTCTAGGATATGAACTCAGGACCTTTCGCCTTCAAGGCAGAGGCTTAACCTCTGAGCCACCTCTCCAGCCCCCATCTGACAATTTTTATGTAGGATCTGGGGATCTAAACTCAATCTTTTTGCTTTCAATTCAAGCATCTGAGTCATCTCCACAGTCAATGATAAATATTTAGATTAAAGTTTCCTATGAAATACTCATAATTAAACCTCAGTATTCTCTCACTTAAGGTCTCCACTTCTAAAGATTATTGATTTAGCTTACAGTACCATGCATGTGTTCCCTTCCATTAAAACAGGCCTTAAAATAGAGCCAGACATCAGTTGCTTACTTCCATACTATGTATGCCACTATTGCACAATGGTTACCCCTTGATAAGGAGTGCATTTTATAGGTTCACAGCTATGTGAAACTTTTGATTACTTTTCTCCCCGATGACCTGCATCATAACTTCAAGTACTAAGAAAGCTGGCTAACAAAAAAAAAAAAAAAAAAAGCCATCTATACTAGTTCCAGGTTGCTTTCTTCATGTCCTGTGATTCTGTCTTTAGCAATAAGGTTTTGCTATCAAGTTCTGGAGGTCCAACAAGCACATCAGCAGATACTTACATTACTTTGGGAACTTTAAGTCTTCTCTATCCAAGAGTTTATGAATAATGCCACATACCTGGAATAAGCATATTTATAATGTCACATACATGGTACTGGGAATTCTGTTTAATGACACATGAGTTCTAGTAGGAACATTTCAGGGAAGTTTCTGTTTTCCATCTTTGTTTCTTTTCTTTGTTTCCCATTGTAGGGCATCTCCTCGAACACTATCTAAAAACTATCTTTTTATAGATTTGTAACATTGAAAGTTTCCGTCTGACTGTATCTGATATCCTTAGTGCTGTATACTATTCCCTCATTACCTCTCCTGTATACTATTCCCTCATTACCTCTGCCTTCAAATGTCCCCCACTATACCCTTTTCTACCTTCTTATAGTATGTATTCTTTTTTAATTTTTTATTATTTATTCAATTGTGCGTGTATGTGTGTGTGCGCGTGAGTGTATGTATGTGTGTGTATATATGTGTGTGTGTGTGTGTATGTGTTTGTGTGTGTGTGTGTGTGTGTGTGTGTGTGTGTAGAACCACAGATGAACTCGGGAACCACCATGGACCATCTCCACCTCCACCTTATTTACTCTGCCCTGGGATTCACAGGCTCGGTCCTACCAGGACCAGAAACGCAGGCCGCCCCCATTTCCACCCAGCGTCTATACGTGGGGTCTAGGATCCGAACTCAGGAACTTCTGCCTGCAAGGCAGAGGCTTAACTCCTGAGCCCCCTCTCCAGCCCCCAGTATGTATTCTTTTGCCTCAGCTCCTTTAATTTTCCAGAAACACTCATCTCCAACTTCTATTACCTTTGTAGTTTTCAGCTGTTGAGGGTATTTCTAGTTAGGTGCTCAAATTTGTAGGTTCAATGTTAGCAATTGCATGTAAGGGAGAAACAGCAGTGATTATATTTATCACATAGTATATTTTCCAGTTCTATCTATTTAATAATGATTTTCATAATTTCATTTTTCTTGATGGGTAAACAGTATTAACTTGTATGTTTACACCACATTTTCATTTTTTATTCATCCACTAATGGACACTGAGGCTGATTTCATTTATTTGCTGTTGTGACTTGAACTTCAATAAACATGAATGCTCAAATGTCTCTGTAGTAAGATATAAAGTCTTTTCTGAATATAGTCATGAGCTATGTCATATGGTAGTTCAGTTTAATTTTCTGAGAACCTTGAAACTTATTTCCAAAGTTGATGCATCAGTTGACAGAGACACTAACAGTGATTCTTACCAGCATTACTTGTGTTCTTGAACTTAGTAATTCTGACTGAGGTAAGAGTATTTCTCAGAGTAGCTTAAATATTAATTGCCCTGAAGTCTACATAATTTGAACAATTACTGTGATATTTGCTAAATATTTTTGAGTGTTTTCGGAAAGCTACTTTTTAGTTCTTAAACCAATTTTTACTTTTCCTTTCATATTTTTAATTTTTTGAGCTCTTTGTATATTCTGAATACTAAGCTTCTGTCAGATACATGCGAAATTAAGCTTTTTTCCCTCATTTTGTTGCTATCTTCTTATAACAATTCCTCTTTGTTGACAGAAACTTTGTAATTTCATGAAACCCCACTTGATTACTGGCCTTGTCTTATGCATGAATTGGGTTCTGTGCAAAAAGTACTCATTTAGTCCTATAAATTCAAGCTTACTCCCTGTTATTTCTTCTAAAAAATTTGACAATTAGGCATTTAACATTGAGGTTTTTGATGCACTTGGAATTGATTTTAACATAGAGTGAAAAACAGAAATTAAATTTTCCAATTAAAAGTACATGAAATTTGAAGGACTTCATCTATAAGAAATATATATCTACAAAACTGTTAAATGACATAAGCATGTCTACCACCTTTCTGACAATCACTTTCTTAAGAGATTTTGTCACAGTTTTAGTACAAAACATGTTCACTTTCTAGATATCATGAGAATTTAACAAAATCCACTCATTAGAAATTACCAACCTCAATCTAGGTATTCATAGTGTCTAATAATGGCTACTCTGTGAGCTTAATTTCAAGTGGACTATAGTTTCAGTACTTCATATGAAATATATTATGTGCCCACATATAATGATCAGAGAGTTCAGCTCTTTCATGCCTTAATCATAAAACTGTTAACAAACTTTTGTGCAGGTGTTAAACTTAGTACAATAATTACTCTGAGGAAGATTCCATTACTGCAGATTCAGTGTCATTGTTATGCATAAGTAAATTTATGTGGAGCATATCCATGAGTGAAATAATTGACATTTCTTTCTTTGAATGCTATAAGTATAATACAATGATATTATGGATGGATGTGAATATGTCCTGAAAAAGTTTAATGTAAAAGCCAAACATGCCAAAAGTAAAAAAGATGTAAAATGTTCCAGTAATGTGCCCTCAGTGCCTTGAGTGTTCAAGGAGACTTTCGCGATTTAAATGCATCCCTTTTGCTTTTCAGAGTGTTCATCTTTGGACATTGAGCTCTGTGGTCATTGGGAGAACACATGTCTCCACACAGACAGAATGAACTAATGGAAACTTTTTTTTTATCTTTTACCCCATCATAGCCACATATACAAATATCTATTGTGCATAAGTCATTGGATACACATTACAAACTTTCTCAAATCTAGTCTATGTAAACAAGGCTAGCTTCACAGGCAGGGCAGTACCTAAAACCTCACACAACTGCATAAACAATGTGTGAAGCCAAAGAAATTGACCAAAAAGTGATTATTCTATGATTTTTGTCATCAAATGTTTACTCTGACTTTCATAAAAGAATTATAGCTTCCCACAACCACTAAGAAATTTTCATTAGTTCAAAAAAGAATTTGCTTGGAATTTTTTTAAAGAATTGCTTAGCCTAAATCAGTGTTTCTTACAGTGGTCCATCATTCCAGACTATAATCCGTAGAGTATCCTTTCAAAGTTCACCACAGATCCATTTTTATTGAGGAAGAAAACAACAAAACAGTGGATATATTGAATTCAATAATTTCATTTAGATAATTTTCCTTAATAGACTTGTCCAAAATCCATGTAGTTAACCAATAAACTTTCAATTAATATGTTAAATGAAGCTATGACTTTCATGGGTTTTGATTCATTGTAACATGGTTAAGCACGCATTTCTGTAAGTACACAATAGGCTGCTAAATTCCATATTTTTAACATATGTAAAAAATAAATAGGTCTTGTATTTTCAAGGTTTTATGCTCTTATTATTGTTTTAAATATTTGTGTGTGTGTGTGTGTGTGTGTGTGTGTGTGTGTGTGTGTATCACAAGGCACTGTGTGTCCCTGTGGAGTCTCAAGGATAATTTTGGGAATCATCCTGCATTGCTTCTATCTCCATTTTGCTTTGCTCTGGAATTTTCCAGGCTCCATCCACCAGGGTTGGAAGTGAGGGCTACTACCATTTTCTACCTAGCACTTGATGTGTGAACTGAGATCAGAAATCACAACCTTCTGCTTTCAAGGTAGAGTCTTAACCTCTGTGCTGTATATCCAGCCCTAAACATTCATTTTTTAAGTTTAGCTCTTGAAAACATTGTTATTTTAAAATTTTTAATAAATACTTCATCTTATCTTTTATAGCTCATCGGCAGACTTTTCATTCTGGAAAATATCAGAGAAAATTCCAGAAAGATATCTTCATTTGTATACTGGAAATATGTTCCAATGGAAAAAAAATAAAGGAAGAAAAGAAAAAAATAAAAGAAGAGAGAAGCAGAGGAAGAAAGCAAGAAGGAAGGAAGGAAAAAAGAAGGAAGGAAGAAAGGAAGGAAGAAAGGGAGAAAGAAAGAATGGAGGACTACATGATTTTGTATCAATCACAATGTCACTTTCTATCAGAACTAACTTAGCTAAGAATTTGCATAAAAATTTTGATTACATTAGTATGGGAAAAATTCAGTTTTTCTAGCTAAGTGTTATTAACTTGTTCACATAAATTTTATTAACTGTTCAACTAGGAGAGTATGTCATTAGTTTCTATAATACTTTTAATATGATAAAATTGTAATTAATGTTATAGAAGAACATGATAGATTTTTCCATTATCTATCAGTTATGAGAGATATATCTATCAATAAGTGAGATAAACTGTACAATTTATATGTAAAACATAGACATGTGGTCAGTCTATTATGCTGATGTAATTGAAGACCATGAAAAGTGACAAAATTGGTGGATTTACATCTATTTTACAAAGTGTAAAATTATCTTTATAGCAAATGCTACTTCTATAGACAAGTGAATGTCCACGTTTTATAACGTACTGTATAAATAACTTGGGAAAGAAGAAAATTGGGTTACAATGGAAACTGAAAACTCAAATTATAGAAGCCCAAACACAAAGACAAGTCAATTTTAAGAAACCAGATTCTCACTGTGCCACAGATTCTGCCATAGTATATTAAAAGTTAAAAAGTCAAATACCCCAAGGAGATGTTTGACCAAGAATGGATGTTAAATAGATTAAATTATTATGACAATGAATAAGTAACTAAAGAATTCAGATTTGTGAATGAGATCTCTAAGCAGAATCTGAAAATTCAGCCATTCATGCCTTGCTTCTATCCCCAGGCTTCCTACAATATTAACCTGGATATAGTCTACTTAAAGCATATAAAATGTAATAATAATTATTAATTTCTAAAGTTTTATCAAATCTTGAAACAATATTTCTCTTAAAGTATATGTTAATAAGCTTTTTGAAAAATGAACAATACCTGTAGGTAGTTTTGCCATTTCTCATTATTTGTTCAGAATCCAGATTCTCTTAAGCTTGGAATCTCAATTCTAGTCTATAGATAAACAGCTTTAATCATGTTTCAAATATTAACTTAAGGGCATGTGATGTATTTATTGTTTAAAAATAAAAATTTATAAATTATTTTCTTCCAAGATTTGAAAGAAATTGTACTTGTGCATATGTCTAATATTGGTACAATACTAAAATCAACTGAATGAGTGTAAGTTTCTGGTACTGTAAAAATTATTCAATCTGGACTCCCTTTTCTCACACAGCTTCCATGTCTGTGAGTTTCTTTCAGTTGCTGTTCACTTCCATGGTTTCTGATAAAATCACCATCAAACTGTTGAAAGGAACAAAGGGTACATTTTCCATTACAATTCCTGGCTATAGTGGTTTGTCAAGCTTGATAGGAGAGCTCACACTGGGGTCTGAAAGAACTGGCCACACTATCTCCAAATAATAGCTGTAACAATTACTCTTAACTATTGCTATGAGATATCACCCAAAGTCAAACAATTTAAGGGAGAAAGGAAGATTTATTCAGCTTACTATTCTAGAGGGGAGAATCAGTTTTTCATGGCAGAGGTGACCTGGCTGGTGGCTGAAGCTGGAGGTATCCTTGGAGAGTCTCTCTTCTTCCAAGTCTACTTACTGTTCCATGGTTCCTTTTATCTGGTCTGCTACTGGGAGGTAACAATGAGATCTAGGGAGGTTCCAGTCAGATGTAAGGCTGGTCTTTGCATTGCAAATGTATTGATCCAGACAAATTCTTCAGGTGGTGTCAGCTGATGGTAGTTAATGCCAGATGTAGTCAAGTTGACATCCAAAGTTAACAATCACAATGGCTAAGAGAGGGACAGTCCTTATTTGCCAGACCTGCAAGTCTGTTCAAGTATACAGAAGGATCCCAACTTTCTAAAATAGTTCCCTCCACTTTATTCCTCTGTTCAGGGATTAGGCCCACCCACCGTGGGCTGGGCTGTCCCCATCACTGGACAATTTCCTGCAGGTTCACTCTGGATTTAGCTCAACTATTAATTCTCTGCAAATTTTCCCAGAGCTTAAGCTCCCAACTGTTAAGTTGACACCTGAATCTAACTAGGACACTCTCTTTTTCTCACTTAATAAATCTTGTCTTAACACCCAAAAAGTTCCATGTAAAATATGAAAAATCAAATACAAATAATTGCAATGTATATGTTGGCATAAATTTTCTGGGATTTTATTCTGAATAGTTCACACTATGCCGTTCTTTTATACCTCTAATCGTTGTGAAATGTTTTTTGAAAATATCTGAGTATTAAAGGAAAAGTAGAAAAATATGAATTGGATTTTCACCAAATCACAGTGCATACCTGTTCATACTCAGATACACAGATACAGATACACAGATACAGATACACAGATACAGATATAATTCTTTCTCTCAAGAATTATAGTACTCCTTCAAATTCTTACCAGATCATTTATGTTTTAAAGCATTGCTTAATTTTTTCAATTGCTTAATAAAATTGTTTAAGCGTCATATCTCTTTCTGTAGAATTGGATTAGTAACATTTCCAACTTAGAATTTATTGGGTGGAAGAAAATCAACAACTATACATTTAAATGTTCATAAATATTAACAGTGAGCAATGAACATGTTTGGGATGCTAGATGGATAAAAATATCCAGTTATATAGATGGATAAAAATATCCAGTTATATAGATGGATAAAAATATCCAGTTATATGTTTAAGGATGTGCTTATTACTCTCCCAAGAGAAGGTCACAACCCCAGAATCACACAAAGGGCTGTAGCTAAATCTCATGTATATAAAACAAAGAACATGTATATGAAAAGAAGACCAGAAGAAAACCACGGATTGTAAGGGAGACAGATGGAAGAAGATAGAAAGGAGAATAAATGGAATGTTTTTTGTACATATATGAGACTGTGAAAGAGCAAAATTCATTCATTAATAAAGTAGAAAGGTATATGAGTATATAAGATAAAGTATATTTAAACATATATACTTCATATATATGTATGTACATATATACATAGATATATATTTTTAATATATATGTGTGTATACATGTTCTTGATATATTTTTCAAATGGAAACTACCAGTAGACTTTTTTATTTTATCTTTTAGAAAAATATTTACAGTCAATGGAAACATAATAATGCATCTAATTAGTGTTTCTTGTATAACATTTTCAAAACTTTGAAGTTACATTAAAATATGTCTTGTTCTAATATGGGTTACTATTATACAATTTGCCAGATATAGGTCTCTAAGTAGATATTTATCTTTCTGGTTACTTGGGAAATTATAAAATAAAGCAGAAGGAAGCTTATCATATTTTATTAAAAGGCACCCATATCTGTGTAGGAGAACAAAAATGGAAATAAATTATAATCATTTGGAATTTCCTATTTATTTCAACTGGTCCAAAAAATGAGATACAATTTCTTACAAGCAAAGATGAACATTCCCACAAAACTTTTAAATTATTGAAAGAAACCTGAAATTTGACAAAAGTCAATTTATTATATTCTAATGACATCACAAATGCATTCTGTCTAGATTAGGAATTATCACATTTGCCCTCCAAGTCATTCCATAATGTAACTTGAGTGAGAAATATCCCTTTATAGGCACATGTGTTTGAGTGCTTGATTCTTAACTGCTTGTGTTGATTTGAAAGACTATGAAACTTTAAGAAGTGGGACCTAGCTAGAGGAAATTAGTCAATGAATATGTGGGTTATTATTTATATTTTTTTGCTTATTTGTTAGTTGGCCATTTGTGTGTGTGTGTGTGTGTGTGTGTGCGTGTGTGTGTGCGTGTGTGTGTTGTGAAGGCATATGTTTGTATATTTCTATGCCTGGAGGCACACATATGTGATAGGCATCAATATAAGAGCAAAAGTTAACTTCTAGTCTTTCTGTTGCTCTCTTCTTACTGCCCAAGTTCTCTCAATTAATCTGGAATTTCACTTTTAGGCATAGAGAGCTATACAACTTCCCCCAAAGATCCTTTGTCTCTCCCTCCAGAGAGTCCTGCATTAACATGTAGGCCACCACATTTGTTCAGTGTTTACATGGACATTAAACCCCAAACTGCAGTCCTCAGTATATGATGAGAATTTTATTCATTTAGCAAATTCCCCAGTCCTCCCTTCAGATTTCATATCCTGGTCCCACTTCCTGTTTCTCTGCTCATCTTTAATGTAGACACACTATGACCAGCTGCCTCCCACTACTGTGCCTTCCTCAGCATGATGAACTGTATGCTTAGAACTGCAGCCAAAAATGAATATTTCATTCCCTCACAAAAATGAGAAACATTTGGAATACATTCTACTTTGCAAACTTATTTTCCCCAGTTTCATGCTCACAGGCAAGGAATTCTTAATTAGAAACTGAGGCTGAGATCAACCAAAAATAATTGTTCTCATTTTAAAAGAGAAGTATTAGTCAAGGGACAAAATATAAAAGAAAAATTGCCACTTCAAAAGCTAAAGAGGAAGTTGTACCTGGGAAATTATGTGGAATTTGGGGGAAAAATTGGAGAGAAGGATGGTGAGGGTAACTCCTGAATCTCGGGACATCCTAAATGAAGACATATCTTTAAAAACTTCAAGTTTAAGATTAGACTCTTTTGTTTTGGAGTATGAAGTAAATGCTTAGAAGAATTCCTGAGACCACCTAATGTTTAGGATGTATTTGTACAATGCATGTAGGCTTCATAAATCATCCTGTGTCCATTCTCTTGCCTTTTCCTTCAAATTCAACCTAAGCAAGCTCTAACAGTAGCATTAAAAAGAGAAGAGACACAGTTCTCGACACCTCAGGGACCAGCTGATCTCACCTTCTTTCCCTGAATAGTTCTGCTGATCAAAGAAGTCTGGGTAAGAGCCAGAGTAGCATGGATATGACGCATGGACAGGTGACAAGGAAGGAAAGAACAAAAAGGAAATATTAAAAGAGACCACAAAACATACATTGATTTGGGAGTAATATGTAGGTTCACAGGAATAAAAGGAAGAGATGTGTGGTAAGCTGAAACATGGCTAATATATTGGAGTAACCTAGCAGTGAGACTCAGATGGTAGATCACATCCACATGAAACGTGAACATGCAATATATTTCATTTTGCTCACACAAACAATGCATGCAGTCAGTTCATACAAAAATGTGGAGAAGACAGTAGATATTCAGTGACTGTAAGAGTGACCTTGTCAACTTGTAGTATGTGGCATTTGGAAGGCATGCAACACATACTAGTTCTTGTGATTTTTCAACCAGAACCTGTACCCTAATTATACTGAAAAATTCTGCTTGGAGAGAGAGAATGAGGGATAAAAATGAATAACTGTTGTAGCCTTTATAGTGTATAGATTGGAAAGGCAGGCAGGCAAAGCTAAGGATGCTGTGGGGTTAAATTTAGCTTCTTTAGCAAAAGCCAAAGCACACTGTTGGAGAAACAAAAAGTCATGTACTTTCTTTCTGCCTCTGAAACCTCCAGCCTCAGGGGTTTTTGTAGTATAGCTCATAGCTCTAGATCCCTGGCCAGGGTCCTTCTTATTGACTGACAGCCTACATTTGTCTCATACTAGGCCTATGCAATTAACATGGCATCATTTTTTTTTCCTGTGATAGAAGAGACTGTTCTAGGACACAAGGAACAACAACAAAGCTTCTTCCCTATTCATTTTGGGTGATTCAGGGATATATTTTAACCAAACTTTCTATAAATTGTTCTTATAAGCACTATTTTCTTTGGTTAATCTGCATTGGCATTGACTAACAGATATAAATACATTGACCAATGTAGTTTTCTCTATCTTTCTGTGAGAGGCAGTATTATGAACACCGATTTTCTGTTATAAAGTTCTACCTGTTTTGGAAGAGTACAGATTCAATGTTGACCTCCAGTGAATCACTGCAAAAAAGATATGCCGTCTACATGTATGTGTTCAAAGTCCCTTTGATTACTCGAAGTCAGAGAGATTAACTTGTTTTAAATAGTCTTATAAGGAGTCCAGAGACATTTGCATATGAGCTGGCCTTTTTAGTCTGATTCAGAAAAAGCAAGAAACATAAACTCTTCAAAGGCAGTGAATGGCAAGTACATGGAAAATGTCATGGGGATTTCTATAACAGCACATCTTGGGAAGAATAGCTATTAATTTTTCATGGTGGAACAATGTAATACTTTTTAGGAGCAACATGGTCAGATTCAATTCTGAGGTCGACAGAGAGTGCCTGGAAGGCAATACAGTATAGCTGGTTCCTTCATGTTGAAAATGACTATCATCATCTTGAATCAGAGCAAAGGTGATCATTCCCATGACCCAGGCTCCAGATCTGGTTTATGAGCATGTGAGACTCTCCTGAACCTCTGTGAGTTGTAAATAGTTGGCCTGACTGAGACCTTTTAGCACTATAACTTTTCATGAACAGTCTATCCTGTGCGGGAGATCCTTCAGTGAGTGCTATGACTGATATGAGTCCACAATGACTTCGAGTCACCTGTCATTCTGTAAGTAACTTTATTAAACGCACTGGCTCACAAAGTTAAACTTAAAAGGAACCTTTTCTTTGGTGACTTAGTTTTGTGCTTGACATGAATAGACTTTTTTTGCATTTCTCCAGAATACGTCATGTAACAGGTAAAATTAACAATTTTAACAAAATTAACAATGTCAAAATTCACATTCCCAGCTTCCAAATAATCCAAAAAGCCCTCATTTTTACAAAGACCAGTATAATATAAGATTTTCTGAGAATATTAATCACTAATAATATTAATCAACTTTTTGTGGAAAATAATTTAATGAGTACACTTAAAGATAACTTTTTAAAAATACATTGCATATTTGAAGATTGGTCTTCGAAAATTCAGGATACACAATAATCATCTTTAATGAAATATTTCTAAAGTGTATGTACACAGCATTAATGCAAAATGTGGGTTCATCTAGGCATTATCAAAGGCTAGCAACTATAGCATGAATTGGCATGAATCATACTTCATTAAAGATTAACAACACATGTTTGTAGATACTTCAACATTTAACCTAATGCATTGGACACAATAACACATGATATCCTTTCACCAGAGTGTCATCAGGTTGAAAACTATAAGAAATATCAATAAAACATGCTCTAGAAACAGATGGGTGAAAAAAAGTTATCAGGCTGATTAAATTTTAAACTAGCCGTTGTCAAATGGATTTAAGAGCAAGAGGTAAAGTTATGATGCATTTGGTGAGATTGTTCCTATCCTCTAATTACTTTTCCAATCAGTTTTAATGCAACTGGTACCAAGACATGTATTTTGAGTAGAATAAAGCTTGCCACAATTTCAAAAAATCTAAGCATGAAGATAAGTAAATATGCTTCATCTTGACTATAAAGAGTTTTATCAACATCCACACAATCAGAATTCATGGGCAGCATGGTAATGTAAGCTCATTAAATTAATACTTGTGACAGAGAGGGAAATGACCATTGAAAATAAGAATAAATAATGTATCATCTTATATTCCTTTACTTGTGCTGCTCTTGGCATCTGGGGAAATTAACAAGGGTTATTTGTGTCAATCAGGCAAATCAGAAGTAAAAAGAAATCTTCAATTAATCATGGTATTTTGCAACAATACCTTTGGAAAAAAGAACCCTATTAATAAAAAAGCATTGTGCCTTCTGCTACAGTTGACAAATAGTGATAAGCTTCTCAGGGGACATTGTATATGAGAGACTCATAATGAAGTTTTCCTTGTAAATTTCTCTAAAATCATTCCAACTGCAAAATCTTAGCTGTTCTGAGGCATGAGACCCTCGGGGCTTCATTGAAGGAGGTTTTTCCTTTTTGGCCTTCACAAGGGGAAATGCTGATTACTGCACAGGTCCTTTGTAGCCTTCTGCCAGCTGCTGTCACAGTCAGAAAGCCAAAGCATGTACCTTTCACCAGCAAATTTGGCTAATCAGGTAATGCCCAAGGATTCCACAGGGATTAACCACTGACTTTTTTATATCACTAGCTTTCAGACGCAGTGTTAGCAAAAGAGTAGTGTTTGCTTCCTGCACCTTGCGTGGAACCTCTCTCACTCCTTTGAGGCTTCTTCTTAAAAGTCACACATGACTTGACGAAAATACCAAATTGCAATGAGAATTGAGTGGATGAACTTCCTATAGTGTGAATCTGTCCAGCTGCAGAATACAGGGTGTGCTTTCTTTTGGAGCATTAAGCTTCCATCTTTTATTATGAAAAACTGTCCTGCTTCTTACAAGATTTTAATCTCTACCTTTCAGATGACTGAAATAACACATTCTCTCTTTCACAGTGACTTTACTATAATAATTGAGAGAGGAAAAATATCGTTACATGGTTTAATCTTAGAAACTGAGCCAGAATCAGAAATTACAGCTTCAGAAACAAAAGGACCTGAGAATAAATCTCATAGATCCCATTTAAAAATGCCAGATGGAAATGGTGGCACCCTGCAATTCCAGCCTTGTAATGTATAGCATGTGAAATCCCAGAGCAAAGCAATAAGGAGATAGAACAATCCAGGAATACTTCCTAATGTTACGCTGGGGCCTTTCCAAGCACACACATTCAAGTACTTTCTTCAAATTCACACCCACTATCCACTTCCTCCCCCACTCATGTATACACATAAATGTGCATGCAAAAAATAAATAAAATATAAAAGTTGAGTGAGAATTAATAGTATATTGTTAACACTGAAATATTTTCAAAATGCAAAAATGATAGGAATGGAGAGCTAAATCAAAAAACATTTCATTATTCTTAAATTAAACCAAGGATTAACTTGTCACACACACACGTGTGTGTTTTTATTTGGTGTGTGTGTGCATGTGTATCCAGTATTAGGTCCTTATTTTCTATTATTTCTTATGACGTTATAGGAAACAATTATATAAGTATATATTTAAACAGAAAAGGAGAGAATCACAACTTTAAAATATCATGGAAATGATAGGGAGTAGCTTAGTTGTCAGGAAGGCCTGAGCATGAAAATTTTTTACTTCTATTCTCAGAACTCTGGAAATAGAAGCAATAGGATCAGAAGTTCAAGGTCATCCTTGGCTACATAGCGTTCTAAGTCACCCATGGATACAGAAAATCCTATCTCAGAGGAACAGAAAGAAGGAAGGAAGGAAGGAAGGAAGGAAGGAAAGGAAGGAGGAGGAAGGAAGGAAGGAGGAAGGAAGGAAGGAAGGAGGGAGGGAGGGAGGGAGGGAGGGAGGGAGGGAGGGAGGGAGGGAAGGAGGGAGGGAGGGAAGGAAGGAGGGAGAGAAGAGAGAGAGAGAAAGAAAGAAAGAAAGAAAAGAGAGAGAAAGAGAGAGAGAGAAAAAGAAAAAGAGAAAGAAAGAGAGAAAGACAGACAGACAGAAAAAAAGAGAGAAAGAAAGAGAGAAAGAAAAAGAGTGAGAAAAAGAGAAAGAAAGAAAAGAGAGAAAGACAGAAAGAGAGATAGACAAAGAAAGAGAGAGAAAAAGAGAGAGAAACAGAGAGAGAAAAAGAGAGAGAAAGAGAGAGAAAAAGAAAGAGAGAAAGACAGAAAGAGGAAAGAAAGAAAGAAAGAAAGAAAAAGAAAGAAAGAAAGAAAGAAAGAAAGAAAGAAAGAAAGAAAGAAAGAAAGAAAGAAAGAAAGAAAGAAAAAAGAGAGAGAAAAAGAAAACAATTTCAAACTTCAAGCTAGATTGGGATCCATAAGACTGCTTCCAAAGAATTTTTTTAAATTCAATTAATTTGATTAAGCAATTTGCAGTTCACCCAAACTACCATTTACAGAACTGATGTCCAGGGACTGGAGAGGTGGCTCAGGGGTTAAGCCTCTATCTTGCAGGTGGAAGGACCTGAGTTCAGATCCTAGACCCCACATATAGACACAGGGCAGAAGCAGGGGCGGCTTCTGGTCCTGGTAGGGCAGAGCCTTTGAATCCCTGGGCAGAGTAAACAAGGAGGAGGTGGAGGCGGTCGATGGTGGTTCCCAATTTGCCCATGGTTCTACACACACACACACACACACACACACACGTGCGCACACGCACAGTTGAATAAAGAATAAAAAAATTTAAAAAACAACTGATGTCCATCTCACAATAGAAATATACTTGTCTGTAATTTACAGTGAGTGGATTAGACTTGCTATTTGATCATTTATATATTAATCTAGACCGATATTTTCATAGTGATATTTCCATTCTTTGAGGAACTGAAAAAGATAATATTACATGTATTTTATTTAGAATGACAGTTATATCTTACCAAATAATATTTTGGAAAGTTTCAATTTATTGATACTACTTTGAAACTTCTTGAAACGGAAAAATACATATGTTCAAAAACTTAATCATTTATCAAGGTGTTTGAACATAAAATCGAGATGTGGAAAGGTAGACATATATTATTGATTCAAGCATGCTCTTCAACATACATATACAATAATCATAACATACTTTTTAAAAATATATTTGGCATAAATTAATATTTTATAGTCACAAAAAGGAATATTTTATTACAAAAATAAAGTTAGAGATCTCTGAGCTGTGTATGTATTTTTCATCTTATAAGATAGCAACCTTAGAAACTCATTTAAATCCTCCCTCTTATAAGTTGCAGGATGTAATTTTCAGAGGAATAAAAAATCATATGACACAATTCTATTATTTATTTTATTTATCTTGGTGCAACCTATCTCTTTATCTATCTACAGCAATTTGGAAGTGGTAGTGAAGTATAAAGGCAGACTTATTCATTATTAATAGAATTCTTTTATATGAAATAGCTTTTAAAGATGCACAGAGAAAACGCAACTGAGATCTGAATGTAAGGACAGAAATTAAATGTGGATCTTGACCAAATTGCAAGCTTCCCACAGTGAAAAACAGCAATAGTGTTTATAAATCTATCCACTATGATTTTGTAGTTGTCAATGCACAGGCATATACATAGTAATAGCATTAGTCCTTGTCTTTTGTTACATGTAATTGTTTCTCTTGAAGAAGAAGGTCTTTTAACAGAATGGCTCCCCAGAGAGAAAGGGAAAAGGAGATTAAGATAGAGAGTTAAGTTAGAGCTTCTATAGAAATTCATGAAAAGATCATCACTGAGGCTATGTTACTTTTCTTGTCACAAATCAGCAATATTTTTATCTGAGAAGAAGAGCATCCTAAATTAATGGGATTGCATGTTTAAAACTACTTTTCATAGTATGTGGCTTCAGGCACATAATTTAAACTCACAATTGAAAGAGTATATAAAAGCCTCTTAAGTTTGTTTCTGCAAAAATGATGGCAGATTCATTTGTTTGGTCATTCTTGTCATGTGTTCACCTTTGGGATCATTCAAAAGACATTTATTCAATGCTTTTGTGCCAGAGACTACATCATATTTTGATTTTTACATTGAGTCACATTGAGATATTTATGGGAACCAGAAGATTGCAGGCATTTCCTGCTTGAAGTTGTGGGCTGAAAGAACCTAGTGATGTCTACTATTGTTATCTGAAGTCCTTCTGGTTCGGCATGTTCTAGAAAGATTCTTCATATTTTGAGAAATACAAATATGTGTTTCTTGTTAGTTCTACAGATTAAAAAGGGAGGAAGAGTAAAACAAGGATATCCTGTTATAAATACTGTACTTCTGCTTCAAATCAGCATACCTATATAATTTAGTAAGGTCACAAGCATATTTCTAGCAAGAAGTGGTGGTAAGAGAATGTGAGCTTTAATCAACTGGCATCCCACCAGCTTGCTCCAAGTTATACTCACCTACACCGAGTTCAGCTAAAATGGTCAAGACAGAGATAGCTAGAGATTATGGATAGCTAGACTTTAAGTTCTTGAAACTTTTCTTGGAATTGATAATTTAAAACTTTTTCCATAGGGGCTGGAGAGATGGTTAAGTGGTTAAGACTCTGCCTCTCAAGCAGAAGGTACTGAGTTCACATCTCAGGTCCCACATTTAAAAGAGCAGGCAGAAACTGCAGTGGCCTGTATTTCGGGCCTTGGTGGGTGGAGCCAGAGAAACCCCAGAGTGAAGCAAAAAGAAAGAGATTGATTCCTGAAGTCACCCAGTGGTCCTTGACAAAGGTACATAATGCCCTCTGACACACACATGGAAGAAGGAAGGAAGGAAGGAAAGACGGAAGAAACGAAGGAAAGAAGGAAGGAAGAAAGGAAGGAAGGGAGGGAGGGAGGGAGAGAGGGAGGGAGAGAGGGAGGCAAGGAAGGAAGGAAGGAAGGAAGGAAGGAAGGAAGGAAGGAAGGAAGGGGAAGGAAGGGAAGGAGGAAAGGAAGGAGGAATGGAGGAAGGAAGGAAGGAAACATGCATAGAAACAAAAGAAAAGAAACTGAAGAGATAAGAAGATAAACAACAAAATGGTCTTAAATGGCATTCAGGAAATATAGCAAGCCATTCAAAATTATATTATAATGAAATTATATTATATTATGAAATTTTGAATGTTCCTGATAAGCTACAGATGTTTTGGAGGAAAAGACATGGTTCATTTTGGTTCCTAAGCAGCAGCATCAGACTTTCATTGAGATTTTTGCATAGCTTTCCTCATGGAACCATGATATTAGTACTGAGTTCTCTCTATTCCAGCGATAACTCAATATTTGGGAGCATGTTGTCTGGATCTGCTTTCTCTGTTTCTCCTGTTTGGAACTTTGAACTTACTATCTAACTGGGCACATTTTCTTCTTGGAGCTTTTCAAATCCTTCATTCAACATCCCTGCCTGAGATAAACCACCTTTGGTCTAATGGTCATGAAAATGCTATAATTGAGAGTTATCTCCATGCCTTAGCTCAAACGAGAGTCACTTAATGCTTTCTTGCTAAAGAATTCATTCATTTCACAAAAATGTTTTCTCAATTCCCCCTTTTCCTTTCAGTCTGTTCTAGTCAGTACTCCAGTGACATAATAAAGATTACACAAGAAATGACCTCAACAGTAATTTCTCACTATATTAGAAGAGATAAAGCCCTGAAAAATGGGTGGATTCTTAATTTGCAAAATTTCATCTCATATAAAATGCTCATGTATCTGCATTTATTTGCAAGCCGAGCCTGAGACTTAAGTTATAAATGTTCAGCTAAAAAAGTGACCTTTGTATAAAGTAGTACATACAAAAAAAGCACCATTTCCTTCTTTATCATTTGTGAAATTGTGAGCTGTTACCTTGATAGGCCATAACATGGACCTATCAGGTGAACCATAATAATGCACAGAAAGAATACAACATAAATAGTACTTTTATATGGATGCGGTTATTGAAACTAGAGAAAAGTTAAGCAACTAACAATGCATGGGCATACTGTGGTGAGTACTCTTATCATGCCTTATTATATTCCATTTACTTCTTCCAAAAGAAATAGTGCACAAATAATATGTAGCTGTAAAAGAAGAGAAAAAATTGTGTAACATTCAGTGGCCCTAATGGTGCCTTTGTGTGTTTTGTTGGCAGCTGAACACAGCTAAAAAAAAAAAAAAAAAAAACTTACAGTTTGACTTTTTAATTTAAAAACTCAATTCTCTTTCTCCTCCCCCATTCTTCTCTTCACCACTGCCACCATCATATCAAGAAGGAAAAGTACTAAATTCACTGTGGGAAACAAGGCTTCATTTTCTTCTTTTAAATAATAGGTTTATAACTATGCAGGACAGCCCTGCCTGACATTGACAACTTTAAAGTATCTTTTTCACCATGCTCAGCTGCATGGAGTAAAAGTCATCACTATTGATGCATGTGGAATTCAGGGAAAGAAGCAGAGCTGGAGGAAACATTTTCTTCCTAATCCCAGTTAGGGGACCAATTTGCAGTTTGCCAATTTCCACACAGATGGTTACATTCATTCCTTTCCTTTGATTGTTTGCCCAGTTGCAAAACCACATATACATGCAAATACATGCTGCTTGTTCTTAGATGATGAAGTTTGAATATTGTAAGAACGAAGAGTGAGTGTTTGCATGTCATTCTATATGTCAGCAAGCTGTTGAGAAAAAGTAAGTTCAAGATTAGTCCTCTTCCCACCACTAAAAACTACCCTTAGCATTTTACCATGTGAGGAGGTTGGGATGGAGAACTGCAGAATATTATTAATAGAAATAATCCATACCAAAAGAAGCAGCCATTTGTTTGATGCATTTCAGAATGGGTTTTAGTAATTACATGAAGTTTTTCTCATGAATTCTGGAAAAGGCAGCATCCCCCAGGTGAGATGAATCATAATAAAGGGAGGGTCATGGAAAGGGCATAGTTATAATGAAGGTCAAAGACTCTGAGGATATTATCTTGAGGTTATTAACTTAGACATAAACTTTTATAGAATGAAAAAGTATACATTCTACCATAAGTGAAGTTTTCAAAACATCTAAGAAAAAGGGTTACATGCAGTGTGAATTACCCGGGACTTCTGTGGATTACAATGGATCTTAGTTTGTCCTGTCTTGACTCAAAATTAGTCAGTGTAAAAATGTATGAATAAGGATCAGGAGACCTTTGCTTGAAGGGGATGATCAATTGTCTGATATTTACAATATTGAGTATGCTCAATTAGGAATTAATATTGAAGTTTCTAAATCTTAGTTTTCACAAACCAAAAATTCTATTTGGTCTAATCCTTGCATCTTTCAGTTCTCCAAAATATTTTTTTCCAAAAAAAAAATTGTTTCCTAAGCATCTTTCCCACTCCTGGAAAATCAAGTCTCATTTCTACATTCAACTGAGTACTACACAAAATAGTAACTAAGTAACATGGTGCTGTAATTTCCATTAAAGATTTCTAAATTTCTTCTGAAATGGTAGTGCATAACTGAAATCAGCAATTTGCGCTCTCTCTCTCTCTCTCTCTCTCTCTCTCTCTCTCTCTCTGTGGGTGTGTGTGTGTTTACAGGCATGCATACAAGAGGACACAAGTGAGTGTGCATGTGCACACACAAAGATGACATCAGGAATGATCCTTGATTGGTTTTCCTCCTTATTGTGCTCCTCTGGGTTTCCCAGGCTCAGTCTTCCAGTGCTGGAATTACATACTGCTGCCATATCCTCAGGCATTTTATGTGGGATCTGGGGATTCAACCTCAGGTCATTTTGCTTGTGAGGCAAAGTCTTTAAACAATGAACCATTTTTGCAGTTCCAACAGTGCATACTCTTAAAACAATATGCTCATTAATCCTAAAGAAAGGTAACAGATGAGCTAAAAGAGGTGGACATTGATAACACAGATATATAATTATGTATGCCATCTTTTAAGAGAGAGAAAACCTTCAGAGAAGAGTCACAAGGAATAGAAGGGGTTTCACAAATGTATTTTATGCTGAAACTGTTTAGCTTGATAAAAATAAACTTGATATTATAGATGGATATTTCAGCACAGCCACCCCAAAATGGAGCCTTGTGGGCCATACATGCAAGGACAGAAAGGTGGGAGGGACATGGCCGGATTAGTGAAGGGGGAGGGGGAGAGAAGAGGGAGATGAAATAGGAGAGAGGCAAGGATATAAACTCAATTTGTTTGTATATAAAAATTCTTTTTATTATTATTATTTTTTTTCAATTGTGCGTGTGTGCACGCGCGTTTGTGTGTGTATGTATGTATGTGTGTGTAGGACCACGGACGAATTCGGGAACCACCATGGATGCGTCCACCTCCTCCTTGTTTACTCTGCCCTGGGATTCACAGGCTCCACCCTACCAGGACCAGAAACGCAGGCCGCCGCCCACCCCCCATCCCCCCATCCCCCCAACCCCCGTTTCCTCCCGGCGTCTATACGTGGGGTCTAGGATCTGAACTCAGGACCTTCTGCCTACAAGGCAGAGACTTAACCCCTGAGCTACCTGTCCAGCCCCTAAAAAAAAAATAACAATTGTGTACTTTATCTATAAAACACTGGATTACCAATTAGTGAATGCTTACAAACAAAACGTAATCACCACCCAAAAGGCAAGGACCTGTAATTATCTTGTTGGACAGCAGCTAGAGAACTCTCAAGATCATTTTCCCTGATCCATGAAATCTGTATTCATCTGTCAATTATGTTGTCTCTCAAAACATTACTCTTCTTCCTCTCTAAATTGTATAAGCCTCAAGGATTCATTTTGGTTTTCATTTCATGTATTTTATAGTTAAAAATTATATAGCTCCCCAAATTCTCTAGTTTTATTTGAATCCAAAAATTTAAAGTTAGAGATGATCTTTTTATCAGGTATTATTTGCAGTTTTTTTTAATAAAACAAGAAATTAGAATGTCTTTAAAATGGCAAGGGAAAATGATTTCCATGTACGACACAGACACATATGTATGACTGGGATGTGTCATTTAGTCATATTGATGTAATTGGAAGAGTTGGTTCTTGAGAGTATTGTATAGAAAGAAAGGTCCAGGAATTATTCCATGTAGAAATTTTATCTGAAGAGCATCAAATTCATATTCTTCCTGAGCATGAATGAATATGTTTTCATTACTTTTATCATTGTCATTTTGGGGAGAATGTCTCTTTTGATTTTGCTTCATTTGATTTTGTTTGGGTATGGTTTTTAAGACAAGGTTTTATGTAGATAGACCACATTGCTCTGAACTTGCCAAGTAGCTGAGGCTGACCATGAATACCCGGTCCTCATGTGTCTACTTTACAATGTTGGGATTACAGAAGTGTGTCACTTTATCCAAATAGATAAGAATTTAAAACACACATAATACTTTTTCAAAGAGTTCACAAAGATGATCAAACATCCAAATAGCATGAAAACACATAAATAATAGTTTAACTAACCAATTTATTTTACATTATTTCTGTATGCTGTTGACTTATGAAAATCTCATTTTAATGAGAAATGATCCAAAATAATAGTATACTTTATAATTCAATAATAGTTTTTTTCAACAAAATCATCTACTTTTAAATTCAAAAGGATGCTATCTTAATGCTTTTTTCAAAACAAATCAATCTGTTCACTTTCAGTCAAAAAATCTAAGGTCATGACATAATTATAAACAAAATCAGACATTTGGAAAATATCATTTTGCCAGCAAAAAATATACACAATCAACATAAAAGTAAGGAATCACATAATTCTCTAAAGTCTGTAAAAAAGTTATTTATTTTTAGAACCTTATTTATTTTATATATTTATTTATTTAATGTGTATGTGTGTGTGTCTGTGTGTGTGTGTTTGTGTGTGTACCTGTATATCAGAGTGCAATGTATGTCTTTGGGAATCATCCTGGATTGCTTCTACTTACTTTTATCTTCACTCTGAGGTTTTCCAGACTCTGTCCACCAGAACCAGAAATACAGGTAGCAGGAGGTTCAGATTTGCTTTTTTTTAAGTGGGACCTGGCATCTGAACTCAGATCCTTCTGCCTGTGAGGCACAGTCTTACTTTCTGAACCATCTCTCCAGCCCGTGGAAAAAGTTTAAACTCACCCAGCATTTATGCCATTTGCCTAAAATACTAAACACTATGCTACTTTGCTCATGACCTAGGCAGCAGTTCATGCTCAGTGCAGTCTTCCACATCCTTGGGACTTATTAGTCTAGTGATGCCAGTGATTAGTCTAGGAGAGTGATGCCAGTGATCCAGTTACAGCTGGGTAATCCCCTCTGCAGTCTAATCCTGTGTCCTCTTCTAACAGGCCTGAATTGAGCTGTGATGCTTTAGCATGGCTGGGTTGATGAAGTCAACATAAGGGGGTTGCTGGTTCAGTGCAGTTAAGATAATGTTTTCCATATTTTAATATGAACAGCTAATCACCTCTGAAAAGTGTATGTGTATATTGACTGATTGAAAATGTTGCTATTAATCCACCTTTCCTGCCTCTCCATGGAAGTGAAAAGAATAGATGGAGACCATTGCTGGAGGTCAGGCAATAAAGTAATGCTAAGAAATTAGTGGGACAAATCCAGCTTCATCAGGGTCACATTAAATAGGGTGGTGTTAATGGGATTGTGCTTCTAGGTGAGTGCTAATACAAAATTTTATTTTCAAAAATTACCTAGGACATATTGTTTCTGGACTATTAACTTTTTTTTAAAGTATTTAGATCACAACTCCTAAAGGCTTAACTATATTTTGACAGGTACTGACAACGAGTGCTGTGAAATTGTGACTCTATTGTCACCTTCTGAGTGCTCAAGCTGAAAAACTCAGGATGAATGCTAGGTACTAATTAGGATTGTTATATTAGGAAAGCAAATACAATGGTGTCTAACGTTAAAGGAAGCGAGGTTCTAATCAAAAGTGATCAAAAGTGGTTTCTTTTGTGTGTGGGTTAATCTATAAAACCGTTTTGCATGTTAACGAAGCACAAACAATTATTGCCAAAGTAACAAGTTTCACACAATTGCAAACATCACATAAAAGCTCTATTGTTTGTGTGTTATGATTTTTAATGCTAATTTTGCACTTGATAATTTCACATTGCATTTGTACCACAGTCATAATTATATGTACGTGTGTGTGCATATGTGTGTGTGTATGTGTGTGTGTGAAGGTGAAGGCTAATAATTGGAAAACTAACATCTTATATAAAAAGTTAAAAACAAAAAGCAATCATTTCTAACAGGAATCGGTCTGTTTGAAAAGGTATAAGAAAAGCAAGAAGGGAAATTTTAGCAAGTGTAAAGACAGTGTAGCTGAAAGTGGGAGAAGTCAGACTTCTGGAAGAGACAAGAGAGGGTGGGAGGCAGGGAGGATGGGAGGATGGGAATAAAGAGGGAGAGAGACACAGATAGAGAAAGAGAAAGATGTTGGCATGCTGCCTGCACATTTCCTGTCTCTATGGTTAACCCTTCCACTTTGCCACTGCTTTGCATTCTTACTTCTTGGCTAGGTTGCTGGAGAATCATTTAAACAATGCTTCAACCACAGAGGACATCCACTGCCTAAGCTGTCATTGCTACTTCTCCATTCCTTTCTACTGTACTCTTTCGCACACTGAGCATGCAGACTTGATTGCACCCTCCGCCCCATCCAGAGGTGTGGACCTTTGGAAGGACACATCTTATCCCTCAGAGATGCCTTTCGACTGCTGTGTACATGCAGCCTCTCCGCAGCAGGGACGACTGGCCCTACTGTTTTATTTATGATGCAATCTGCCTCGGTAAGGAGGTGAACAGTAACTGCTATTCCATTGCATAAAAAAGCCTTTTTAGCCCTATGTTATAAACATTTAAAAGTCCGTCTTTTACCCTTTTAGAAAAAGCTCAGCAGGAGGTAGATAGAGGTCGCTGGGAGCGTCTAATTCATCTACATTTATAGTAGGTGTTGCAAGCTCTATTAGCAGAAAATGTATGACAGTGGGACCTAAGTTTAATGTTTTACTTAAAAATCTCTGCCTCTCTAGCTAATGCCAGAAGCCCATGATTGGTGGCACATAGGCTCACTAGCAGAGTCTTCCCCCTTGGCAGAAGCCATCAGTTGGAAAACTGCTGTTACGATAATATATTTCCGTATCATCCAGCAAATCCTGCCTAACAGAGTTCCCCCATACCCAGCCAGAAGCCAGCATATTAAACACCACGTTTTCTGCCAATAAAGCCAGTGATGTGTTCTAAAATGTTATTTGGTATCCACACACATTTGAATATCACCTTTAAGTTCATCAGTGGAAATTATTTTGAACATGGATAACTACATTCTTATGATAGCAACAATAATGTCATCCAAAAGGGTGTCCAGCACTAGTGCATCAACTCAGCACCCCAAAAAGCTAGCCAAATTCTATTTCTGACTGGCTTCATTGTGTAATTATAATGGCCTTCTCAACTGGTTCCCTTCTTGGACACTGGCATCTTGTGAGCACTAAATACATCATCAGTGAGTTCTCATTCTCATGTATTACACTAATACATCATTGCAATGCCAACTGCTTCTGATGATCTATTAATGCAATACATCAGACTGAGGTGTTTGAATGGGGTATTACTCAGAAGCCAGCGCTGTCTCCACAAAGCCAGACCCCAAATCCAATTCCGTTTAATGACAGACTCCACAGCTAGTAGCAGCCTAGCTAATACTACCAAATTTCCAGCATCATCAGAGAAATTATTTACATTCTCATTAAATTATCAATAAAAACTTTTTTTTTCTTTCCTGGAAATGCATGAGTCTGGTAAGCCAGTGATTCAGATTCTGTGAGCTCACCATTCCCTACGACACCAGAAGAATTATTATGCAATCACCTATGAATAAAACAAATACCCTTTTCCTTCTCCTGACAACTTCACATTCTATTCTCGTTAAAAAGGACATCAGATTTTCTCATCTGAAACACAATTTCTTTGAGAAATATACACAAAGCATCGACTGTTCTCCGTTTGTAGTCACTGGACACCATGAAAGCATTTGTATTTCTCTTCATATTCCACACAGGAAAGAGGGACGAGAGAAAAGCAGCTGTGTTCACTCTAGACTCAGTTATTCTGCACTCTATGCATGTGTCATTTATCTTGCAGCCCTTCTACCCCAGCCGGCATCTGCTTCTTTATTTTCATAGAAGGCACGTGTTTTTGTGTTTGCGTAGCTCATGGTGAGATTTAAATTCTCTAGCTTATGTCTCTTTCATTGGCTTCATGAACAGGATTTTGGGATTTTTTTTGAGGATCTCATTTAAAAAGGCATGATCAGAACTTCATTAACACAAATTCTTTTGGAAATTCAGTTTCTCACATTCTGATTCCTTTTTCTTGTTCAACTTGGTATCCCCTACATATTTTCCATGGTGTGTCACAACAATCATGCAATATAATCTCCAGGAAATGGGTATAAAAATTTTACAGCATGAACCTTTGAATTTTTGGTCATTTTGCTCCCAATTAAAGCTCAGATCAAACAATAAAGCATTGTCACATAGTGATTTATGGTACAATTGGCGTTAGACTTTATAAAGACCCTCCTACCTTTGTGACAGATTTTTGCTTTAAGACAAATTCACCCATTGTTAATGTTTTCGGAGAATCTATGGTGTTTCTATTGAGGAATGTGAACATGTGTAGGATTATGAAAAATGCTTCAGAGTGACACATGGCCCGACAAGAGACAGAGCAGCCTACTTTAAGTGTGGGGTGATCTGCGCCTGCCTTGTACCATGCAGGTGCTTTACTTCCTGTTATCCAGACCCTTTGATGTCATACAACACCATGTACTGAAATTCTGTCTGCAAATCTGAAACAAATGATCTAGCCATATATTTTCAAGAATCACCCCAGTGTCTGTTGCTTGCTTCCACATGCATTTCAGTTTGTGTTCAGACAAAAATAACAGGCTTAGGCTTAAAAACATTTGATAGAATAGCAAGGATTCTGTATCTAGGTATACCATGAAGTTACCAGTTTGGGGCCAGAGACCTGTGTTAGGGAAGGGATGGTACAGGGGGCAGGACCCATGATAAGTAAAACAAATTTTCTTGGAAACTTGATTTGTAAACCTCATTATAATCCCTGAAAATATGAAGACAGATTTTCTTAAATTTGCCACTTTTCTACATGTCTCATACACTTTTTAAGTGTTTCCCTTTTCTTTTTCTCTTTTACTTTTAGCACAAAGGTATCCTGTTCTCAGGTTTTAAAGATTTTTCTCTATAAGTGTTCTCATAACAAAGCTCACAGTGAATATAACTCATTTTTTGCTCTTGGTAATTAAAGTGTTTTATCAAATTGGAAATATACATAATGTGGAAAATAGCATGTGATTATGACAGAAACACACATTCATGGTTTATTCTACTTATGTTTTCTATCATCTTCTTTAAAATGCTCCTTGCAATAATTTTTGCCTTGTCCATTTTTGTTTCTGTAGTTGTTTTTCTTCCTGTTGTCTGAAGACAGGGACTTGATATGCTGCTTAGACTGACTTCTGTTTTGCTACTTAATCCAGGCTGGTATTTTAAAAAAATCCAGTCCTCTGCTTCAGGTGTCCAAATTCTGAGATTATAGTCACGTGTCTCATGTCTGCTTTCCCTAATGTACTTGATAATACTTGCCATACATGCCATTTTCAGGTTGGCATCTCACTATAGCTAGGTTTTTACGAGAAGCTCTGTCCTAGTATTTGGCTGCCCTGGTGGAGGTAAACTGTCTACTATGCTATGAAACCATGTTGAGTACAAGTTCATGGTCGTAGATTCCCCTGTACAGTGGCAGAATTTCAGGAAGAATGGGAGAGATGGCTGCTTCCGTACTCTGTATGTACTCAATGAGTAGATGAATTTGAATCTGACCAAATCTGGAAGGATGGTCAGAATGCTCAGAGTACAAAATATGTAATTACAATATATGTAATTCATCTGCTGCTTAGGACACATGCAGAGTTTTCCTGTGTTCCATGGGGAAATTTTTAAGTAGATACATTTCAAATTTAGAGATGCTCTTTCTATAGAGGGTGCAGAGCAATAAAAAGAAGAGGTATTATCTTGGAGGGCAGTTCCCAGTCCTATGCCCCCTCTCCTGTCATCTTTGCTTCAGAAAGTCTCATTCTGTAACATGTTCAATCACCTTAGGAAGAAAGCTGAGGTAAGTCACTTAATTTATAGATTGATGGAACCAACTTATTTAAAAATTCTCAGTATGTTACCATGAATCATGTAGGCCTATTAAACTAATTGCTAAGTAAATTTAAGCGGTATTACAGTAGAATTCAGTGGAATTCATCATCAATCCGAAGAGGTCTTTGGTGGTCTCATGCTGCCACCCACAGATATGTCTCAGAACATTCATTATGTCGTAATTACAAAGTCTCTTTGAAGAGGCTAAAAATCCCTAGACTCTTCTCATCAATTATTTTCACCTGTTAATTCATTTTGTGTGAGGTAATAACCCTGGCATAATAACAAATGTGCAAGTACTCCGATTTTGCAATTAAAAGCAGCAGGGCTTCTATTTTGATCATACAGACTGTGACATCCATCATAGAAAACAATTTGGGCCTAGCAGGATGACAGATGCCGCACTGATGGCTCTACTAACTAACTGCCTGTCCTAGGGAAAGAAAAAAAAATGGTCAGGCTTCAGCCTGCAGCTGCAAGCTATCTGATAGCTTCTGACCAGTCGGCAGGAGAAAGCCCGCAGTGACTAAATTACTGAAAGGTAATTTTACTTCGCCAAAAGAGGATTTCTGAGCCATAAACCCATGCATTCCAGTGGCTGCTGTAATTTGGAAACAAATAGCCCTTTTCATTTGAAAATGACTAGAATCACTGCCAGTGCTCAGAACGTTTTGTTTCTCGGGCTTTTACATGAAAAATACAATGCAATTCTCATTATTTCTGCCCCCATTCATGTCTTATTAGATAGAGAATGTGAGGTGGTTATCTCTGCTCTCAGGCGTAATACTAACCCAGATTCAGAGATGTTCTGTGCTCTTTGTATCGTCTTCCTTACTTTTTTTCCTTTCTTCATTCTCTTTCTTTCTTTCTATTCTTTCTTCTTTTTCTTTCTCTTTCTTTTCTTGTGCTTTTGTCTTCTTTTCTTCTTTCTTTCGTTCTTAAGTTCTTTCTTTCTTTCTTTCTTGTTTACTCTATCTTCTTCTTTCTCGTCCTTCTATATCTCTCTCTCTCATCTCTCTCTCTCTCTCTCCATTCTCTCTCATCTCTCTTCTCTCTCTCTCTCTCCCTCATCCCGGGCGACCCTCTCCCTCTCCCTCTCCCTCTCCCTCTCCCTTCCCCCCCTCTCTGTCTCTCTTTCCTTCATTCTGCCCAGTCTCTGGAGAGGGGCCTAAAAAATAGAAGCGTGCTCATTTTTGCCTTCCAGTTTATATCAAGAACCAGGAACTCTCAAATTCGATCCTAGGACCCAGCACAACTGAAGGACAGTTCCAGGACAGGCCATTCAGGGGTGTGGTGTTGATTGTCATCCCAACCTCACCACAAGATCACAATGAACAGATGCAGATACAAGGCTTCTGGCTGCCTTCTGAAAAATCATCTTATGTATGAAAATTCGTGTTCATGAACTCTGATAAGCATTGTCTTTTCAGTTCACAATTCAAGGGCTTGGGACTTCCCTCTAAACCTTCCCTGGAGGAATAAGTGTCTCTTCTACAACACACCCTGTCCTACTATCTACAGTTCTGGAAATAAAGTCATTCACCTGGGAGACAAAGTTGTTGTTAATTGAAATCATTAATATTGTCATTATTGCCCTAGATGTATATCGCAGGAGCAATTGAGCTGCTTTGTATATTGTTTGCTAAAATCCAAATTCAGATATTTTATTATGAAACAGAGATCACTAAGAATAATAAAAGCAGACATGAAATCCAAAGACACACCATAGTCAGGAAAATTGCTTTGCTTTTCGATGATGTTTAGACTTTTTTAATTATCATTCTGTGAAATACTTGAGAACAAAGGGTAACATAAAGGCTAATAGTTAAGTGTATAGTGAACTTTCTACTGTTTTCCTTCTTTCCATGACATTGCCCTATACAGGCAGTAACAAACTAGTGTTTCACAATGAACCCTGCTCACAGTTTCTTTGCACACAAGAAGCACATTCTGTTTCTTTCTTGGGGCCTGTCTAGAGCTCTTTAGTCCAATTTACTAGACATATAAACTCTGTCAGCAAGAAGGATGATGAAATTGATAGAAGCAGGGGTGCTCTGGCCGCAGGAGAAACAGGAAAGTGGGAAGAAAAGGCTCCTTATTTTTTTCAACACTTTTGAAGATAGTCAAGGGTTCTGGATTTTTAGGCAATACCTTCATGATTAAATGAGACTAAAGACTCCTGCATAAAGACAAATGGTTTTGTGAACAGCTGCGGAATTCCTGGCATAAGAGTTCTTTCTCTTAGCTAGCATAGGAATAATCAAATGAAAGAGACACATTAAAATAACTCAATTGCAATTAGACATCCCAGATGCCTTTAATGGGATGCGGGGAGGACTTGCCCTTCACACACAAGCTCCAACTGTAACTAATGCTCAGTAGCCATCAACAAATTATGACTGGTGACACTTTTGCTGCCACAGTATTAAGCTCAAAGTCCGATGGAGAAAATATATGGTTTTTATTACAAAATTGTTCTTGTTTACAATTCTAATATCCTCTTCATTATCTACTTTTCCAGACATTTTAGGCAGTTTTGAAGACCTGGGGCAGCACTAGCCCTGTCATAAAGAGAAATTAATGTTGTTAAAGTTGGCCTAGCTGCCCTCTGGGACAGTGGAAGATGCGGAAATATAAGCCTCTGCTTTGAAAATGAAAATGATTAAAGACATAGACACCTTGGTCTTGCAGCAGCTGCTAAAACTTTAATAAAATACATAGGCACATTCAAACTAATGCTTCTATGCCTTCCTACCAACTCTTTTTCCCCCATCATTTCTCTCTCTCTTCCCACTTCCCAAGTCTAACTTCGTTCTGTAAGAAAAAGCTTTTTCTAAAGACAATTAAGCAGAAGAATGACCTCATCTCTCTAAAACCTACATGTATCCGCAGTAGCTTAAAAAGAACCAGGCACAGCAACACCAGGAGTGTTCCTTGCAGTCGGTAAGCTAATTAGGAAGCCTAAGACAGCTCTTCTTTACAAGAACTGACAGACTTAATTCAGCTTCCGGAAAGCACTTAAGGATGTCCTAACAATTGCCACAGATGAAGGTGTGGGCCCCAGCTTGTGTCTTTTTGAATGGGTTGTATTCTGGGGAAGCAGGAAAAAAAAAAAAAACAGAAAATAGGTAGAGATTACTCAGAATCCTTTCAAAGGGAGCTTATGAAAGTATCCTGAGCAGAAGGGCTCATATATCAGAGGAAAATGGCAGGAAATAACTCAAAGGAATTGAACATGACCTTTGCCTCCCAAGGGCCAAAGAACAGCAGTCAGGGGTTCACCTCTGACTTTCTCAACCTTAGTCATTTCATCTGGTTAAGTGAACAGGATCAGAATGGAGCTTGAAAGTACACTAACATAAATACTCCACGCATTCTCTAATGGTGCCACTTCGGTGCAAGGAGTTTTGTATTCCACTACTGCTTCATTTCCCTCTTTCTTCCTCCCCTCCTTTTAAAGATAATCAATTTTTAGTGTGTATATGGTATTTGCACACCTATGTGGAGGTTAAAAGAGTGACCAAAGCTTAATGTTATATCACCTGTTATATCACCTTATACAATAGAACCTTGAGATAAGTTTTCTCACTGAACATGGAGATAGACTAGTGGTCAGCATGTTCTAGCAATCGGAGCTACAAGCACAAGGGCCACAAGCCTGCTTTGTAGATGCATGCTGTCTTTTGACCTCAAGTCTCTATACTTGCTTAGGAAGCATTCTTACCCTATAGTCCATCCTCCAAGCCTACCTTTTAAAAATCACTTAACTTACCAATATTCAACTCAGCCATCTATGTGTAACTCTGTGTAAATGAAAGAAACAGATGTTCTAGAATCTCCTTAAACTGTTCTCACGCTTTGTGTGAACACCCTGTTGTAAGAGATGGTGTAACAGATTGCTTATATAACATTCCTGGATGTTAGTCAAGTTCTCTGCAGTTCATCATCAACATCATCTCATGATTAAACCTCAAACTAAACAGAAAAAAATTAAGTCATTCCAGCCACCAATTTCCAAAACAATGGTTTAAAGCCTAGGTAAAACATGAACTGAATGCATTTCACACTCTCTGAACAGTGGCATTTCATGCTGCAGAGCACACTAGGGAGGAAAATCAGTCCCTCAAGAAGCCATCTTTGAGGACTTCCTTCACACTCTTCCTCTCCTCCTATGTGTTTGTGTTTCCTTTTATCTTTTCAGAGCTTTTTCGGGACCACCATTGAAAACATTTTTTGCCTTTCAGAAATTTGAGGGATGTCAGGTACAGCAAACTACACATGTTCCTTCCCTTTTCTGTTGTCCTAATAGCAAAGTATATGAAATTCTACAATTATAGTCTTGTCCCGTGGAATTGGATGGTTTTGCCACCTTCAGGAGTCACCTAATTAAATTTTAATAGCCTTAAGTATAAACACCTCACCAGACACAGCTAATACCTTATTAGAGATTAGTTGGCAAGTGGATTTAAAGAAATTCAGCTCAGGAATAATCATAGCCATAACAACAAAAGGAAACCCTGCTTGGTCCCATTTACTGTGTTAACTACTGTACATATTTGAACTTAATAAACCCTAGAGCAGCCCTTGTAAAGGAGAAAATGAAAGCACAGAGAGGTTATGTTATCAACTGCTGAAGACCACCTACGAACCCCAGATAGGCAGCAGATTCAGAGCTGAATCCTGAAGGAGACACACTTCACAGTCAATCTCAGTACAAAAGGGGGACAGAGGTGTGACATTTTTGAGGGAGAAGCATTGCAAGGTGAGGTTTCAAAATCATGTAGCTTTCTTCAACCTCCACTGAGGGCTCATAGTGGGTCCAATAGCACTTGAGACACTGACCACAGGTGATTACCAGGCATACCTTTGATAGCAATGCAGCACGCGGCTTACTTGATCCTGTTACTTATGCATCTTTTCTCCTAAAAATGTCAGGGCAATGAATGACACATGCTTTCATTCACTATAAGTTTTATATATATAAAACACTTTGTTATAGATCAAGTCATGTATGTGTATATATGCGTTCACACGTGCACACAATTATGGGACAGATTAGACCCAGGTTCGATACATATATGTGCACACACATACATTTATGTGTGCTTAATTGTAGGCTAAATTGCTTGGACAGACTACACAGTGGTTCAGACATTTTGAAAAAGATTCAATCTATAATATAAAAAGTTATTAGAACAGAGTTTTCCTAGAACCTGGCAATTAGATCCATAAGTATATGAGTCAAGCAAATAAAAATTTATATCCTTGTGAAAGCATTTAAACAAGTGTTTAAACTAACATTATTCATGATATCAAAAAATAGAAACAGGCCAATGTCCTGGGCAATAATGAATGTAAGTACAAATGTAATATATATATTAGCACAACATATTACTATACAGTCATGCAAAATAAATAAATATTGATATATCCTATATGTATATCATAGGATAAACATTGAAAACACTGAAATAAGAAGTCAGTCATGAAAGGTCATATGCAGAAAAGTATAACACTGAATAATGAGAGAGTTGCATTAGAGCTTGTCAGGTAGAAGACTAGGAGCAGTGAATATGGATGTGATTTTGAGACATTAAAATTGTTTTGAAACTGACTGTGCATCTCAATGATAGAATGTAGAACTACTATACAAGAGGCCCTAAGTTGCTAACTCTGAAAGATATTGCTCGAAGCAAAAGGAAGGATGAAAGTAGGAAATAAAGGAACAATGAAAGAGAGCAAGTAAAGGAATGAGGGAGCAGTGAGGGAGGAAGAAAAAGAGAGACAAGGAGAGGTGGGAAGTTTGAGGGATAGGATGGCTAGGGAGGGATAAAGTTTTACAACTAAATGACTAAAGAGTTGCCCAATCTTATATGTTAATTATCATCCCATATACGTGTATGTGTGTGTGTGTATGTGTGTGTGAGTTTATTTTAGGATTTGGATTTCATATTTATCAATTATATCTCAATAAAAATATTTTAAATGAGGTGACATACTTTTTTAATACATTTTTTATTATTATTTCAGCTCATACAAACTTAATAGGTACACCAGTTCCCTCCCTCCCTCCTCCCCCCCCCAACCTCCTGCATCCCCTCCCCTCACCCCTCTCTCCCCATCCCCCCGTGCCTCCCGCCCCAATTCCCAGAGCCCTTTCTTGTGTATGCCTGACTCTCCTCTGGGCCCTCCTCTCCAATGATGTACAAGGACCCAGTGGCATTTCCCTGAACCCTTTCCTGTGTTCCCCTTAAGCATAGGAACACTACTGTGGCTGTCAATCCCTTGCCTCCAAGGATCTTGGTGCCTTTAGCAGATGCTAGACTTTGTGAGGTCAATAGTGTGTTGGACATTGCGCCGGGCATGCAATGTCCAATTATGATTGCTTCGGCCCTAACTTGTGAGGAGTATCTTGCAAATCATTGCTCCTCCCATCCTTTTGCTCTTACACTCTTACCACCCCCTCTTCCGCAAATGTCCCTGAGCTTCGGGATGGGGAAAGATTAGTCTGGCCTAGTTCTAGGTGGTTGATACAGAGTCTCTGAAGCTCTGGATAGTGGTTTGTTGATTTTCTTTTGCAGTTTTGTTGCTCCTGCAATGCCTTCACTCCATTGTGATGGGCACTGTATGTCACCCCCTGGCCAGAGACAGAAAGCTGTTAAACTGGAGTCTTATTATAACAGCAAATGAGGTGACATACTTTTGTAAAAAATAAATTTGATTGGAAAAGGAACATGAATTTGTGAAATTTATCATCTCCCTCATCTAGATTTTAATGAATTCTTTGTTAATGAATCTAATGATTTTCTTAATGTTTTTACTAAAAACAAAAAGTTCGTTGCAATCATCCAATTTTTAATCCCTTGTCTCATACATTTTGTTGAGGTCAAATATTGAATTTTTAATTAGGTTCCTTGGTTAAAACATTCCCAAAAGTTCATTTCCTTCTTAGTTCCATTAATAAAACTCATATTTCTAATGTTTTCAATATTTAATGGAATTAGCTTCTATAGTGTGATGTGACCTTCATTACCTTAGTTGCATGTTTATTTTTTTCTTTTTCTGAAAGTTATGTTAGATTGAGGTGAATTCTAAAAACTTTTATATTTGACTAAAGTTAGAAAATTCTAAAACCCAAATTCTCAAATATAGCTGTATTTGATAATCACACGCAGAACTTTAAAAATATAACAGAGTATAACATAGAAATTGTGTTTTTAGAGTTGGAGAGATGGCTTAGGGGTTAAGTCTCTGCCTCATAAGCAGAAGATCTCGAGTTCAGATCTTGAATACCACAAAAAAATGCCAGGCAGAAATCAAGTCAGTTTATACTTCCAATACTGGAAGACAGAGCCTGGGAAATTCTAGAGCAAAAAAATAGGAATTATCACAGTCCAAGTGATTTCTGGGCCTCTACAAGCATACGAAGTGCCCTCTGATACACATAGACACACACATAGACAGACTAGATACACACACACACACACACACACACACGCAAAATATGTGATTTTTGGGGGCTGGAGAGGTGGCTCAGGGGTTAAGCCTCCGCCTTGCAGGCGGAAGGTCCTGAGTTCGGATCCCAGATCCCACGTATAGACGCCAGGCGGAAGCTGGGGCGGCCTGCGTTTCCGGTCCTGGTAGGGCGGAGCCTGTGAATCCCTGGGCAGAAGGAGGTGGAGGCGTCCATGGTGGTTCGCGAATTCGTCCGTGGTTCTACACATATACATACACAGACACAGACACACACACAGACACAGACACGTGCGCACGTGCGCGCATACACACGCACATGCGCACAGTTGAATAAATAAAAAAAAATTTAAAAAAATGTGATTTTTTTAAAAAAAAATTAAGCGGAACTTAAAGAAATTGTTATCTTACCAGAGATTCTAATTTATGCCACCATTAAGAATAACTTTCATGCCAGGTAGGCCTCATGGTAAACTCCTGCATTGTCAGTATCTAGAGGTCGAAATCCTAATCCTTGATGTCAGGGGTATATAGTGAGACCTGATCTCAAACACACAGACACACACTCACACTCACAAACGTGTACACACAAAAAAATACAAGCACACACATACACACACACACGCCATGTGCACACACAAGCATGCACACATGCACACTCACACACACACTTTTTTTTGAAGGTTAACTTAACCCTGGAAGTTCAGCTATTTCAAGAAAATGTTCAAGGCTCAGAAAGGGTGTAAAAAGAAATTAACATTTGTGAAATTTACTTTGACATATTTAATTTAATACAAATTCCCTTCATTACTTTGTCGTCTCAAGGGTTATGATTTCTGTTTCCTGTTTTCTAGGCTAATGGTGGGAGAATCAGACATGTAGATATTTTCCAGTTATGAAGGCTTCTCCCTTATGTGTCCCTTGATGTAAAATATTGATGTTCTTTTTTAAAATGTTTATTTATTTATTTTTCCCAATCATACAAACTTTATAGGTATCTCGTCCCCTCCCTCCCCCTTCTCCCAAGGCCCCCTTGCACCCTCGCCCCCCTTTTCCCCTTCCTTTCACCCCCTCCTTCTCTTTTTCCCAGTGCCTCCCCCTTCTGCCCTCCCATTCTCTGGAACGTCCTTTAGTATGAATGTCAAACATCCCTCTTGTTCATACCCAGCAGCACACTCACAATATCCTGCTGTTTTTCTAAGACAGTGAAGCCTTGGAGTCTCCATGTACTATTTAGCTCATCCTTTTGGAAACATTTCCCCAGGACTTTCAAAAGATGTGCTTCTTTATTTAAATGTACTCAGTTCTCCTATAACTGAACCCCTATACCTCGGTTCAGGTGATGTCCACTTTCTCTTTACAATATTGAGCATATTTCTGAAGTTACATTCTCCTCTGGTGCACTGCTTTGTGCATCATCTTCACACCACAGCAGTGTACTCCAATATCACTTCTTGCACCTTCAAACCAGAATCTATATATATAGCAGTTCTAGATTTATCATTGCTATCTGTTTACTTTCCTTGACAGAATACCTAAGGAATGAGGTATGTTTTAGACAACTTGGTTTTCTTCAACTTGTTCTTTTAGTGACCATATCTGCCATAGATCTCTCGAAATATTTGAAATGTATTTGCTGTGGCCCTCTGATCAGGCTACCACAATGCAATGGTTGCAGGAAGCAGATAGCAGAACAAACTATTCATCTCATGACCAGGAAGAAAAGAATAAACAGGAAAGCATCAAGGTCACAAAATTTCCTTTCAAGGCAGCCACATTCTTGAAGATACATAATCCTTAATTTATCATGTTATTGTAAGTGTCCCCATAATCTACAAGTAAAAGCAATTTCTAACTGATGCCATCAGTAATGCATATTAACTTGTGCATTATTTCTGTTCACATTGCAAGTCATTCTTTTTTCTATTTTACCTGATTAATTTTCCATATGGGATATTTTAATATCCTGTTACAAGATTTATTTTCATTGTATTACAATGTAGCAATTTTGTTTTTAAATAAGAGATAAATGGGAAGATGTCATACTGTGACCAATAATGAACAAAAAGACATACATTAATAAAAAGGAATATGATAACAAGGTTGCTCAGTTAAGCTACACTCGAGCTGATTAAATAATCAAATAAAAAATAAACTCAGTAAAATGATTAGATATCGTTTTAAGTTATAATACAAAATACACCCAGAAATGCTCAAAGAAATGGACAATAACATGCTAAGGAACCAGTCTAGGTGTCCATCTACAAGTTAATGGATAAACAATGGAGGGTCAGAGGGAGTAGGATGGATTAAAGAAGGGAAGGAAAAGAAGATGAGTGGGAGAGGGGATGGAGTGAATAGGGAGGGTAGAATGAGTACTCAATGTGATTATTAAATTAGAAAGAAACGATACACTAAAAAAATGTAATAGCCTAACTGGATACTTCTCAGGTTCACAACAACCAGTCTATGAGCATTTCACTATGGATGAGTAAATATCTTTAGAAGCAATACATCTCCCTAAGAAAACATTGAAATTTAAAGCCAGTCATAAAAGAAGAGTTTCTTTACTCCACCATTTACCCTCTAATGGCAATTGCTAGAGCAGACATCCAGATGAAAATCAGTGAGACATGCAACCAAAAAGTTCTGAATGTAGGAAGGAAATTGTCTGTGAGTGGGTAGAATGGATTGTAAGGAATGAATAGAACATGTATCCATTGTATTTATATATGAAAGTATCAAGAATAAAAAAAATTGACAGTAGGAAAGGAATGAGAATATTTTCATTTGCAGAACTGGGGATCATTACATTAAGCAAAAATGAACCAGACTCAGAAAGATTAATGTTACAGGTCACACTTATATGAACAACCTAAATTTACTTACGTGTGATGCATATAAATACACAGGTGTATACATGCACATATATGTCATGAAAATAGAAAGGGTCCTTGTGTGGAGAAAAAGGAGATCCATGGGAAAGAGGAATCAGAAGGGTAGTTTGTGTGAATATGGTCAAAGTATGCATTTCGCTTGACTGAAAAATGCCTTTATGCAACCCATTTTTTTATGTAGCAAATCTGTTAATGAGAATTTCTAAATAAATCATAGCATATAGTCTATCATCTTAAACTTCAATTATTTAACAATAGTATTTATTTTAATGAGAAGAAAATCTATGGAATAAGAGCTAACTTTTTTCAGTGAAATAGACATTATTGTACTAATATCTGGCTTTACAAAAAGCTAAACTCCTTGAAGAGCTTCTTTACCTACGTGTTAGAGTTGAACATAAAGCAGTAATCTATGATAATAAAAAATATTCTCCAAGTTCCTACTGTACGTGAGATCCTTTGACTTGGAGTCAAGCATTTTAGAATATTAACACCTCCTTGCCTCATTCTAATATGTTTATATCATATTGTTACATGATTAAAAGAACCAGACATACATGAAAATAATTACAAAGTGAATAATGTTTTTTTTGTTTGTTTGTTTAGAGTATCTTTTATTGCAGTGGTATATAATATCAGTTCCTAGAAGGAGCAGCCTTAGATATCAAATCCTTGTGTTTTGCTTTTGATTTACAAATTAATGTGAATATTACTGCATTCTAGCTGCAAAATAGTCCTTCCTGTGTTTTAAGTAACTGAGTAAATAATGTGTCTGTTTCTGCTGCCTTTTTTTTTTATTAAAAATTTAATTATACATTTTAAAATTTTTTACCAGTTCCCTCCCTCCCCCTCCTCCCCCTCCCCTTCCCCCAGTGCCTCCCCCCCAATTCCCAGAGAGTCCTTTATTGTGTAGGCCTAACTCTCCATTGGGTCCTCCTCTCCGATGACATATAAGGACCCAGTGGCATTTCCATAAGCCCTTTCTCTTGTTTCCCTTAAGCATAAGATCACTACTATGGCTGTCAATCCCTTGCCTCCAGGGGTCTCGGTGCCCTTAACAGATGCTAGACTTTATGAGGGCAACAGTGCGCTGGACATTGCGCAGGGCATGCAAAGTCCCATTATGATTGCTTTGGCCCCAACTATTGTTGAGAATCTTGCAAATCGTTGCTCCTCCCATCCTTTTGCTCTTACAATCTTACCGCCCCCTCTTCCGCAAATGACAAAGTGAATAATGTTTTAAACAGCACACACAGAAGGCACTCTTGGTACCAGGCACATTCAAAGTGAGACCTGGCTGGTGGAGAACACAGGAATGCCTAATGCTCTGAAGACAACAAACCAAAGAGTGGTGGATAGGTACATAATAACTAAAAATTGTAAGGAGAGTCACATAAAGAAACATAGAGGGAAACACAATAACAAGGTTACACAATGAATATGCCATTTTTGGTGATTCTAATTGGCTCTTTGAGCCACTTCAAGAGTAAATCTGACTTAATGTACTGGAAAATCTAAATACCAGGAACGCAAATGATTTTTTTTTTTTGCATGTTAAGGGAGGTTTTAGGCTTTCTCATGGAATTAATTAAAAAACCTTGAGTAATCCCAAGATAGAAGCCCCATTCTACCTTGCATTTGATAACTCCATACGATGGTCATATATACTTTTTACCTTATCAGAATGAATAACCATGTCTATGACTTATATCTTGATAGGAAGGAAAAACACAGGCTAAAAAGTATTATAGTTGTCTTTGCTACCTTTGTTTTATTAACAACAACAAAAACAAAAACCCACAGTTCTCTGTGCCTGAGGAATTAGTTTATATTAATAATGAAATTTAGAGATTGCTTTTTGCTTATAGCTGGTTAATGGTTGGTGAGTGTAATAAATAAATGTCTACAGAAATAGTCATAGATAGTGTTTTACTAAAACTCCCTTAATATAAAATACATCTTTCAAGAATCATGTTTTTTTCTCAAGGAGAAAAAAATGTAAGTGTAGCTAAGAAAAGACAGGAGAAAGAATAAAGAATACACAATTATCATCATTTTTCCTAATTTCTAAAAATTACAGAAGTTTGGGTCCCAAATCTGAAGCATTTCTTAATGCAACGGTAGTATGGAATTCTCAGGATTCCTCCCTTGCTATTTATCTCCCTTTCTCAATTTTAATGTCAGCTAGTTATGCATTATGCACAGCCCCTAATATGAATTACATACTTCAGAAGAATGTAGGGAGCATATCAAAATCCACAGTGGCCATTGAGGTCAGTATACTGCCATGGAACTTTCAGGAGCAACAGCTCTAATGATATTTTTGGTGATTCCTTTTATTTTAACAAATCATAAGACTTTTTAGCTTTAAAAAACGACAACTTATCATAATGTGTCAAGTTCACCAACTCTGATTTTTCTAAAGTTTTGATTAATTTTAAATCTGGATAAAATCTATATGCATTAATGCAACAGGATTTATTTGACTTGAATACATTTTCTCAACTACCAGTACAACCCTTATTACT
Organism: Typhlomys cinereus; assembly: GCA_023101885.1. Lineage (NCBI taxonomy): Eukaryota > Metazoa > Chordata > Mammalia > Rodentia > Platacanthomyidae > Typhlomys > Typhlomys cinereus. The sequence goes on along the minus strand of JALPQD010000016.1, from coordinate 5,614,028 downwards.
GTATCTTTGAATTATCTGTTTGCTGTCCTTCACTTAATTGAATCACAACCTTATCTCTAAAAAAAAAACCTAGACAATTAAACAATATAACAATTAAAAATCATAATACCTCTCAGAACACTCAGTGGGTTATTTTTCTTGGCTTTATTGAACTGATCTAGGAGGATTTCACCTATGCCATTCTTTTAATTATTTGTACATTGCACAGCAGCAGCTTATTCCTTACATGCTTGGACTTCCTGAGTAAGTTAGAGTAGCTGATGGACTGAAGTGTGAAGATTGGGGTCCAGTGCAGGTTTAACTGGCTATTATGCAGATCTTTGTAAATGACTTCTCTTATGTCATCACCTGTCAGGAGCACATAATATATAAATCACTGTTCCACCTGTAGATGTAAATCTGATTTCATTTTAATTGCAGTATCTATGCATTTGTAATGCATTGCTTTGACTCTAAAATTTTAAATGGTTTATCTCCAGGACACATAAACTGAAATCACATATTTAAAGGGTAGATAAATAAAGAGTTGAAACATATCTATTGTCAAATGAGAATTACAATACTTTACAAAGAAGAAAATGTTTCTAGTAAGTCTTTGTCAAAATTAAGGGTAAGGAATTGGTAAATTTTGATCTTCCAGTGACTCTTACTAAATGAAATCTGCAGTGAGCTAACTACGTCCAAAGATTTAGGAAAATCAGTTTTCTTTGACTTGAAAATACTAATTATTTTAATATATAAGGGAGTTCTTTAGATTTGTAAAATACAATAGCATAGAATAATCCATAACTCACTAATTAAGGGCTCTCTGAATGCAGAAAAGAAAGTTCATTCACCCTTGTTCAGACTGGATTTGGAGTCGATTTCCATTAGCCATGTGCTAGAATCCATGTACACGTTGATGCCTAATAAATTTCATTTCATGATGAGTGGAGAGAGGTACTCTGTAGCTGTTTTTGCTCTGAAGCCAAAAGAGTATGAAATCCCTTTAACTAGCTGCCCAGCCCCCATTCCTGATAAACCTAGTAGGCTGTCTCACAGAACCAGCAATACGGAAAGTTCAGGTTTTTTTTCTGCAAGGAGATAAGAGGATCTGAATGGGTGGCTCTGAGCTCTGCGTTTCCTATTTCACGCTCAGTGCATACAACTTAGGTTAAGGCTCTTCGTATGTCATGGATTCTTTAACAAGCCCACACTGTCCTTTAGAAGACCCAGAGCATCACATTTCCTCCAAACATGCAAAGTTAATTGGCCTAAACTACACAGAATATTAAATCCAGTAAGCAAAGTTGTGTAGCTAATAACATAAAATATCTATAGTTGATTTTCAATTCCCAAATGCAAGATACAGTTATCAGTTAAATCATAGAATTTCTTAACAGATACTAATTGTCCAGATATGAACTATCATTAGTATAAAATGGAATCACAGAGTTCTAGTTACCATTATGCAACATGTTACTCCTGAGAGGGACCACCCCACATACTGAACTGTAACTACTTTTATCAAAAGTCTAACAAGTAAAAGAATGCCTCAATCAAAATTAAGGGAATGCTTCCCACAATAGGTTAACAGATATATCATTGCAGAATACTTTGCCTTGCTACAAAATTCATCATATCAGCATTTAATATTTTGAAGGCAAACCATTTTCTATAACTTGCTTTAATAAGTGATAATTTAATAGACATGTAAACTGGTTCTTTTTTTTAAAGTGGGTAGTAACAACTACATACAATAAGAAAAAAAATTCTTTTTTTTGTAGTTTCACATATATTTAATGTATACAACATACAGTATAAATGCTTCATTATAAGATAGCAATGATATATTTTTTCCTTTTTTATTTTTTTATTAAAAATGTAATTATACATTTTAAATTTTTTTACCAGTTCCCTCCCTCCCCCCTCCTCCCCCCGAACGTCCTCCTCCCCCTCCTCTCCCTCCCCATCCCCCAATGCCTCCCCCCCAATTCCCAGAGAGTCCTTTATTGTGTACGCCTGACTCTCCACTGGGTCCTCCTCTCCGATGACATATAAGGACCCAGTGGCATTTGTTCCCCTTAAGCATAGGAGCACTACTATGGCTGTCAATCCCTTGCCTCCAGGGATCTCGGTGCCCTTAACAGATGCTAGACTTTATGAAGGCAACAGTGTCCTCGACATTGCGCAGGGCATGCAAACCCAGAAAATTAAGTGCCGTATGTACTCCCTAATAGGTGGCTCCTAGTACCAAACTCACCCAGCCCACATTGAGACACTCAAAAGTAAACCTATGTAACACAGTAATTGCAAGGATTATGAACAAGAAAAATGGGGTAGGAGGGCCACACCAGAAACAAGGAGAGAGGGGACCATGTTACAGCAGAAAAAAATAGGCCTCCATCAAGGTCTGCAAACAAAGAAACAAAATTCTTATCTCTAGGAAATATTTCCTGGAAGTTATAGCACTAGTATTCTTTATATATTTGTATATTTTCCTTTAATCTTTGCTCAGATGCACATTTCTTTTTCTCTTTCTCTTTCTCTCTCTCTCTCTCACACAGACATACACAGTTCTACCCCTTTGCATTTATAATGTCCCGACACATGAGTCCTATTTTACTATTGATTTTGTTGTTCTTTTAGTATTCAGTTCTGTATAGCTAATGTTTCAGGATAATTTTTTTACTGATTTTTAAATTTATCTTACTAGGAATTTTTTCATGAGATTCTGTTACATATATCTATGCTCTCATATAGGTGAGTCAGTAAGGTGATGCAGCAGACAAAGGTTCTTGCCACGAAGCCTGGCTCTCCAAGTTCAATTTCTGGAATTTGCATGATAGAATATGTGATCTGGCTTCTGCAAGTTGTCTTCTGTCACACACATCCACACTATGACATATGCACGTACATATATACACAAATAAATATGGATAATTAAAAGTATATCTGTGGGTAAAATTTCATACTATAAGTTGAAATCCTGTATTAAAATCTAAGGATATATGAAAGCTTTAAATTTTCTAAAGAATATTAACTTCCTTTATAACCCTAATTTATAGCACTCTGACACAAAGAATATTTTTTAAACGTTTTTTATTATCTCCGCTCATACAAGCTTAATAGGTACACCGGTTCCCTCCCTCCCTCCTCCTCCCCCCTCCGACCCCCACCTCCGACCCCTCTGCTCACCCTCCCCTTACCCCTCCCTCCCCACCCTCCAGTGTCTCCCCTCCCCCAATCCCTGGAGAATCCTTTAATGTGCATGCCAAACTCTCCTCTGGGTCCTCCTCTCCTATGACATACAAGGACCCAGCGGCATTTCCCTGAACCTTTCCTTTGTTCCCCTTAAGCATAGGAGCACTATTTTGGCTGTCAATCCCTTGCCTCCAAGGATCTTGGTGCTTTTAGCAAATGCTAGACTTTGTGACACAAAGAATATTAAGACTAGTTTGAATTGAAAAGATGATTTGTATGTTTTTACTTCTTACATTCTTATAATATCACAAATTAAAGTAATAAAGGTGGAAATAAGTAAAGCATTGTTCACAAAATTGTCACGGCCTCATCTTTTATTTCCAAGAAGAAAAGGCAAAAACCTTTATTTTATTCTTACTTGTACATCAATGAGGTAATGTTTCCTCAGGTTAAAGTTCTTTACCTTGGGTTCACTTCTTATTGAAATATAAAACTTTCCTAATACATACCAAATATTTGCACTATCCAACAACATTCATAAGTTTCTGGGCCAAATTAAAAACTTTTCATACTGTCTTCAAATGTAGTGTAACAACAAGCTAACTTTTCAAACATAGAGCAAGACATGCACCAATACCACAGAACATCACCAAGATGTAGGAATCAAATAACACATCCTAGGCTCAGGAGATAATTCAGAGGGTAAGGTGTCACTTGCATAATCATGAGAACATGAATTTGTATTCCCAGAACTTATGTAAAGGTTGGGCATAGTGGTAAATATCTATACTCCTAGTGCTGGGAAGTTAGAGTTAGGCAAATCCATGAACTCAGTGGCCAGGAAGCCTGATGAATTGATGAGCTATAGGGTCAATGAGAGTTCTGTATATCAGCAAAATATCTGTTATCAATTTCTGGACTGAAAATATACTCACATGTGCACACATACCCACATGTACACAATTTCACACATGCATGAACATGTTAACCACACTCACACCACTCCCCCCACATACACATGCATACACATGTGCATGAATATACACACACACGCACACACACACAAAGAGAAGAAAAAAATTATTATATAAAATAAATAAAAAGGAAGACTTCATTCCAGACTATAGGGATACAAAATGAGAATGAAATCAACATAAAATGAAATCAGCCCTCCCCATAAAAAATAATGAAGGATTATTTTAAAATGTGAGGATGAAGGAATGGTAATGTCCTTAAAGGGAAGGTGGGGAAAGGTTGAGTAATGTGACCAAGTCCTCTAAACTACTCAATTATGTAAGAAAGGTTCCTACCTGGCCATGGATCTTTGTGAGATATGGTTACAACATCGTTAGTGATTTCATTACTAATTATTGTTTTGGTATTACTGAGAAACACATAAGTCATTGATTTACCACTCAAACATTCTGTCCCACAGCATTTGGTGTTTTTAAATTGTGGGTTTGTAGGGAAAATATTCTAAAAGAAACCAATGTAAAAGTTAGCCAAATTGAGGGGCACATGAGGCACTCTTAACCAGGGAAAGCTTATAAAGGTAAATGTAAAAGCAAAGATGGATAAGAGAATTCAGTTTGGCTTGTGATGATTTAAACTGGTAAAAATAGACAAAGCTTTCATTAATACAGCTTAATGCTGAGCTATATAAATACATAGGAGTTATTTATGTTTAAATATCATTTATATGCTCAGTGAGACTGTAATTTCTTATTTGTAAGCCCATACTTATGTATTATTTTATTTTTATTTATTTTTTATTTTTTAAAATTTTTCCCTAATTTTATAAGTATATTGAGTATTTATCCCTTCCCCTTCCTTTCCTTCTTTTTCTCCTTCTTTCCCCTCCTATATATTTACAGATTTTAAATGAAAAATCACAAGATTGCACAGGAGAAAGTTCCCATTTGCCTCAAAAAATACATATTATATATGTAACTAATATTGATACATGTGTAGACAAGTTAAATACGCCATAATTTCAACATAGTGGACGTTCTGAACAATGTCTAATATCAAATACTAATTGCATGTATTAAAGAATTTTATTATGAATTTGTGTGCAAGAAAGCAGTAAAATCATCCACAGGTTCCATTATGCACTGTTACCCTGCCTTCTCCTTGACCGTTTCATCTTCCCTCCCTGGAAAAAAAAAAATCCCTTTTCATTTCATGCCTCCCCTCCCCCACTAATTTTCACCTATGAGAGTGCCATAGTTACAGGTGTCACAATGACAGTTGGAGGCTTGGAACTTTGGGCACATTCGGAATTATGTTTTGTGTAGGGTGAGTGAAAAGGATAAATATTTGTAGTTTTAAATCAGGTTTACAGCAGCTATGCTGGGACAGGTGAATCATCATCTGAAAAGAGTGACTTCTTTTCTTAGCGAATTACTTTCATGTCCTTCTTTGCCCCACTGATTAAGTGGAAACTTCAAGTTCTACATTGAATAAGAATGGTAAAGGTAGACATCCATTTCTTCTTCCTGAACTTAGGTGAATATTTTTCTTTTTTTTAGAATTAAGATGATGTTTGCTATGACTTTGTTATATATGGCCTTTTTGTTAGGGTCTGATTTCTCCCCAAAGACCACAGGAGACACGTAAGCAAAAGGAAGAGTGTTTGTTCAATCCAGCATGCCCGGGTCCACTACAGGATAAACAAAATGACGACCCCGAACAAAGGGAGCTTGCAGCTTATATAGCTCTATAGGGAAGCTCTTCTCGTGGTATGCCATCTCCCTGTGATGATTGGCTCAAGTATAGTCACGTGTATACTGGAGAAAACCTATTGATCCCACCCTGGTATGTGCGAAATGTGTGTGCCTTCACAAAGTGTGTAGTGATTTCTATCTCAGTTGGCCTTTTCCCTGATGGTTGGCCCCAGCCCAGGGGCTTATATGTGGGTCCCTGGGAACCTGGGAGCCTGGGTGGAGCCTGTCATGGCATAAGGCTAGTCTTCTACACCCGCTGCTTTCACCTTTATTGTATTGAAATAAAGCTTTTCCAACCCTATTCTCTCTAGTAATTTTATTATGAAGTGATGCTAATTTTGTCAAAGGTTTTTTTTCTACATCTATTGAGATGATCATGGCTTTTTTTCTCCTTTAGTCTAATTATATTGAGAAATTACATTAATTGATTTTCATATTTTGAATCATCTTTGTACACCTTGAATAAGTCTCACTTGATTGTAGTCAGTAGCCTTCTTGTTTCTTGGGTACAGTTTGAAATACTTTATTGAGAATTTTTGTATACATGTTCAACAGAAAGCTTACTTTAAAATTCTCATTTTTATATTTATTTATTTTTAATATCAGGATAAATTTGGCCTTGCAGGAGTTTAGATGGATTCCTTCCTTTCTGTTGAAATTTGTTTTTAATTGGTAATTGAAATGTCTACTATAATTCTGCTCTGAATTTTTTAAAATGGTTTATAAACTTAATTTCTTTTTTCTACAGTTTAATATATGAATAGAGTGAATTTATGACATTTTCACATCTTAATCCTAATCCTATCTTCTCCTTTTTCCATTTCAACCTTTTTTCTTCGATGACAAACTCCCTCTCTCCCTCTTATTTCCATACTGTTTTGCACGTGTGTCCCACTGTATTTCATCCTGGTTGTTTTTGATGGCATGTACCTGAGTATTTGCTGAAACACAAATCATATGTCAGTGGTTATAGCACTGAGACTGCATGACCCCCTTCACTTTCAATATTCCCTGAGATTTTTTTTTAGCTGGGAAAGTTAATGATTATTTCTCCTTACATGTTATAGGTTTATTTAGGCTATTTGGTTCATTCTGATTTTAATTTGATAGGCTGTATTCATTTAGAAAAGAATTCATTTATTTGGGTATTTAGGTTCTTCAATTTAATAAAATTAAAATTTTTATGAATATATGGTTTTCTGCACTTTTTCTGTGTCAGTCATGTCTCTCTTTTTAATCACCTTTTTAATTAATTTCATTTTGTTGAATTAGATAAGGGCTTGGCAATATTGATTTTATTTTAAAGTAGTCAACTCTGTTTCACTCATTATCTACATAATTTGTATATATTTTTTCAGTTTCTAATTCATACCTAATTTTTTTCTCTTTTCTACTAATTGTTTTTCTAGAACTTAAAGGTTCATCATTAGATTATTTTAAATCTTTCTAAATGTTTGATGTGTGCTCAGAACTATAAATATTCTTCTGAGGGCTGAACAGATGCTCAGGGGTTAAGTCTCTGGCTCACAAAGAGGAGCCATGTAAAAATTATAGACAGAAATAGAGGAAGCCTAAGTTTTCTGAAAGTTGGAACCTGTGAAATCCCAGAGCAGAGCCAAGAGGGTTAAATCTCTAGCTCATAAGGAGAAGGAACTGAGTTCAGATTCCAGATCCAATGTAAAAATTACAGACAGAAATAAAGGAAGCCTGAATTTCCTGGAAGTTGGAACCTGTGAAATCCTAGAGCAAAGCAATCCAGGATAATTCCCTAAATTACTCTTGTGCTTGCACAGGCACACACACACAGTGCCCTCTGATGCACGCACACACACACACACACACACACACACACACACACACATTCATGCCAAAAATAAAATTAAGAAATAATTATAAATGTTCTTCTGATGATTAACTTCATTTTGTCCTATAGGCTTTTATGTGTTGTGCTTTCATTTTCATTATTTCTAGTTTATTTTATTTCTTTATCCTTTAATGTCCATTTTGTACTAAATGGACTTTCATATGCTTAAAAGAGTTTGCTTACATAATGGGGTTTCCCTTACAGATTTCTGGTTTTATTCCATAGTGGTCTGATAAGATACAGGATGTTATTTAAATTTTCTTATATTTATTGAGCCTTGACTTGAGTTCTAATAAATTATCTATTTTTGAAAATGTTCCATATGATGCTGAAAGAGAATATATAACTTTCGATGTTTGGGCACAATCTTCTATAGATAACCATTAAGTACATTTGATTTTTTGTTTCACTATCTGCAAAGATATATATGGAGATGTAGCAATAATGAGTTTCTAGGTTGCTGTGTCAATTTCTTTCTGTCCAAACAGATCATAAGATAAAAAGATGCACAAAGTCAGCCCTACCCTGCCTTTCTGGAAAGGGCCCACTAGCAGCTATGGCCACTACTTGACTACATTCCTGCCAGTGTTTGTATTTAGGCCTGTGAGGCACAAGTGAATAAACTTCCCTCTGGCAGCTCCTCCTGACTGAAAACATGGGGCAGCTGGTTGGATGTGTCCTCACACTGAAGTTCTCTGCCCCTTAGACACAGAAGTTGACTTGCCCATTATGGTCCCTGTCCCAGACTCTTCTCATACTCATATTCAGGTGATCCAATCTACTTCTCTTCCCACAAACTATTTCTCTCCAAATGAAAGTTCCTCTTACTTCTCTCTGCACTTCCACCACCACTAGGCAGGGCTGTGTCTCTGGGTCTGTTTCTAAGTTGCAACTAATTTCCTGAATCATGTACTGGACAATTGTGTAGCTGGTAAAGAGGAGATGTCTTTGAGCCTTCAAGGTATAAAAATAGAGTAGCCACTGTTGCCCCCTGACCACAAATCATTTTATTCAATTTGAAAATGATAATTTATTGTGTTGTGATTTAAAGAAAATGAGGATAATTGTTGAATCTTTTGAACATACGAAAACTTCCTGCTTCACCTTTAGAAGGCAAGATGCTGGCCCGAGGGTACCTTGCACTGGTAGGAGCTGCACTGTTCAATGCCAGTTACCTCAGACATGGCAGTATTGTTCCATAAGGTTATTTTCTTTACATGCTGTAATGATACACCTGAGTCATTGGTCTAGTCACTTTCAGGATATAAATACTGTTTGTTTGGAAAATGGGCCTTTTTACTGTTTGCCTTTCTGTTATAAAAGTGAAATATTCCATTAATTTCTGAAAAATAAAATAGTTAATAAATTTATTTTCTTCTCTTTCTATTTTACACAAAGCTTCATATCCAACCAAATAACTTTATAGCTTCATTTGCTTCATTTGCTTTCCTGCTAATTACTCTGGCTGTTGCTTCTGTTGGGGAATCTCTATGCTTTGCTAAGGAATTGAGCAAATTCCAATCATCAGTGATCTTTATTGTCTCTCTCCTTTTGCATTTTGGTCAACAAGCTCATTAGAACATGAACTATTTTCTGAATCTAGATGATTTTGTCCACATCATCCTTGCATTCTTCCTTGAACTCTATGCTATGCTGGGTAATTTTGGGGTCCATTACCTGGAGGTTGTTCACGTCATCAAAGTGCAGCCCTGCTTCCCCCAACATATGGTTACATATTGCTGTTTCCCTTCCAACTTCTTTAGATGTTTCACTCTGAAGGAGTGACAGCAGTGGATGGGAGATTCATCGTTGGGGCAAAGGTCAGGAAAAAATAAAGTCCAGTTGATTGTCACAGGTATTCTTCATTCAACATACTTTTCTTGAGTACCTACTGCATATCAACACTGTTGGATCCTGCTGAACTCAAGCAGTGTCTGGCTTTGGTCCAGGCTGCTGTTGACAAGAGCTTTGCTCCTACTCCAAAAACCAGTCTATCTTTGTAGTAATCTTAAAAATATGTATGGAAATATTCTGATCCTCTGAGAATTAATTTCTTAATCTTACATAACAATGTATAATGGCAAAGTACTTGAAACAAAGAAATTTACATAAAAGAAAGAATATTGTTTAATTATTTTGATGTAGAGAACAGAGTATTAATGGTAGACTATACCTATAAGAAACTAGATGTTAACAAATCAAATTATACGTTGATATTTCCCAAACTTCTTTAATTAAGAAGACTGGATTCTTGGAAGGAAAATACTCCAAACAAAGGAGATGTGTTTATTATTAATTATATCAGTACATCACATAAAGAACAGAAGCAGCAATGTTTATTATTAAAATTTATTGTCATTAATTAAACATGAACTCCACAATTTTGATATAAAGACAATACTATGATTATCTTGAAACTGTATTATGAACGAAGGAACTACACCACATTCTATACATTTTAACCACATTCTATACATTTAAAAATTCTAAATTATAATGAAGTCTAAAGTTAATGTAGCTTTGATACACTTCAGTCCAATTCCTACACTAAATTAGTTTTTTTGAAAAGAAAGATGAATACATTAAAAACTTTTATAATGGGAGCCCAAACAACTGTGGAAATGTAGGCATATTTGTATACTACATTTATTGGGAAGTGAATTTGTTGAACATTTTACCTTTATAATTTTAAATTCCAACATTATGATTAATAGATAGATTCATATCAGTTTGCATTTAAGAAACATAACAGTTTGTAGTTTTAATCCCAATTGTCTTTTATCACAATTTTTCCCTAGCCTCTCCCTCTAAACATTAGCAAGCACATTGTTATGAACTATTGCCTTATATCCACAGTTGACACATATTTGCTTAAACTCATATAGCAATTAATTAAACATACAAGGGAAAAGAGTTTTGCTTTGGTCTCAACCACAATTTCCCCAAATCTCATGTATCTGTTCCTCTATTTTGGAATAAATAGCATAGTTTCTTGTTATTGGTACTTCTCAGTGAGTAATTCTTAATGGAATGACTATTTAACAAGTTTACATTTACAACTAATATTTGGAAAATAAATTTCTTAATATCTGAGGAGCTTGTCTCTCAAAGAATAATGTATGGCACAAGAAAATATTCAGTGTTGGATTTACAGACCTGTTCTAAAATAACTATTTATTGGGTTATCATTAAAGTAACAAGAAAATAAATGGAATTGATGCTTCTTAAGGAATATTTTCATTCCATTCATTCATTCTTTTATAAGATATTTATTAAGTGTTCACTATGTAAGCTAAATAGTTAATCATTATAAAAGAATATATTAAGTGAGTTACATAACTGAGATGTGGAAAAATGCTATGAAGTAGATGCACAGAGTTGGTGGTTTAGTTACTCTGTGGTCACTGAGTAACTAAATAGCAGATTTTCATCCAGCTATTCCTGGTGAAAAACATAAAATGATAACAGTCTTGATTGAATTAATTTCTTTTCTTTCCTCAACAGAGTTTTGAGATCATAAGAGACAGAGACAAACTGTGCAAAGGAATGACAGCAAAATGCAAGTTTTTTTTTTCTACAAATGTTAGTTTGATGGTAGAGGCATATTTAGGGTCATTTCAGAAATTGTTGAAAGTTCTGCTAAAATTCAAGCAATGATTAATTTCATATTTTTATGAAACTCTAGTCAGCAACTCAACCAACAAATTTTAAAATCAAGCATCCTAACACAACGCAGTCCAAAGATGTATTATTTAATTCCTGGCATGGAATAACAATCCTTTTTTTTCTTTTTTTGTAAACCATGATGTTTTCGAAAGAGCAGAAAACTCTATCTTGAGTAAAAACCCTTCAATTTATAGCATACACCAATCTCAGTTCTGAACTATTGTTTCAAACACCATTCCTTTGATTCCTGTCATGTAGCATGAAGGCATATACAGTGCAGTGGTATGATAGTGTATACAGTATAATGTATTGAGAACACAGGCTGCAGGAAACTCACTTGGTACAATACAAACAAATGCTGGGGGAATCACATTGCCTTCAATAAGTGTTTGTGACTTAATTTTTCATCACTGCTGCACATTCAGAAACTATAAAAATATTTTAAGGGACTGGGGAATATATTTTATTTTTAAAATTATTTTATTGTTCCATACATGAACATAACAGATTAATTATATTTAAACATCTTAATCTCCAATCCCATTCCCCACTCCTTTTCCCAGTACATCTACATCAAATTTTTGAAGGATGTAAGAAATAGTCAGTGACTAAGAAAACCTAGAAAAAAATCTTCCTGAGAAACAAGAGGAGTAAAAATGATAATGTACAACTGAAATACATTTTCAAAACCTTGATATGAAAGTGAAACCAAGCATATCCCTGTGTGCCATCAGAAATACCCCCAGTCCCATTACACTGAAGTGTAGCACAGAAGTAATTCTATTTTTCGACCACTGCACTATCAGATGACACAATGATCTCTGTAAAATGCTACTACTCTCACTTATGATTAACAAAGAAGGGAAAACATGTTTTGTGTCCCCTAACTAAGTGAAAATCAATCAATCTTTTCTCAAAAAAGGAGAATTTGATATCTCTCATTGCAGCAGAATGCTAAATCCTTGCTGAGTACTGTTTTCAAACTCATCTCTAACAAAAATAACCATCCATAATTTCATTATCTATGCTACTGTTTATAAAATAATAGAGACATAAATAAACAAAGTTAAATAAAAATCAGATGTCTGACTATAGTTTTATATAATTCTTCAAAGCACAGAGATTTTTTCAAGGGCAAAGGTGGTGCCAATTGAAAAATCAAATATTTTGGTTTCTTGTTTAAAGAAGAAAAAAAGAAGGAAGGAAGACTAGGAGAGATGAAGGAAGGAAAGAATAAGAGGGAGGGAGGAAAGAAGGAAAGAAGGAAGGGAGGGAGGAAGAAAGGGAGGAAGGGAGACAGAGAAGGAGGGAGGAGGGAGGGAGGAGGGAGGGAGGGAGAAGGGATGTTGGCATTCTATAAGCATGAAAGATTTTTGTTTTTTCATTTCCCCATAGAAACATCTAAAAGATCAAACCTGCACCACCGTTCTATCCCAACCATGGCTTTTGTTGGACTTGTTACAGATATTCCAGGTTCATCTCTTCCTGATGCCTGGTACACTGAATAGACAAAGCATTTCTTGGTACATCAAAAATCAGCATAACTATCAGTAGGAGATTTCTTCACTTTCCTCTTTGTCATTCTCATGTATTCACTTGGTCTAGCTTCGTTTTTTTTGTTTTTTTTGTTTTTTTTTTTCCATTCTGCTGTTCCTCACTGGCCCCAATGAAGCACCCAGCATACCATTGCTATTATTCCTGAAAATTTCTGATGCTGAAATTCTTCTTATTCCTCAAGCATTATGAATGACTTAATACATCTCCTCCAAGGCCTTCCAAAATTTCCAAAACATCATTCTCTTTGATTCTCATAGGCACTCTTTCTCTTCATTACTAGTACTTTTTTCTTTCTAAATTTTATGAATTTTTTGTCTTGAATGTTCTCTGTTAGCCATGTAAATTCTTTTCCTAATATGAACAGAACTTGATTTACACTCAAAGATCAGCAGACTTTTTTATAAACATGTTTATATACATGTGTGTGCAGGTTGTGTAGAAAACGGCACTTGAAGTTGTGAGCTTGTAGTGGTTCAAGTATAATATTGGGAATTATCCTAGATTGCTCTGCCTCTTTACTGCTTTGCTGTAGGATTTTCCAGACTTGCCATTCAAGGCACAGAATAGCAGGCAGCTGACATTTCTGTCTGGTGTTTTGATGTGGGACCTAGGATCTTTTTTTTTAATTTCTAAAGTTTTATTTTATTTTTGACTGATACATGTTACTTGTACATTGTTACAGGAAAATTGTGACTTTTTATACATTTTTTATTATTATTTCAGCTCATACAAACTTAATAGGTACACCAGTTCCCTCCCTCCCTCCTCCTCCCCCCGAACCCTTGCTCCCCCTCCCCTCACCCCTCCCTCCCCATCCCCCAGTGCCTCCCGCCCCAATTCCCAGAGACTCCTTTATTGTGCATGCCTGACTCTCCTCTGGGCCCTCCTCTCCGATGACTTACAAGGACCCAGTGGCATTTCCCTGAACCCTTTCCCGTGTTCCCCTTAAGCATAGGAACACTACTGTGGCTGCCAATCCCTTGTCTCCAAGGATCTTGGTGCCTTTAGCAGATGCTAGACTTTGTGAGGTCAATAGTGTGTTGGACATTGCGCAGGGCATGCAAAGGTGGGACCTAAGATCTTAACGTAGGTCCTTTTGCTTGTAATGCAAAAGTTTTAACACCTGAACCACTTTTTTTTTAGCCTTAGAATAGCATTCTCACAAATTATTACTTGCTATATATATCACAATACTTATTTTTGAATAACAGTGAAGTATTTCTAAATGCCTATTAAAAACTTCTTTATTATAAGATAGAAATGTGCAACTCCACAAATTTCATGGGTCAAACAAATTTTTTTTTCTCCTACTACTCCTATTTCTAGAGGGAAAAACACCACATTTTATAACTTCTTTCTCGGTAAGAAAACATCTTAACTAGCTAATGATGCTGGTATAAATTCTGTGCCCTCTGTTCCTTATTATTTTAGAGAAGTGGTTGCTAGTAGACAGCAAGCTTTCTGATCTGCTGATGCATAACATTGAGTCCCAAAGGCTAAGGCAGAGAACATTCTAATAGAATTTGGCTAAATATTCTGGCAACACAGATACAAATTAAAAATGTACATTATACTTGGCCAAAACTATAGGTAGAAAACACTTAAAAGAACCACAGACAATCATCAGTATGTTTTTTTTTTATTTTTTAAAAGTGAAATGCCACCAATAAAGATAAAAATTACTTCAAATTCCCAGTTAAATTTTTCTCAGACTTTCCCTACTGGACTTAGACTTAGACTTTCTTTATGATGTCTCCAAGGATCTCAGCTCCCAGATGATTACTGCACCATGAGAGAAAGTAGCTCTGAATCAATAAAAGAAATTCAGATTAGAATTTTTACTAACAATGGCTGTTGAGTGATTAAATTGAGTAATATGGAAGAAGCAGCTACAAGGCTGAAAAACTGAGGGTTATGTAAGATTCCTTCTTCAGGTGGTGGCAGAAAGATGAGGGATGGGAAATGCTGCTGGAAAAATGACAGAGAGGCTTTCTATAAGAAAGTACAATAGTATGTCAGTATTTGTTATGCAAAAGAAAGAATATTCTGACTACTTATTCATCTATTCCTTAGTGAGACTAGGTTCAAGAGATCTCACTTGTTGCGGTTGATCTTCAGAAAACTCTTTGTGTGATAGTTTGATGTCAATCATAAAATTTTATTTCATTATGACCTCAATACTGCCTCCTTAAAAAAATACCATAATCTCAGCAGCCTCTTGAAATATTTAGGTTGGCATTTTTTAAATTTTTTTATTAAAAATGTAATCATACATTTTAAAATTTTTACCAGTTCCCTCCCTCCCCCCTCCTCCCCCCCCCGAACCCCCTCCTCCCCCTCCTCTCCCTCCCCATCCCCCAGTGCCTCCCCCCCAATTCCCAGAGAGTCCTTTATTGTGTACGCCTGACTCTCCACTGGGTCCTCCTCTCCGATGACATATAAGGACCCAGTGGCATTTCCATAAGCCCTTTCTCTTGTTCCCCTTAAGCATAGGAACACTACTATGGCTGTCAATCCCTTGCCTCCAGGGATCTCGGCGCTGGACATTGCACAGGGCATGCAAAGTCCCATTATGATTGCTTCGGCCCCAACTATTGTTGAGAATCTTGCAAATTGTTGTTCCTCCCATCCTTTTGCTCTTACAATCTTACCGCCCCCTCTCCCTGAGCTCCAGGATGGGGAGATATTAGGCTGGCCTAGTTCTATGTGATTGATATAGAGTCTCTGAAGTTCTGGATTGTGGTTTGTTGATTTTCTTTTGCAGTTTTGCTGCCCCTGCAATGCCCTTCACTCCATCCTGATGGGCACTGTATGTCACCCCCTGGTCAGAGACAAAAAGCTTAAACTGGAGTCTTGTTATAATAGCACATTCAAGGGTAGATGTAATAAAAGTAGGAAACCTCAGTGAGGGAGGGGTCCATCACTCATTTGCAAAATGATTACTTTTTATCTGCTAGACTATATGCCCTCCCCTTCTGGTGAGATAAGGAAAGAACGTCTGTGAACTTAACCAGGTTTCTCATTACTTACTTGCAGACCTTGATGGAGGCCTATTTTCTCTGCTGTAACATGGTCCCCTCTCTCCTTGTTTCTGGTGTGGCCCTCCTACCCCATCTCTCTTGTTCATAATCCTTGCAATTACTGTGTTACATAGGTTTACTTTTTAAGGATTAGAAATTTCTCTTCCCTGGCAATAATTCCTGACTTGAAGAGTTTGTCAAATTTCTGGTAAGTCCACATTCTCCCCATTGCCTTCCAGTTGGTACCAGTTGTATTTCATAACTTGTCAGCTCATGTTTGCTCTAGGTCATGGAAATAAAGTTAATTTCTACAACTTCTCTTTTACCAAATCATGTCAACTTTCTTCTAAAAATATGCTATCACTTCTCTGTACTGTAAGGTTACCCAATTACATTATGTCCCACTCTTTTATCTTTTTTCCTATCCATATCTAATATTTGTTCTATTTTATGACAAGGACATATATTTAATATCCAAACTTTCCTAAAAATGATGCTTATTAAAAAGGAAATGGAAAAAGTTCATTTTTGTTGAACATTTTTATTATTTTTTGTTCTTTGACAATGTTATAGATGTATATAATTACTTTTCCTTCCTTTCTTCCAATTTCTGTAACACCCCTACTTCTTTAAATTTTCTTTTCCAGAATTTTGATTTTCATAATTTCATAATTTTCATTTAATTTTCATCTTGTATTTCATTTTCTAAAAAAATAGTTCTTTCTAACTTCTTTCCAAAGTTAGATGCAACTTTATATATATAAACAAAAATAAAATTTAACACACTATATAAATCTATCAAAATCTGAATACTATACTGCACATTGTATATTGTGGTTGATTATAAATCTTAATTACAGTTATTTTTTCTTTATCTTATCTTTAATCTTTATTACCCAGTAGCTTGGGAATGTAAATGAAATAAGGGCAATAATGTTCATCATTCTGATACATATTTATACCTCCTTCTCCACTAGGATTTTGGTCAAAATTACATGAACTTTTTTTGATGCTTAGTGTATCACATATAGGATGTGGAGCTAAGAGGAGAAAATTGGGTGGTAAAGAAAAATTCACTTTATAATGTAGACTAAAATTAGAATATGCTCAAACATTTTAACCTTAATTCTAATGTATTGAAAGCTATAATTTTGAACATGAGGTTTCATCAGTCTATAAAAATACAAGTATTAGTTTCCTTTGGAAGCTATATTCAGGCATCTGAAATTTATGTTTACTAAATGGAAGATTTCAAAGGAAAAGCTCGAGGATATATAATCATTTAAAAACTTGACTTTGTGAAATACTGCTATTTTAGCATGATTAAATATAATCAAATTTTTTATTTTTTAAAATAAATTTTGCTTCAAGACAAGCCCTTATTTGCATATATTGTGTTCCATTATTCTTTCCCAACACATTCTTTCCTCCTTCCCACCCCCTGCCATCCCTGTTCTTAGCTCCAAGTCTGTTTCCCCTATTTACAGCTTTTGCTTTGCCTTGTATTCCTACTGTGTCTACCTAAGTTTATGCATGTGGTTGTTTCATATTCCATTGCTATAATGCGTACATGATCCAAGCAATTCAGGAGAACAAGGGGTTGATTTCAGTGAACAACATCAGTTTATGGTCGTTCTTGTGATGGCAGGAGAGTTATCAACAGAAACCAAAGAAGTTGACAATACCTCAACCACCAGCAAGAGCTGAGAGAAGAGCAAAGACCAATGCTACTCTCCAGTTTTTCAGCTTGCCAACTTCCAACTACTGTTTTCTTTATCACAGTCTAGGGAATGGCCCCATCTACTGTGGGAAGATTCTTCTCACATCAGCCATGCAATTAAGAAGAAAGTCTTCTACCAGCTTGCCTTAATGAGATAATTACTCATAGGTGTTTCTGTAGGTTTGATTGTGACTGTCAAGTCAAGAGGTGAAAGCAACTGTCACAGTGATGGTGGGAATGGAACTGATCAGTTGAGTCTGGCGGGTTTGCTGGTGGGCTTCACAAGAAGAAATCTGCACTCCCTATAACAAAGTCTAAAACGCAAAATGTCTAGGCCCTGGGGGAGAACCTACTTTAACTGCTTAGTCACATTGACAGAACTTCAAATTGCTCCTACATAGCTCTGCTCATACTTACAGATGAAGGCTGTTGCCAGTCTTCATCAGTAAAGCCTCACTTCACAATAGACAGAGATGAATCGAGAGACCCCTGGCTGTACAAAACGTTAAAAAATGTTTTATTTTTTGACAGTTTCATACATGGGGATAATAATAAACCTTGGTGATTTTCAAGCCTTGCCTGTTATACTTTGTCTTCCACCTAAAAACCTTCTTCCTCACAAGTTCTCCTCCTACTTATGTCATTTCATACATGTGAGTTTATTTTACACAATTTTTATTAAACTTGCTCTTCATATATGTAGTGCATTCTGATTTCTAATCTCCCTTCCTTGCCAATCTTCCTCTCTTTTTTATACACTCTTATGCTTTCAAACTTTATGTGCTCAACTTTTTTTGTTTTGACAGCTACCAAGTTTAACACAGGTCATCTGTGTGACCAAGGGACTGTAACAATCCTTTGGATCAAGGTAGCCATAGAAGTGTGTTATCCATAGAAAAAAATGACTGTTCCTCCCCCAGAATCCATCAGAAGTCATCAGGGAGATGTAAGTTCCTGTGAGTCTTCTCATGTGTATTCCAAGGTTGGCTGTAGACAGACTCTGTCTAGTCAAAGCTCAGATCAGGCAGCTGCAGCTGCTGTGAAATCATTACTGCATTGTCTCCATGCCTAGGAGACAGAGCTTTCTTCTGGCATGTACGTTCATTCTGCTCCCTCTTCTTTAATGTTCCTTCAGACTTAAAGGAAGTGATATAAATGTTCCATTTAAGACTGAACACTCTGTCACTTATTCTCAGCATCCTGAGCAGCTTCAATTTGATTTCTCATTTCCGCATTCATCTTTTCATTGCAAAGAGATTTCTGTTTGATAAAAACTGGGAATAGGCCTTGTCTATTAATACAAATATAAATATTTAGATGGCACCTTGGTACTCTGCCAGTTTACCTAACACAGCAGTAAACTTGCTGCTGCATCCTAAGACCTTGGACATGAGTTTTGGTGAATTTAAATATGAAGCATCAGTTTCTTCTTATAAAATGGGACTTAAAAAGCAGTAGCAGTTCTGCCTTTATTGCATTAGTAAGCACATATTGTGTAGCAGATTTGCATTATAGGTCATAGGATTTGCAGCTTGATATAAACAATGATGCTTCTTCCCCGTTCTACTGCCATGTTAGAATCCTGAATAGTGCCTTCTAACACTTCTAGTCAGCAAGAAGGAATTTGATTTCTCTATATCTTCCAACTTTGGTAAATAGTGTCTTCAAAAATAGTATCTTATCATTTGGCTGTGGCAAGAAACCAAGAAGAATGGAATAAGTAACTTCTGAAGCATAGGCAATTTGTCAGTGACTACACCATCCAGGAAAGTGACATTCCTTCCACCAGCCAGCATTAATTGTCAAGGGCCCCTTGGAGAATTGTAGGGCCTCATGAACCTTTCCACTTCCTATGGCAAAATCTTGTGTAAATCTTGTGCAGGTGTAGCTTGTAAGGTGAGTTCATAACTGCCATGTCTCTATCACATCCCAAAGACACTTTTTCACTTTCCATCCATTCTTCTGAGATGTTCTCTGAATCATGGTGAGCGTAGTGATATAGATGGTCTCTCGAGTGTTGGGCCCACCACACCACTTACTGTCTTCACGATGACCAAGCTTTGGAGACTCTGTATTAACTGCCATCCATTGCAAAAAGAAGCTTGCAAAACTTATCAAATGCCTTAAAAATACTTATGCTTTTATTCATATATTAGCACAACCTCAACCTTACAACTCATATTTAATGACTATCAAAAAGAAAATTACTTGAAATTTCACCAGTGCAGTTGTAAATCCATAAAAAATATGGGCAGAATCATTTAAACTTTTGTAAGTGAAGTTGCATAAGTTATGACTGAAACTATTGCTTTAATTACAAAAAGTTTTATGTTGTTTTACATTATTGTTTTCAAAATATAAATCCAAATGTAGCACAAAGATGTTTGTGCTACATTTGGATACAGAAATGGCAATGTCCAGCCTCTTCAAAGTTCCTACTGACCCTATTTTAGGTAGAGTTCCTTGGGAGACCAATCATCGCTTGCTTCTTTAGGTTTAATTCATCTAAAATATTTTTTCCATCTAAATTCTAAACAAATTTTATTAATTGGAGTGTCTTTGAACCACATCAGCTGTTTGATGATGACAGAAAGCAGCATCAATTGACTTCTTCCTGAGATTAATTGTTTAATTAAAACATGACAGCCAAGAAAATTATGATGACTTAAAATGTGCAAAATGTACAAAAAATAGAAAAATGTGGTTCTGTGGCAAATATTATGAAAAGAAAAAATAATTATTGTATTGTATTTAGTGATAATCACTTGATGCTATGCACTTCATGGATCTTATGACTGATGAAAGGTTCTTTTGAGCATAGGAATGCAGTGAGCCTATCTCAACAGAACTGGCTGATTTCAGAAACATAATAAAATAGCTCACTTGAGACTTCAGTGCATACTCCTTCTTACATTCTCCTTACATGAGTACTCATGCAATGGTACTTGTAACTAGAACCATTTGTATTTTTCTGTGACCAGGAAGTCAAATGCTTGGCTAAAACACTGATACTAATGTCTTATTGAAAGAATGTTCTCTTACAGACAAAAACATAATTAGAAAATTGACTACTTCATTCTGTTTATCTAAAAAGCATCCCATGAACTTAGCTTAGAGTCTACCCATAACATCAATGTGCTTACTGAGAAAATTCTTAAACAAAACAGTGCAAATAAGAACAAATTATTTAATATCGATATTCTTCCTGCACTAAGAGCCTTTAGCAATTATAATCTGTATGTTCTAATTCAATGGTGAAGAGCAATTGCCTTACAAGTATATTCATAGTTCTATTAGTAATATATTTAAAGTAATACTCTCTTTTCCAAGACATTCTTTCACTCCTTATCCCGCACGTTTCTACTTCCCTAACAACTCCTTAACAAAGTCTGAAGGTCATAAAAGGTAGAAGTTTCTTTTTGTCCATGGACTCTACAGAATCTCCCAGAAGGTGGACTTGGCATATACTTCCTCCTGCAATACTTTCCAAACCATTGTCCCTGTAATATCTCCAACTTTAAACTTTTTCTTCTGTTCCAACGCTCTCTCGCCTTAAGGGTGAGATTTTTCTTAATTCCTTCTTCCCCCAAAGAGTTCACTTATATCTTTATGGAAGGTGAGATTTTAACAGGGAATCTATGAACTTTTTACTTTGCTACCATCCATAATTTTAAATGGAAGAGCTCAGTTGGGCATAATCAAAATACATGAACTCATTGTAACGCACTATTCTCCAGTTAGAAGTGTAAGAGAATCTCAGAGCTTTTCAAATGGTAAGGACTCAAGCACAGCAGTAGATGAGAGTGAAGTTCAATGGCTACCCTGGTCAGAGGATGCTTCTTCCTGATAGCTAACAGAAAGTAGCAACCCTCAGACCCAAGGCAATCAGAATTGGGTTCTGACAGCACCTCAAATCTGCATAAATTTAGAATTGAATTATTCCTAGAGTTTCCATAGGAAAACTTGATGTTTTGATGTGAGTCTTGAATGATTCAGTTCAACAGAAAATTCTCTTGAGCTCTTTTGGATGTCTGACTTGAAGCACTGAAGTTTATTGTTTTCATATTTTTTTACATGTTTACTGACAATTTTTCTTACACAAGCAAAATGAGTTCATGTCCTTGCCATACAACTCTCCCCTCCAACCACTCCCCTCTCCCACCTACCCTTCCCTTCACCAATCCAGCTATATGCCTTCTGCATCTTTGTTCCATAGTTATAAAAACAGCTTGGTATTGGCTCCAAAATAGATACACATATCAATGGATAAGGGTTGAAGACCCAGATATAAGCCCACACAACTACATTTGATCTTTGACAAAGGGGCCCAAAAAATCCAATGGAAAAAGAACAGCATCTTCAACAAATGTTGCTAGCAGAGACTATAAAAACCATAGTTGAAAGGGAAGGGAACTCCCTGGATCTGATTGGTCTAGGCCAACAGTTCCTAAATGGACATCCAATAGCACTGTCACTACAACCAACACTCAACAGATGGGATCTTGTGAAATTAAAGAGCTTCTGTACAGATTAAGAGATTGTAACTCCAGCACAAAGGCAACCCTCAGAATCGGAGATAATCTTCATGAACCACATATCTGATAGAGCTCTATTATCCAGAGTGCACAAAGACTTAGAAATCTAAACACCAAGGAAACTAATGGGCCAATTAAAAAAATGGGCCTTGGAACGTAAAAGAAACTTTACTAAGGACGAAATTAAAATGTCTAACAAATATCTTTAAAAATGCTCCACATCCTTAGCTATCAGGGAAATGCACATCTAATCTTCCCTGAGATATCATCTCATCCCTGTCAGGATGGCAAAAATCCACAATACAAACAACACCAAGTGCTGGAGAGGATGTGGAGAAAGGGGAACCCTCCTACATTGCTGGTGGGAATGCAGGCTCATACAACTACTCTGGCGAGCCATTTGGTAATTCTTAAAAAAGTTAAAGATTGAAATGCCATATGACCCTGCTTTTCCACTTTTGGGAATAATCCCCCATACAACAAAAATTCACCTCGATAGCACAAGTATGACCACAATAGCAAAGTCATGGAATCAGCCCAAATGCCCAAGTTGACAAGTGGATCAGGAAAATGTGGTACATTTTTACAATGGAATACTACTCAGCCATCAAAAATGATGAATTAATGAAATTTGCCAGGAAATGGATGGAATTAAAAAAATTAATTGAGCAAAGTATCCCACACACAGAAAATTAAGCACTGTATGTACTCCCTAATAGGTGGATCCTAGTACCAATCCCATTTAGAGACACACTCAAAGATAAATCTCTGTAATACCTACAGTAATTGCAAAGATTATAAACAGGAGGGAAGGGCAAGAAGGGCCCTGTCAAAAACAAGCAGGGTGGGATCATGCTACAGCAGAGAAAATAGGCCACTATCAAGTACTGCAAGTAAGTAATGAGACATCTGGTCAAGCTCACAGACTTTCCTTCCTGCTCACTTGCAACTGAGAGGGTTTGATCTCACCAGTCAGACAGATAGAAGGTAACCATACTACAAATGGGAGACTGACTCCCCCTCACTGCGGTCTCCTATTCTTATTCCATCTACCTTTGAATCTATTCTTTTAATAACACTCTATCTTACAGCCTTTTATCTTTGGCTAGGAGGTGACATGCAGTACCCATCAGGATGGAGCCAAGGGCGGTGGAGGAAGAGCAAAACTGGAAAAAAGAAAAAAAACAAACCATAATTCAGAACATCAGAGACCCTATATTAACCATCAGGAACCAGGCCAGCCTAATCTCTTCCCATCCTAAAGCTCAGGGAAGTTTGCAGAAAAGGGGGCGGTAAGATTGTAAGTACCTAAAGATGAGGAGTAGCAACAATATGCAAGATACTCCACACTAGTTAGAGCTGAAGTAATCACAATAGTACTTTGCATGACCTGCACAATGGCCAACACATCATTGACCCCCTCCTAAGTCTAGCATGGATCACAGGTACTAGGATCCTTCGAGGCAAGGGATTAACAGTCACAATAGCATTCCTATACCAAAGGGGAACACAAGAAAAGGGTCTAGGCAATGCTACCGAGTCCTTACATTCCATCAGAGAGGCGGATACAGAGGGAAGTTTGACATGCACACTAAAAGATGTTCCAGGAATGGGGGAACTGCTACTGGGTAAAAGGGAGGGACAGGTGGAAAGGAAGAGAAAAGGGGGGAGGGATTAGGGGGATCCAGGGAGGCACAGAGGGAGGGGGAATGTGGTACTTATCAAGTTTGTGTGAGTGGAAAAAAATACACTATAAATAAATAAATAATAAAAGAAAAAAAGAAAACACTTATTACACAATATTAATCTAGGGCTGAGAACATTACTCAGAAGTTAAATTACCTGCAGCATAAACTTTGAGACTAAAAACATTTATGTAAATGTAAGATGAGAGTGAGAGAGTGACAACCTACCCTTAATTATTAGCTCAGAAATCTGAGAGAGAGGAGCATCAAAACATGGTTATCCACACTATGGGCTAAATATTGGTTTGTGAAACTTTGCCCCTAAAGGAAATAATGGAAATGTTCCAAAATATTGGAAGAGTTACTGATGATGATCTGATGATTCCTGACATCAACTTTTAGCTTCCAGAAACTTATGGACAGGCAAGCACACAGGCGTGGCACACACATACACACACACACATGATTGCCAACATGAATATGTACATGTAAACCACTTATATACACATGAAAGTAAGAGGGAGAATTGTTGGGAAGGAAAATTTCAGCAGGAGAGATAGAGTCATGGAAGAGTCAAATGTAGGTGAAAATAACTAAAATTAATTACATAATTTTATGAAGCTGCCAAACATTAAGAAATTAAAATCATATTTTCATTCAAATATTAATACATCAACAATATTTAGCAATCTATGTTGTTCTTTTCACTAAGAAACTATCACAACGTTCACAGTAGATAAATCATGCAGATGATTTTTATTTTTCCCAGCATAACTTTTTCATATAAGTACATTGATATCATGAAATAATTTTCTTCAAAACATTAAAAACAGACTTTTCTATTTGTAGTTTTAATATTTATCTGTGGTATGACACAGATCATTGAAGAAGAGCTTACATGAAATAATCACCAAAAAGTGACCTTAGATAAAATAACACTTTTAATTCTGAATGTAGGAAACCAGTTATTTTAGCATCAGAATGTTCACTATAACTAACAACTAGTTTAAAGCTCAAACTTCTTTAGAACAAACAAGGGAAGCACTACCAGTTTCTAATATGGCAAGGAGATCGCTTGAACTCCTGAGGTAAAAATTAGAGCTTACTTGCTCAATTTCTTCATAAATGACAACATGATCTTTAAAAGGGAAGTTTGGGCATTGACATTATTTATCATAATTTCACATATACAATTATGACAATATATTCTAATCAAAATATATAAATGAATGTTAAAATATCCTGAATTAAGCAGATTTGAAGATAGCACCACACTAACAATATAATAAAAGTTGAGTTAAAGAAGGGTTCTCATGAAAATTATTACATGTGTGCAGACAAAAAAAAACCCTGAAAACAATTAAAGTACTGCAGTCCTGGTCAAGACTTAGAGTATAATGTGTTCTTTAATAACACAATGAGAGACAATACAGCCAAGTATCATATATCAACATTTGTCTACATGTCTATCTATTTATTGTTATATAAATAAAATAAAAAAGAGAGAAAAAAAGAAGTAGGGGAAGAAAGGATGAAGAAAGAAGGATGGTCTTCACATATAATAGTAAAAGTTCTTTAAATTATAGAAAAATTGGCAATCAAGAAATGATTTGATACATCTGGTAACTATGATTTATGTCAACATAATATTGAAGGATTTATAAAAATGTAAACATGACTTATACAAATATAAAATGAGTATATTTAGGAACTAGTAAGATATGATAAAAACCAGTTCAAAAAATTCCAAAGACCAGTTTTTATGACACACAAAAATACAATTGCAAATTATGCTAATTACTTGCTAATAAAGGAAAAATTGCTTAATATTTAAGGAAAAATATAATGATACTGGATGAAAGGATGGACTCACATGCTCTGCAGCTCTGCCACAAAATACACACAAGTTCAAGAGAAGAAATCATACCTCTCTCCATTAACCCCACACATATCTCAAAATATTTCAGAAAAAAACAATCACTCCAATGACAAATGGATTCAAAAAAGAAGCTGAATTTGAAGAACACATACCTTCTTATCAAAAAGGGTTTAATGTGATATTTTGCTATGACATACAGCTTAATTTTAGTTTCAGGTTATCTGTACTAATAGATAAATGAATGACTATGTTATTTTCTATACTTCAGTTTTTACCACTGAGAATAAACTCAATATCTATGGCTTAGTATCCCAGTAAAAAGAACTATGACAAAACAACAAATCAGTAGTTCCTACCAAATTCTGGTTTCAAAACAAGATGTTAATATATTCATGTATTAAAATGAAAACAAAATAATAAAATAATGAGTAGACATAAAAATATACCATGAATCAAGTATCTCAAAAATTTGACATTCCAGATAATATAGAGGACACACATACAGACAAGGATTGCTTTCTGTGGCAGAATATTTTTGATTTACATTCAGTCAGACACAGTTACTGCAATAAAAAGTATGAGTACCCTGCAGGGTTAAAATGCTATTTCAGAAATTTAAATCTGAAACTCAGGCAAAATGTCAGAGATAATATAAAAATTATTGGAAACCATTTAATTTCCATAGTAGAATTCTAACAATGGTTTAGATTTTAAATTCTCAAAATTTCTAATTTTTACCACATTAGGAGACACTGGCTCCTTCTATTCACTGTTTCAGTCACTATAACTACACATTGATTATTAAATAGGAACTAAAATAGCATTTGATGTTTTTGATATTTATGAACTCTATTATGTAGTACTGTAATAGCCCATGGCAATTTTTTCTTTCTCACTAGTATATATTAATTGTGATTAGTACAACCATTGTGAAATCAAACCAGATTACAAATTTTTGGATGCTCGTTATAACATGTTAATTTTAAGCACAAATATCTCTAGAAATTAAAAGGTATGCCTCATAAATGGCAGGCCTCAATTTTTGTTTTCAAACCTACCATTATTTTATTATATTCAAATGAATTTGACTATTCAGATTTCCTGAAATATGG
This sequence comes from Typhlomys cinereus, assembly GCA_023101885.1. Taxonomy (NCBI): domain Eukaryota; kingdom Metazoa; phylum Chordata; class Mammalia; order Rodentia; family Platacanthomyidae; genus Typhlomys; species Typhlomys cinereus. The sequence continues at coordinate 5,587,081 of JALPQD010000016.1, read as the reverse complement.
AGTTGTGCAGTATTTGTTCTTCTGAAAATAGCATATTTCACATAGCAAATATCTTTAGATTATTCCCTTTTAGTTCATGGTAAAGATGTCTTTTGCTTCTGTGATAATGTTATCATATATGCATCCTCTATATCTGTTGCTGTTAGCCTGCATGGCTACTGATAAAATCATGACAAAATTGATTAAGGGAACAAGGGATTTATTATTTTTTATGACTCCTGGTTACAGTTGTTTCTCCATCTTACCAGGAGAGCCTATACTAGTACCAGGGCCGAGGGAATTGGCCTTGCCAGATCCACATAACTGCTGAGAGAGGGAAAATCCTTACTTACAAGACCAGAATGTATGTCCAAGTTTATACAAGGATGCCTCTTTCTCTATCAGTTCCTTCCTTTTTATTCAACTACTTGGAGACTAGTTCCACCCACCATGATCTGGGCTTTCCCCATCAGTTAGACAAACATCTTCAAGTTTGTTCTGGGCTTAACTCAACTACTAATTCACTACAAACGTGCCCAGAGTACAAACCCTCAGCCATCAAGTTGACACCCATATCTAACTATAACAATATCTGATATGTAGGCAGGTATGTAGTTTATAACATTCCCTTGATCCACTCTTCAATTTAGATATGTTTTATCTTGATCATAGCAATGTACATGGCATATCCACACATCTGCAAAATTGTAATTTCAGTTCTCAGGTGAATACTCAGAATAAGAATCACTAGACAATATAGTATTTCCATTTATAAGTTTTTGATAAGCATTTTGCATTCTCAACTATAATGTGTCTCTGGAAACATTTTTGCTTTTTTTAAAAATGTAAGTATACTAACATGTTAAGCATTTCAATTTATATGCTATTTGAAATAAGATTAAGATAAAGATATTCTGTATCAGTGTGATATAGTCTTTACCAAAATTGCTGTCATAGTTAGGTGCAAGTGTCAACTTGATGGTTGAAGGTTTGAGTTCTGGGCATATTCATAGGGCATTGGTAGTTAGTTAATACCAGAGTGAACTCGCAGGAGATTGACTAGTTGTTGGGTAAGGTCCAGCCACGGTGGGTAAAACTAGTCCCTAAACAGGTGAATAAAATGGAATGAACTGTTTGAGAAAAGAAGCATCTTTTTGTATACTTGGTCAGACATGCTGGTCTGGAAAGTAAGAATCATGCCATTATGTGGATATTATGTGGCCAAGATGGATAAACAATTGTAACTGGACTATTGTAAGAGAATAAACACCTTGTTCCCTTAACTTGTTTAATGATGATTTCATCAGTAACCATGCAGGTAATCTGTTACAAACTTTGGTACAGACAGTGAGATTTTGCTGTTAAATCTGATATTATGAGGATTTTGTGGATTCTGAATGGTTTTGTTGGACAACCTTTGAAATGTTTGAAGTTTTTGAGCCTAAGGGTTACTAATACTATTCTGCAGAATTTAATGTACCACTTGGATAATGGAAATGCTGAGAAGTTGTGGGTTGTTTGGGTTTATGATGAAGGGAACATGGACTTTTGTAAAGTTTAATTTAAAGATGATGGATTGGTTTACTTGATAGAGAAAAACTGTGTTGGTAACCTTGACATTTTACTTGGTTGGTAACCTTTACATTTCTACTGCACTAGGACAGTAGAAGAAAGGAATTATCAATGTGTTAAGATTCTCCCCAGTACCAAAATTGCTGTCATAGGTAGATGCAAGTGTCAAAGTAATCAGTTGTGATTCCAGGTAGTCAATCTCCACCTGGAGGTTGTGTCAGAACTTGGCAACATCATCCATGTGGTCCTGGTTTTACAGGCATTGAAGAGGGAGGAGGTTATGGATCCCTCCTCCAAGGTTTCAGAGGATGGCCGAAACCTAGGCAGTGTATGGCAGGAACCCTGTAGAGAAGCCCAGGAAGGGCATTTTGTGCTGTGGAGTTGAAGCCTGGCTTGCCATTGAGAAATAAAGATGTTTGATATTCCAAAGACAATGTGGGACATCTGTCAAGAAGTGTTTTATAAATGGGATGTTCTGAGGATGGATGCAAGTAGAGATTCAACCTGGCACAGAGAAATGTTGTTCGTGTAATTCTGGAATTTCCCAGAATTTGTGAATCACCATGAATATGTGATGAGCAACAGAAGAGGGATATTGAACTGTAGGATGTGGTATTTTATTGGCTGGACTTAAGTTTTAACTTGACATTTTCTTATTGTCATAAGCCAATTTTCTTATCCTTCAATTTTAATGTTTTATCGGTGTTAAAGTATTTAACTTGATTTGACAGGCTCTTATGGTTAAGAGATTTCAGACTTTTAGAGTTAAATTTATTTATAAGATAAATTTAATACCTGAGCAGACAAGGTAAGAGTTATAGTTTAAAAGGCTATGTTCTTATGTCAAGTTGACAAGGGATAGAATGTCATAGTTTGACATGCTAGTTGGCAATCTAGAGGGGAAGTCCTGGCCACAGTGGGTGGGACTAGTTCGCAGACAGGAGAAAAATTGGGGAGAACTGTTTGAGAAAGGAGGACTCATTCTGTATACTTGGCATATATGCTGGTCTGGAAAATAAAGATCATCTCTCTCTCTCAGCTATTATGTGGATTTTATATTGTCAAAGTGGATAAATAACTGTAACTGGACTATTATAAGAAAATAAAACTCTTGTTCTCTCAAATTGCTTAATGGTGAATTTTATCAGCATCTGTGTAGGGAAGTTGCTACAATTACTATGATAATCCATGCAGAAATTTAAGTAAAAATTCCTAGAGTCATAGGAGGCCAAGTAATATCCCAAACAAGTAAAACATAGAATGTGGCACTACTGATTCAGGGTGGCCCTAGCCCAGGCTTCCGAATCCAGGAGGTCTGGCTACAGATAAGAAAAGGAACCATACAGGCAGAGGGATGGACAACCAATGAGTGGAGGAATGAACAGCCAATGGGAAGGAGGGATGAACAACCAATGTGAAGCGGCCATCTAAGCTGGACACCTAGTAAACAGCTAAATGATTGGTGGCTGCTCTTCCCCTCCCTTGAGCAGAGGGGTGGCCACACCTGATTGGACCCTGACCCTATAAGCCCAAACACTTCCTGATTAAATCTGAGTCTGTGACCATCTCGTCATCTGCCTGCTGCTTCTCACCTGATTCCTGGGGTCTGAGTGGTGACACCCCCGTCAGCCCATGAAGCCCCGCTGTTTCCCCTATCCCCCTCCCCCCCTGGCCCAGCAGGGGATTCAGCAACAATAGAGGAAAGAATAAAAATTTCTCTGACCTTAGAAATATGTTTCAAATGTGTTTCAAATGCTTACAAGTTTGGAGTCCTAGATCCCACATAAAATGTAGGTGTGTGGCCTCCCTACAATTCCAATCTCAGGAAAGGAATATTGGAAATTCTCAGAGTAATCTGGCTAGATATACTAGCCCTATTAGTGACCTCTGAGTTATCGACTCTGTCCCAAAAATATAAGATGGAAGAGCAATTCAAGACGATTCCTAATATCAATCTTGGTACTTACCTCACCACATGTGAACCACACACCTGTGCTCACACAGGAAAACACATATTACATGGTTGCACCACACACAAAACTAAGAAAAAAAAAGATAAAATGTATAGAGACTTACTGTAGTTTAGTGATTTTCCCCATGCAGCATAAAATTAGTCATTTAGAGATTATTAATACTTTGTGATAAAGAAAAAGGCAAATAAAGTTTCAGATCAGTACACCTGCCTTGGGTTATGTTGAGCAGTAACTCTCCTTCAAAGCATACAGAAACGCACAAGCAGAGATCCCAAAAATGTCACACCATCAGAATGTTTAACTCAGGAATGCAAAGGTTCCCATGCATCCCCATAGAGATAGAAAAACATTAAAAAAAAGACAAAAGAAATTAAATTTAGAAGAGAAGATGGGAAGATAAAGATCTTTACGTCTTGAAATTTTGTTCTTCATTAACTGTCTGCTATCCTGGGGTAAAAGTTGATTCAGTAATGTTTTTGTGGCTAACAGACTTGATTACATAAATAAAATAATAAATAAGAGGTTGAGAATGATATTATTTGCCATGGTGATACATAAAATCACTAACAGCTAAACTAAGTGTAATTGTTATTCTTTACTATTGCTGTGAGAGAGCATTCAAAGTCAAGCTACATAAGGGAGAAAGGTCCATTTATTCAGATTATGGTTCCAGAGAGGAGGCACAATTTCTCATGGCAGAGGTGGCATGGCTAGTTGGCCAAAGCTGGAGGAGGCTACATCACTGCAGACATCTTAGAGGCTGAGAGCTGCAGACTGCTTGCTGAAAAGGCAGACTTCTCCTGGAGGTAGGATGGGACTAATCCACCTCAAGGCCCACCCCTTGGAATTGCTTTTCTCAGCATGTCTCTACCCCTTAAGGTTTCATGACCTTGCCAAACACATGAGACTGTGGGTGACACATTTCAAACCATGACACTAAGTGTTAGAAAGATGGTAAAAAGAAGATAAGAATCAATAAATTAGACAAGAGTATTTTTGTTGGCTTGACTAAACCTAAAAGAAATAACTTAAATTTAGAAGAAATGAACTTTGGCATTTCAACCATCAATCTATGTTTGAAGTGTTTGCTACAACCAGAAGAACCTAAGTTCCGTTCTATAAAGCCACATAAAAATGTGGGAAAGGTGTGGTAGTCTGTGGTAAAACCATCCCCAGAAGGAGCAGTTTAATAAACCCCAGATGGAGTTGACTAGCCAAACAAGCTCTATCAGTGAACAACGAGCTCATACAGAAAATCTGCCTCAGAAAAAAAAAAAAGATGTAAAATTGATTGAGGATGATTCCTACATGGATACCCAAAAACTCCAGTTCTCCATCATATATACAAACCCACGTGTACACACATAACATGCAAAAACACACACACACACACACACACATCACATCACATCATACCACATCATACCACACCCATACACATGAAAACAGTAAAGAAAAACTAATGGAATATACTTACACTAAGTGCAGTCCCTTACCATTTAATGTTTTGCTACTGCTTGCATTTTTCTCTGTGTGAACCTGAATTCATGAGTTGAATGAAATCAGTACAGAAGATAGTGGAAAACAGGTTTACAGCCTGTTCCATTTCAAATTCAACAATTTTCTCTTGCCTATACAACATTAAGAGTGATAGGAAGAAGGTAGTAGGCCAATAGCTTGATTATAATCAAAATCATACACATATGTATAGAAACCAGCTTAGATGAATACTGTCATGGTTTGAAATGTGTCTCCCAACAGTCTCATGTGTTTGGCAAGTTCGTGGTACCTTGAGAGGTGGAGTCTTGCTGGTGGAAGGCAGTCCAAGGGGTGGCCCTTGAGGTGGGTTAGTCCCACCCTACCTCTAGGAGAAATCTGCTTTTGAAGAAAGCAATTTTGCACCTCACAGCTTCCAAGATGCCTTCAGTGACTTAGCCTCCTCCAGCTTTGGCCAGCCAGCCATGCTGCTTCCACCATGAGAGACTATATCACCCCTCTGGAACTGTAAAGTGAATAAATATCCCTTTCTGCCTTAAGTTGCTTGACTTTGTGTATTCTCTTACAGCAATAATTAAGAGTAACTGTAACAAATACAAACTGCTTAACTCTGACAAGTCTGTTTTTTTTTTTTTCCACAGGATGTAAATAAATGCTCTGTGATATTTCTTTTAAAAAGAGTAACTCAGGGGTTAAGCCTCTGCCTTGCAGGCGGAAGGTCCTGAGTTCGAATCCCAGATCCCACCTATAGACTCCGGGCGGAAGCGGGGGAAGCCTGCGCTTCTGGTCCTGGTAGGGCAGAGCCTGTGAATCCCCAGGCAGAGTAAACAAGAACGGGGTGGAGGTGTCCATGGTGGTTCCCGAATTTGTCCGTGGTTCTACACACACAGACACACAAACACACACGCGTGTGCACATACATACACACATGCACAATTGAATAAATAATAATAATAATAATAAAAGAGTAACCCAATTCTCTGAAACACTACAGTTTTGTACACCAACAATTTTAATGATGTGGCAAAGAACTTAAAACACTCAACAAAAAAGATTCACTAATGTTCAATGATTTTGATCTAGGATGGCTCCTAAATATAAAGGAAAATTTCAGTTTATAGTTTTTCTCAACATTCTACAACAAAAATATTTTATATAAATATTGTTTTGCAACAAAAATCCTTAATTGTTAATATATTCTTAATGATTTAATTTCAAATCCAAAGCACAAGTGCCATAAAATAGTTTTGCTTATACATTAACCTTTAAAAAAATATATATACTTATTTCCATACCTAGAATAATGTAGTATTATCTTATAAAGACATTTCGAAATAAACTATCAATATTATTTTAATATTTTTGTGATTCAGCAACATATGTTTTTATTACAGATTAGGTGTACAAAAATAGAATTTGAATAATTAAATACAGTTATTTAAATGATTTTATAATCATCTTCAAAATATATGTCTCATTTTTTTTCTTTAAAGGATGAATGTGGAATTGATTAAGATTCACGATTTTCTACACAAATGATTTAATATTTTGTGAATTCCTTATTGAAATAATAATATAACATAAAAGATCTATTCAAAGTCCTAATATTAATGTAAATTACTTACATTACTATAAATCAAAAGGATGAATAGAAAGTTATAAAGTTTAGAAAGGTTGTAGTAACTTGAACAAACTCTAACTATAAAGCAATACTGCAGGCAAATAATTGTCAGTTCAGAAAAACTAAAATTTGGGGGGGATAGAGAGATAGCTCATGGCTAAAGTCTTTTTCTTGAAAGCAAAAGGACTTGAGTTTAGTTACCAGATCTCATTTCAAAAAGCTGGACAGAAATAGAAGAGTTTTGCATTTCCAACTGTGGATGTCAGAGACTGGGAAATTCCAGAGTAAAACAATAAGGAGATAGAGGAAGAAGAATTCAGGATAATTCCGATGTTATCTTTGGGCCTCCATAAACACGTACTTAAGTGATCTCTTCTAAACACATGCACACACAAACACAAATCAAAAATTAACAACAAAAAATAAATCCTGAGATTTGTTAAATAAAATGAAGAGCTGCACAAGACATAAAATATTAAAATTGTGATAATACCTTTATATATATACATACACCTATATAGATATATATACATAAATACATACATATATAATGAACATTGCACATGATGAAATGTACCAATGAAGCCTAATGAAAGAAAGATCAGTTAGGAAGATATTACTATAGATGAAAAGTAAAGAAGTTTGACAAAATTAGTAAACACTTAAGAAAGAGAATATTCTCAAAAGTTGTTAGAGGAATAGCAAATATGAATGAATATAATATTTTGTTAAATTTACTATGTGTATATTTCATTTTATTTTATTTTTAATTCATGAAGTCTGGGGCCAGAATGAAAATTCAGTTGGTAAAAGCACCTGTGCCTTTACCTGGAATCCTAATTTCACTTTCCAGAGCCTGCATTCCAGAGGTAAGGACCAATTGCTGCAAATTATCCTCTGACTTCCACATGTGCTGTCTTGCTGTGGTCATTCATGCTCATTACTTCGCTCATAGATAAAATATGAAAATTCTGAAAGGTTTGGAATTCAAGAGTTTTCTAATCAGTGTCTAATAGTCATTAGGCAGCAATAAATTTTAATGACATAGTTATGCAAGACATAATTTTAAAAGAAAAATCAAATACACAAATGTAAACTGACAAGTTTAAATTTTTTTAATTCATTCATTAATTAATCCAGTAAAATGTGAAAATTTAAAAAGGAAGCATACAAAAATTATCTGCAATGTGGAAACTAATGCAATATTAAAAAGGTAAGCATGTTTAGGTAGACAAAATTCATTTATTTGGCATTCCATCTGTTCTCTAGCAAATATCCTAAACACATGGCATCTTGCTTTTATCAGAATATACTGTGACGTTTTGTTCACTGAACAGTTTCTTCTTAGAAGAAGAAACTTGGCAATGCTAAGTGTGTCTTGCTATATTTGAAGTCACAATGAAGCACAGTATCTAACATGTTCATAATTATTTTATCTTTTCATGTGTATGTGGTATACACTTATATATATATTATATGTGTGTGTGTGTTTTCATATGACTATGTGCATATGTGTGAAAATGAACCTGAGTGTACTTGTCTGTGTAGGCCCAAGAATGATAATAGGAATTATTTGTGTTATTCTACCTCATTGTTTTCAAAATACTTTTGTTCTTTGACATTTTCATACATAAATACAATAAATTGATGTGTTTCACACCTTACTACCTATCTCATCACTCCAGTTTTGTTGAACTTCACAATTTCTACTTTCCAACCACTGTCTCCTGTTTTCAAATAATTAGTTACCCCCTTACAATAAATTCCACAATTTAACATTTTTCCAGAATAGTTGCAATATTCACAGATTGGTAAGACTGTTGATTACTTTTCCCCCTTGAAGCTTTATTTGTTAAGGATTATTTTTAAGGATAAGGCTAGTCTAATCAGCATTCTTGGGGAGTCCCAGGTTCTCCTTTCTAGGGCTAGGATTTGAGGTGTAACTCCACACTTCTGAACAAATTTTACATATGCTATCAGGTCTAAACTCCAGTGCTTTTTGTTATGTAGCAAACATTTTAGCCATTGAGCTAACTTCCTTGCCCAAAGTGCTCAATATTACACACACACACACACACACACACACACACACACACACACACATATATATGAAATTTATTTTTATTATTTTGCTGTTATTTTTCGCAGAATGGTAGTTACATGGGTTGAAACTGAATATCATCTTTGGAACAAGGAGAGCCTTTTCAAGAACCTAGACAAGTGAAGACCCACACACCCTGGCGGGCCCTTGAGCAACCACTCATGCCAGATATGAGTCAAAAGTGCTGTACCAATCAAGGGGAAGGAAGTCCTATACATCCAGGACCCTAAGAAGACCTGCCCATGTTAAGTATGGGACAGAGCCATTGCACCACCAGGAAGCACAGTGCAGGGAAGGCCCATATAACCCAAGTTCTGGGAAAATGGTTAGCACCAGCTAAGACAGAAGCCCTTCATGCAAACAGAGCAGGGAATGCCCAATGCATCAGGCCCTGGAATCCACCACATATTCCAGATAAGAGCCTGAGACACTGCCTGGCCCCAATGTTCTATCCAAATCCATAGAAGATTCCCATCAGCAGCCAAAATCAGACAGTCTCTTCTGACTCAGGAAAGCCAAAACAGCAGCTAATGAAAGCAGTCATAGATTTAATAGATGTCAAAGTCATAATGTAGAACCACAAAATACTGTAAGTATCAGGAAAATATGTCTCCCCCCAAAATCGCCAATCCTCTTATGATAGATTCTAATTAGAATAACCTTGTAGATACCAGTCAAGAAAACAATACTCAGGATAATGTCTTCAAAGAAATTTTATTGACATGATCAAAATGCTTAGAGAATAACCATAAAAGGAACTTGAAAAAAAGGAATGTGAAGAATTTAGAAAATGAGTAAGCATATGACTTTATAGAAACAGGGAAATAAGAAAATACTATTTGACATGAAAGAGGAAATAGAAAAAAGAACAACAACATTAGAATAGGTGAAAAAACTCCAAACTGAAATTCAGTTAGAATTCAAAGCTAAACTAACTGAAATTGAAAATACAGCATTGAGTTTCACATATAGAATGGATCAAGCAGAAGATAGAATTCAGATCTGAAAGATAAGGTGACAGAAAAGAATCCTACAATTAAAGAAATGGAAAAAAAATTGAAAAAAAGAGAGGAATGTTCAAGAACTATGGGATAACATGAAGAAGTCAAATCTATACATTCATGGAAACCCAAAACAAGAAACACAAGAAAGCACTTCAGTCAAGTCTTTCAATCAATCATAAATGAGAATTTCCACACACACACACACACACATATATATATGAAATTTATTTTTATTATTTTGCTGTTATTTTTCGCAGAATGGTAGTTACATGGGTTGAAACTGAATATCATCTTTGGAACAAGGAGAGCCTTTTCAAGAACCTAGACAAGTGAAGACAAGTGAGGAAAGAGTGCCCTATCTGAGTACAAGATACATATCATACACCATCCAGACATGACTAGTAGGAGCACAACGAGGCAAATAATAGTAACAACATCACAGATATAAGACAGAGAGAACATTCTGAGAGCTGCAAGACATGAAGTCACATTTAAAGATAAGCCTATTAGAATAATAGCTAACATTTCAATGGAAACAGAGAATGCCGGAAGCACTGGGAAAGATATTCTTTAAGTCTTGAAAGATCACAAATGAAAAGCCAGATGGTTATATCCAGGAAAACTAGCAGTCATACTTAAAGGTGAAATGAAAATATTTCCTGACAAAAATAAATTAAATCCTTCTTATCTATCAAACCAGCCTTGCAAAAGATAATAGAAAAAATTCTCAAGACAGACAGAACTTATCAACACACTTAAGAGAATGAAAGAGAAAAATAAGGACTATACAACAGCCAAAAAGAGAACTACCAACAACAACAACAAAAACCCAATAAACTCAAAAATGACAGGAATCAACAAAAACTTCACAATTATAACATTTAATATCAATGGGATCAACTCCCCAATCAAGAGACACAAGTTAATAGCATGGATTAAAAGCCACAACCGATCACCTCCAAGAAACACACCACATTTTGAAAGACAGGCACTATCTCAGGATCAAAGGTTGGTCAATGACACTCCAAGCAAACACAACTAGTAAACAAGGAGGAAAAAATAGACTTATAACCAAAGCAAATCATAAGAGATACATAAAGATACTACATATTTACCAAAGGAAAAATATATCAAGAAGAATTCACAATTCTAAACATATGTGTACCAAACATAGGCTCACCTACATTTAATAAACAAACACTACAACATGTAAAGCAACACTTTTATAGTAGAGGAGTTCAACATCTCACTGATAGACAAGTTAACTGACCAAAAATTGAACAGAGACACACTGGAACAAAACCAAATCATAAACCAAATGGACCCTGCCAACATGTCATCCCAACACTAAGTAATATATGTTCTTTTTAGCAGCTCATGGAATTTTCTCCAAAACAGACCACATACTATGCCATAAAGCAAGCATACACAAATAAAGGAGAATCATAATCACTACCTGTACACTATCTGACCACCAGGTACTAAGATAAACGTCCATATTAAAGTAAACAACAGAAAGTACACAAGCCCTTGGAAGTTTAACAATATGCTATTGAATGAGGAATGGTCCAGACAGAAATAAAAATGGAAATTCAAAAATGCCTAGAAAGCAATGATAATGAAAACACATCATAACAAAACCTTTGGGACAGGATGATGGAAGTCCTAAGAGGAAAATTCTTAGTCCTCAATGTCTACATCAGAAAAAAATGATTAAAACTTAAGTTAAAAACCTAACAATATACTTTAAGCTTCAGAAAAACAAGAACAAATGAACCCCAAAAGAAGTAGACATGAAGAGATTAGTAGGATCAGAGTAGAAATTACAGAAATTGAGACAAAGCAAACAATATGAGGAATCAAACTTAAAACATTGACACACCCTTGGTCAAATTAGCAACATTAAATAAGAGAAAATCCATATTAGTAGAATTAAAGATGAAAATGGAGATATCACAAGAGATGTCAAGGAAATTTAGAGAATCATAAGGTCATACTATAATAATTAAGACACCATTAAATTTTACAATCACAAAGAAACATATTAGTTTCTAAACACATACACCACAACAAAGATAAACATGATGAAATGAATTATTTAAATATCCCTATAACAGTAGATGAATTTGAAGAAGTAATAATGAATCTTCCCTCCAAGAAAAGACTGGCAGCAGATAGACTCTGAGCAGAATTCATCAAGCTATTTAAAGAACAATTAACACCAATACCTTCAATTATTCTACAAAATAGAAAAGGATAGAAAACTTCCAAACTCTTTCTACAGGAGCAGCATTACCCCCAAGCCCCCAAACCAAATAAAGACACAATGAAAAAAAGAAAGCAATAGGCCAATTTCATTGATGAACACAGACATGAAGATCCTCAACAAAATTATAGCAAACAGGACTCAAACATACCAAAAAGATCATCCACTATGACCAGATTTGGTTTATCACAGAAACACAAGGTTGTTTCAATGTATGTAAACCTATGAATATAATTCACCATATAAACAAATGCAAAGACAAATATCACATTATTCCATTGATGTTGAAAAAGATTTTCACAAAAATCCAACACCCCTTTTATGATAAAGGCCCTGGAGAAAACAGGATTGGAAGGAACATTTAGCCATATAATAAAGGCCATCTACAACAAAACTATGGGATGAAAAATCCTAAATGATGGAAAACTGTAAGCATTCTCACTCAGATTGGGAACTAGAAAACACTGCCCACTCTCAACACTTCTATTCAACATGTACTGGAAGTCTTATCCAGAGACATATAGGAGAAGGAGATAAAAAGGATGTTACAGGAAGTTATCCCTGTTTGCAGATGACATAATCATATACCTCAAGGACTCTAAAGATACTGCTGGCAAACTCCTGGAACTAATAAATAAGTTCAGTCAAGTAGAATGGTATGAAATTAATGTACATAAATCGGTGGTTTTTCTATACACCAAGGATAACAAAGTAAGAAGAATCTGAGAGAAACAATATCGTTTGCCACTGTACCTAAAATACAATGAAATACCTTAGAATAAACCTAACCAAGGGTGTCAAAGATCTATACAATGAAAACTTTAAAAACCTAAGAAAAAAGATTACAGAAGACACCAAAAGATGGAAAATCCTCCTGCATTCCTGAATCAGCAGAATTAACATAGTCAAAAATGTTTATTCTACTTAGAGCAATATACAGTTTCAATACAATAACAAACAAAATTCCAACCCAATTCTTTATAGAAATTGGTAAAACAATCTCAGATTTCATACGGAAACAAAAAGACCCAGGATATATCATGGAAGCCTAAGCCCCCACAGTAGAAGACAAGTCAGAGTGAACCCTGGAATCCATAGAAGCATATGGGTGGGAGTGTGGGAAGAAGTGGGAGGGACTGATGAAAGAAAAGAAAGGAATGGGAGGGAAGAGGGAGAGAGAGAAGCTTGGATGAATACTCAATATGCTTATAAATGTAGAAAAATAAAAAACAATGCTAAGTAATAAAAACTCTGTGGGAGGTATTATTATACAAGACTTTAAATTATAGTATATAGCCATAATAGTAAAATCAGCACAACACTGTCTCATAAAAAGAGATGTAGACCAATGTCATAGAATTGAAGTCCCAAACATAAGTGTGCTCATGTATCATCAAATGATTGTTGACATAGGTACCAAAAAAATTGGAAAATCATCTTCAACTAATGGTGCTGGCAGAATTGAATATTTACATACAGAAAAATTAAGCTGTACTCCTATTTGTCTCCCTGCACAAAAATTCCTGCACATATATTCAAGATCTCAATGTTACAGCAGAGACTATAAAAACTCCTAGAAGAAAAAATAGGCAACTCCCTTGAATTGATTGGCCTTGGCCAACATTTCCTCATTAGGAACTCTGCACAGTGAATAAGTTCAGTACTAAAAAAGTGGGACTATATGAGACTAAAAACCTTTTTATCAGCAAAAGAGACTGTTACTCCAACAAAAAGGCAAACTGCATAATAGGAAAATATCTTCACTAATGACACATCTAATAGAAGTCTAATAGACAACAGTACACAAATAACAGGAAAAAATAAATACCCAGGGAATAAGCAACCTCATTAAAACTGGGCTACAGAACTGAAAAGAAACTTCTTACAAGACAAAATTCAAATATCTACAAACATCATTAAAAATGTCCACCTCCTTATACATTAGGGAAATGAAAATTTAAACTACCCTGAGATATAGTCTCATTTCAGTGAGAATGGCAAAGATCCAAAAACAAAATAAAAAATACAATGCTGGATGTGGGGAGAAAGGGACTCTCATACATTGCTAGTACAAATGTAAACTTATATAACCCCTTTGTAGGTCAATTTGGAAGTTCCTAAAAAGGAATGGTTCAGCTATACAATTCCTGAGAATAGTCCCAAAGAGTACTATATCCTATAGCAGGGACACTTGTACATCCATGTTAATAGAAGTCCTTTTCACAATTGGAAAGAAATGGAATCAACTTATTCAATAGTTGAAGGGGTAATAAAAATATAGTACCTACATACAATGGAATACAATTCAACTGTCAGGAAAGATAAACTAATGAAATTTGCCAGTTAATGGATGTAACTGAAAGAAATCATACAGAATGAAATACCCCAGAATCAGAAAGACAATATTGTATGTTCTCCCTTATAATAAGATCCTTATACTAAACATTCAGATAGATGTAATTAGACAGAAATTCTTTCAACATTCACAAATCCAACTGAACAAAAGCTGAAGGTGAGTATGGAAGAACACACAAACAGCAGAAATAAAAGAAAAAGGGAAAACAGATTAAAAAGGCTTTTATATCCCAAAAAAGTAATGAGACATCTGATTAAGTTCACAGACTTTTGTTCCTGATCATTTACTACTGAGGGGGTATGATCTCACCAGAAGAGGAGGGCATATAGTCTGGCAGATAAAAAGTAACCATTTTGCAAATGGGTGATAGACCCCTACCTCACTGTGGTTTCCCACTTTTATTACATCTACCTTTGAATGTGCTTTTATCACAAGACTCTAACAGCTTTTTGTCTCTGTCCAGGGGGTAACATACAATGCCCACCAGGATGGAGTGAAGGGCATTACAGGAGCAGCAAAACTGCAAAAGAAAATCAACAAACCACAATCCAGAACTTCAGAGACTCTATATCAACCACCTAGAACTAGGCCAGCTTATTCTCTCCCCATCTTGGAACTCAGGAAAATTTGTGGAAGAGGGGGCGGTAAGAGTGTAAGAGCAAAAGGATGGGAGGAGCAATGATATGTAAGATACTCTATACTAGTTAGGGCTGAAGCAATCATAATTGGACTTTGCATGCCCTGTGCATTGTCCAACACACTGTTGACCTCACAAAGTCTAGCATCTGCTAAAGGCACCAAGATCCCTGGAGGCAAAGGATTGGCAGCCACAGTAGTGTTCCTATACCTAAGGGGAACAAGGGAAAGGGTTCAGGGAAAGGCCACTGGGTCATCGGAGAGGAGGGCCCAGAGGAAAATCAGACATGCACAAGAAAGGACTCTCTGGGAATTGGGGTGGGAGGCACTGGGGGATGGGGAGGGAGAGGGGTGGGGAGGGGGAGCAGGGTGTACGGGGGGAGGAGGAGGAGGGAGGGAGGGAACTGGTGTACCTAATAAGTTTGTATGAGCTGAAATAAAAAAAGCTGTCAGTAAGATGTTATTACTGAAGATGCAACACAAATAGATCATAGAACATAGGCAAAATATATCAACTGCAACTGGCTTGAGGACTTTCTTCTTGCTGGATAGCTTACACAGTTCAAAGGAATACTGTAGAAGCTGCTAGCGAGATAAATAATCACAAGTCATATCAACAGCATGAGATCTGTAAGTTGTAATATACACCATGGCAACAGGTGACTACCAGTGTAATAGTGGCATGAGTATCAAGGAGACAACCAACAGCTTTCTGATTGGATTCAAGACCTACTTGTCAGAAAGTTAAACATCCCTGTTACTGTAAACTAGAACAAGAACCAAAGTAATAAAGAGAGAGGGATAAAGATCAATAAGGAAGATAACCAATGCCTATAGGTAGGAAGGCAATACATCAAATTGCTGTATAGGTATCTGTTATTATACCCATAGAATGGGAACTTAAAGTGGAAACCTTTGGGTCGAAAGCTGGAAAAGTCCTTAAGGGACAGGAAAAAGATTAAGACACAGTGCGGAGGGGGGGGGCTAGTTTCCAAGTAACTAACCACTGATTTACTAGCCCCTAAACTGCCCCCCATGACAGGAAATACATCTAAGCAATGCAAACCAGTCTAAACAACAGTGACAGAAGAAAACTGACAATAGTCAGGATCAGATGACTCCATACTGTCCACAAACACCCAATAGTAAACATCCATCTTAACTCCTCTCATTCTATCTTAGAAAAGATTTCAGCACCCAAACAAGACATAGCCTAGTGGAATGAAAGAGCAGTGAAACAGACAACTATCCATCCAGAGGGCAGAGTGCTGCAGACCCTAAAACCTTCATCCAGAATTAGGCCAACCAAATTTCTCTCCATCCTAAGTATCAAGGAATCTTGTGAAGAGGGAAGAGGATTTTAAGAGCCTAAAGGCGGGGAAATACACTGTGGTATAGAACATTTCACTCAAGATAGAGTTTCTACATCTTACTGCAATAAGATTTATTCTCACCAGACCTAACTATGACTGACATATCAACATTCCCCCATAGACTAATAAGAAATTCAGGAGATATAATTATATACAGGTCAAACCTTAGGTGATAGGGCTAGACATGTTAAGGAGAATGTCCCTAACAATGGGTCTATCCAAACAGGGTCACTTAATCAGTCATAGAGTTCTGAGCCTCTATTAGAACAGATAACCTGAAGGGAACCCTGGGGCCAATACTAGAAAGCAGGCAGATGGATGGGAGGGAGAGAAATGGAATGGTGAAGGGAAGGAAAGTTGGGAGAGGAAGGGGAAATAAGAGTGGTTGGAAGGAAGAAGACAGGGACAACCACTCATCATGTTTGTAAAACTGGAAAAAATTTTAAAATGCTAAAATTTAAAAAATGGAACAATTTAAATTCTTTGTAGAGATAAAGAAATTGTAGGGCTTACCCTATTCATGAAGTGAAGTGATCCTCAGTGTAATTCACCAATGTAAAGATGGAAGTCAAAAGTACAACAAGGAAGAACAATGTGTCTAGTACATTGTAAAAAATACATCAAATTTGTACATTGTAGCATGCAACTTGATAAAATGGTAAGAAAATACCATATAGAAGAACAAGCCAAGGAAATTTAATTGGAATTAATGATAATTAGAAAGCAAGTTTAGATTGAAACCCAACAACAGACCATAAAATTTTACATGGTAATCCAGAAATAGCTTGGTTATGTATGAGTTATCTGATACATAACTTCAGTAAAGGAAATAAACCTTTATTTCACTAACATTTTAAATTAGCTAATCCTGAAAAAGTCGTTGAGGAACTTTGAAAAAGCAAATAAAATAGACATTCACGAGTAAGAACAATAAGGGACAAAGATTTTCCAACTTTACATAGGTTACTGGTATAATGTGGCTCCTTTCTAGTTTTATATTTGTTTCCAGCTGTTAGTACTTGACGCTGATCATAAGCAGAGCCTTCACTGAGATATTCATTGTACAAAAAATTGCTTTCAAGTTTTTACTCCTTTTAAAGTGTAGTGTTCTTCTGTTCCAAGCATTTGTACATAAAGAATCAGGAGTTTGTCCTTGATGCTTTCTTGCCCCACCACTGAAATTTCTTTCTTTAATTCATGTAATAAATTTTTAGAGAAATATTACTATTGAACTTTATCCATATCTAAAGTCCTAAATATAAGACTGTATTTTAGGAGAAAGATTGCAAATCAAAAAGTTCCAATATTTACAAAAATTGCTAAAATAATAATCTGAGCAGAATTGAAGAGAAAAGGTGAAGTGAGACAGCTAAATCCCACTGAAAAGAAGGAGTTGTATGCCATCCCACATCAACAAATTCTCACCATCCACCAAAGAGCAAAAGAATATGGTTTCTTGAAGTGAATTCAGGGGAGTGCTAATATTACTGCCTTTTTGTATCGAAAGGAAATACACAAAAATTTTCTAGCAGTGTTTAACCAGTTGCTAAAACAGTATTTATGGTATACAGTGAACACCTTCTAGATGTTGCTTCTGTTTTTCAGACTGAGAATGACTTAGAAACAAGAACTTCAAAGCTTTATATTTACTTAGTACTTTATTCATGTGCAAAAACACTCTGTAAGGAGTTTTTAAAAGGTAGCTTTTCACATACATTTTTGCCTCTGAAGACATATTGCAAAGCCTTTAGCAGGCAGAACCATCTCGTTGCCACCCCTACATTTGTGTCCTGGGAGAAGTAAGAATTGCCATTTTGAGTGAATTACTATAATAGTCATGAAATACTTTGAGCTTCTGAGATGGTGGACTTCTCAGATAAGAATGTTAAAAAGTATTGCAATAGGATGTAAAGGTAGAGTTACTACACAAATGAAAAATTGCTGATCTTTTTCTCAAATTCATGGATAATTGCTACACACAAAATGCTTGACTGAGATAAAGGGAGAAAGATATTTTTGGTTAGATGCTAATGGAATATTGCTTTTATGTAAACCAATTACAGAACATTATCAAAAGCACTGAACATCAGCTAATGTTTAGAATTACTCAGCATGTATGATGTGCAGACTCTAAGTGACAGTAATACAAACAGCTAAATACCCTCGCTTCAAAAAATTTCTACTGATATTTTAAAATCAATACCAGTGATTATTATGACATCTTACTGTCAAGAAAATAACTGGTATCTTCCCTATTTTACAAAGATATTTTCAACATTCATATAATAAGATTTTTTGAATTTTCTATTAACTTTGCTATCTGCTTTCTAAGGAATCAGAGGCAAAGAACATGTTTTGAAAAGAAACTTGTTATAGTCCAAAAGCAGCAGTTATAGAAGCAACATATATATATGTGTGTGTGTGTGTGTGTGTGTGTGTGTGTACATGTATACAAAGATGATAAATATACAACCAAACAACCTAAGGAACCAAGGTTCTTATTCTTCATTATGATTCTTGATTAAAATTCAAACCAATTTAAAGAGCCAAGCAAACTCTTCGTAAATGGAACTAAGAAAAGAATATGCTTTCATCTTGCCAGGATGCTTGCCTGTCAATATGCCAAAATAATTAACCTATTCTCTCCATCTTAGCCACATACTAAGGGAATCATCCAATCAAACACGGTCTGGCTCTTCTAATTTAATTAGATAATCTCCTACAGGTTTGCTCTGAGCTTCCCTTACTGCCGATTATTCATAGATGTGACCAAAACCTCAGCCTTCAGTTATCAAAGTCATATTTCACATTTGTATTTAGTCAAAATAATACACACACATGCATGCATGTGCACACACACACACATTATGTGTGCATATGAATAACATTGCAGTATTTTAATACCTTATCCTAATGATTTTAATTTTTCCTTCTGTGTGATGGGAATTGAATTAAATACTAAAGTATATTCTCTAGAAACATTCTTCTCTAGGCACTAAAAAGCTAGCATAGGCTTTATATGACTCCCAGAAATTTTCCAGTGAACATCATATAGCATGTATTAACACAAACATCACACAATTTGTGTTAATTTTACTATTAAGATACCACCTTTTACTGGTGAGGAAACTGGAAGATTTTCATGTGAAATCATCCAATTTACCAATTTAGTGTCTGAAAATTCTTCCCATTGATGGATAATGATATAATGTACTGCTGTTAATCATTTATGTGTACAACCTGTCCTAGAAAACAAGACAAAAATAAATTTCAGATGTTTGTAAGTATTCATGAATTCATTTCCATTGAATAGGTGCAACTTGAGATGAATATGAAATTAAGTTTGATCAAAGAGTTTTTTCACTTGTGAAAGATGAGCATTTGGGATTTTTCTAGAATTTCATCAATGGGGTTATACAGGTTTAAACATTAATGGAATCTTTGCAAAAAATGTTCAGTTCCAACTCTGATATATGAAAAAGAATAGAATCCATTATTCTTGTCCTTCAAAACAATCTTTAAAAATCTGAATGCCAATGAGAAGTCAGATGACAGTAAAATGGATGGTGGAAAATTATCAGATCAGGTGAGTCTCTGAAAGGAAGCCACTGAAATGATATAGCAACTGACATGGATACTTTTGATTTGAATTAATGTCTGTAGTCTGTTCATAGAATACCATGCAAATGACTCCCAAAGGCCCTTATAATTTTGTGGATATTACCTCTGAATACTAATAGCATTTAGTTGAAAACCAAGAATATTTCCCTGACATTACTAGCAGCAATAATGAAGTAATACATACATAAAATATTTGTAGACAGTATCCAACAACATTATTATTGGTTGGGAATGAGGATTATTCCTATCCTAACTTTCAACATCTGTTACAGTCAGGAGCAGAAAAAAGAAGCTTTTAACTGAAATGCACATGGCAAGTTTATACTCCAAGACATAGATCCACTGATACCCTAAGATGTCATGAAAGCTTTGTAGAATTCTCCTTCCCAATATTTTTTCATGACATCAGTAGCCTGCATGGCACTATGACAGGACTGGAAACTAGCTGAGTGGTGAGAGCACACAGAAAAAAAGGTAATGAAGAAAACTCTTGGAGGGAACAGCACAAAGGATGATGTGAGACCTCCTCTACCAATAGTCCCAGTAGACATCAAAGGAAACATACCTCTGGAAACCTAAATCATCCACCAAAGGATTATTCAACCCATTTTCATAACTCAAGAAACTCATCTACCTTTTACCAAGTAAGATATAAAATTTTTGCTAAGGGCAAAAGAAATAATATCTGAAGAATAAATAAAGTCACAAAACAATAATTAAACATGAAATAGATATGTGGGCCATGAGACAGAAAATTTTAAAATATGGCGTATACATTAAGAGACAAAATGAAAAATGGCAATGTGCATAAACAAATGTGTATTATACAAAGAGATGGAAATTCTAAGAACTAATCTAAAAGAAATGATAAATATCAGAAATATTTCACAGAAAGGATGAATTAACTAAAGGAAAAGAACAAGGAAATAATGAATGAAAGAAAAACAGTAAACACACAACATCTGTCAGGCAACTTTAACAATGATAATGTATTTATAATTGGACTCTGAGAAGGAGACATGAAATTAGAAACTTAAGAGTAAAAGGAAAGGAATGAAATATAAAAAGAGGAAGGCAGCAGGAAGGAAGAGAGAGAAAGAAAGAAGAAGATAAAATAGAAATAGCAGAGAGATTCCCACAGCAAACTGACAGATAACCAAAACATAAGTATGAAAAGCCACATAAATATGTGAAAAATCTACATCTTGATAGAGCACATTGAAACTAGGGAAAACAAAAGTTGAAAGCTGAAAAGTCTATTCCTTTGTAGTTACAGTGGATATTATAGAAATTTTCCCTTCATGATTTTTGATGATTTACTACTAAATTTCATGTACTAGGGTAAATATGCAATATCTGTTGTTGTTCTATGTCTGGGATACTTTTGATAAGGTAACTTCTTCCAACTCCATTCATTTACCAGCAAGTTTTGTTAATTCGTTTTTTCTTGATAATGAATAGTATTCCATTGTGTATATGTATGATATTTTAATTATCATTTTTCTACTGTTCAGTATTTAGGCTGATTCCATGTCTTTGCTATTGTGAAGAGAACTGCAATCAACATCAATCAATGTACATATATATGTATATATATTTATATATATATATATATATATATATATAAAATGAAGCATTCTTTGAGAACATTTCTAGGAGTAGTATAACTGGGTTATATGACATCTCAGTTTTTACTTTTTTAGGAATCTCCATATTGATCTCTAGAGTGGTTGTACAAGTTTGAATTCTAACCAACAATATATGAGGGTCCCCTTCTCCATACATCTTCTTTAGCACTTATTGCTGTATGTATTTTGGCTTTCGGTCATTCTGACATGGGTGAGTTGATATCTCAAGGTTGTTTTTATTTGATTTTCTCCAATGTCTCGAAACGTGAAACATATTTTCAAGGTCTTTAGTTAGACATTCTAATTCCATCCTGGAAAAGTTTTTTTTTTTTTTTTCTTTTCTTTCTTTCTTTTTTTTTTTTTTTAGTTCCATGGCCCATTTTCTAATTGGATTGTTTATCTCCTTGGTATTTAAAATTTTTTGCATTATTTGTGTACTTTGGTTAGTGAAGATTTTCTCCCATTCTGTGGGGTTTTTTTCTCAATTAATGATATTGTTTGCTAAACAGAGATAGGGGAAAGAAGACTCCCAAAAGAGACAAAGGAATACAGACAAGAAAAGCCTGACATACCAACAGGCCCCCATGGATTAGCAAGGATCACAGGAGAGATAATTATATGCAATGTAAACCTTGGGGACTGGACCAGATGACCAAAGGGGAATACCCCATCAGTGTGGCTGCCACAGAGGCTTGAACCCCCACAAGAGTAGACAAGCTAGAGGAAACCCTGGGGCCCATAGAAATGGTCAGGCAAGAGGGGGGAGGGAGTGGGATGGGTTAATGAAGGGAGGGAGGAGGGGTAGGAGGGAGGCAGGGATAAGTACTCAATATGCTTTTAAAACTAGGGAAAAAATTAAAAATATATTAAAAAAGCCACAGAGTTCAATCAATCAAGTTACACCCTAATACAATGGAAGACTTGTGAGAAAGAAAATTGCATCAGACCAGAGTACAGAATATCAGTGAACCTTAAAAACTCAGACCTAATCAGCCCATTAAAATCTTATCCCACACCAAGGCTCAGGGAATCTCTGAGAAGAGAGGGTATTGAGGTTGTAAGAGCCTAAAGGTGGAATGAGGAACTTCTGACCAACACATTCCAGTCAATACAGGGCTGCTTGCTGTACCACTAGATCTACACAATGGCCAAATTATCGACATTTCCCCAAGGAATAACTCCCGTCTTAGAAGAAACAGCAGCTCTCACAGAGTGTCTCAGGGACAGGTTATGGATAATAGAAGAGGAACCTCCCTACATATGACTTTACCCACTTGAAAAGTCACATTAAGTTCTACAGCAATCTGACTCCCTTGTCATCAGAGGCATCCCAAAGAGAGTCCTCTGATGCACAAAAAGACAAGGTACGAGAAGGGCAGAGCGGGATGGTTGAATGGAGGAGAAGGTGGGAGAAGGGTATGAGGATGGGGAGGGTTGGAAAAGAGAAAAGTGTGGGGGGATCAGAGAAAAGACATCAATCCAGTTTGCTTGTAAATAATTAATTAAAGAAAGTTGACCTAAGTAAGTTTGGGGAGGGAAGATGAATTTAAAAAATTCAGAAAATTTAGATTAATAAAAATTTCTTCAGGAAAGATGTTTGTGAAAAAACTAAAATGTGAAAATCATCGAACATTCTATGTCTTAAAAACTTATGTCAAAATGCAAAAGATAATTCATTCCCTGAGAGAATTTACTGCCAATTGATGGGAAAAGAAATAATTCAAAAGTTTTTGAAAGAGTAGGCAAATAGTCTATCAAAGGAAAAGAACATATCTAGGAAATAAAATTGTTGTCCTAATGATAGTTCAAAAATCAATTCATACAACAAAGAAAAAATGTGCATTGACTGTCACTGAAAGACTTCTACTAAATGCAAGTTAATCCACATGAGTGAAGATCACATCCCTCACCACTGAGCAGCACTAGTCCTTACTGAACTCAGATACATTCTGACCCTACATCCAAACTCTTCCACTTGTCCATTCCCAGGGATACAGACACTTGGTTTAATCACTTCATTCAGCCTACAATTATATTATCAGCATTAATATTTTACCTTGGTAAAGTAAAAGATATGTCAAAAGGCATAATTAGTAATCTGAGTAAGTAAGGAACTTCCTGACAGACACTAGGAGAATATTGCATTACAATGTCGAAGTAACCTTTCGTTTGTGCTTCCTTAAAGTGTTGTCATAAGGCAGACAGGATGAGGATGATAAGAAAGTACAAACAAAAGTAAAAATTATTCTGTATGTACTATGTCTCCAGTGTTCAACTTACAGAATTATTTTTTGCAACTTTTGTACTAGATGGTATATACAGAGGGGAAAGCATTGGTTCTTTTTAATCATCAAGAAATTAAAATTTGAATATAGAAATTCCTAAATATTTCTTCTATTTTAACACATTTAAAATCATCTTCTGCAATACATTGTTTAGTCTGCCAGTCCATATATTTATTAATTACTATAAAACATATTGATGTCATGCACTGTGTCTTACATGTTTCTAACTATAACAATCAGAATATTGAAGTAGGAAGATTGTTTCAAGCTTGAGCAAGTTTGTCTCCAACCTGGGCTACAGAAACAAATTTTTTTCTACATAAACAAATATATTATCTCTATCTATCTATCTATCTATCTATCTATCTATCTATCTATCTATCTATCTATATCTATCTTCATTATCATCTGTCAATTTCTATCACCTTTCTCTAATCTGTTTTCCTATTTATTAACCTCTATATCTATAATCTTTTTACCTATCTAACATCCATATATATTCCTGTCTGTCTGTCTGTCTGACTGTCTATCTATCTACCTATCTATCTATCTATCTATCTATCTATCTATCTATCTATCTATCTATCTTCTTTCATACATACATACATATATATCTATATAGAAAGCTCTTGAATGTACTTTATAACATTTTATGCACTGAAACTGTTTTAAAGTAAAATAAAACAGACTTTCTATTAAGTTGAAAATATATATGCTCCAATGTTCCTCAGTATCCAACAACAGAATGAAAAATAATAATTAACCATAGTCATCTCCGCAAGAACTGCATGCACAATCTTATTTTACAATAATGACTTGCTCAACTCCCCATATATAAGGCAAGTATCTTTCAGAAATATGACAAAGCAGTTTGTTATTCTCTCCTACATTTCTGGGTTTTTATAGGCTAGTTCATTTTGTCTCTGCTGTGAAATACCTTAAAGGGTAATGTGGTATTCTGACTTTGGAAGTAATTTATTACACCAGTTAATCTTGTAAAATTGCCCTCTGGATGTAATAATTTGTTATTCTTTTATTAGACCTTCTTTTGCATACTGTGTTTATCATAAAGATGTCACTGTTGTGATGCCTAGCAACCATTTCAATGTTCTGGAGGTGTTTGCATATATTTTCCTGAGGGAGAGCTCCGTGTGGTCCCTGTATGGAAGAGCTGTCAGTGGATTCTGATGTATGAGGATAAAAGGAGCCCCTGCTGCAGTCTCCAATAAGCTCCAGTCACGGCCTGAAATCAGCGACTTGGGCATCACTATGCAGTGTTAGAAAATGTGTCAATTATTGCAGGCACCGCCTAAGGGTATTGCCTGGGTCTAGGTCATAAAACCATCAAGACTGAAGGGGAAGAAAATTGATGAAGAAGTAAGTTGAATTAATTGATAAGGAGGAAGCTTGTATATGGAATATTTGTGGTAATCCTAGAACCCTGAATTTTTTCTGAAAAGCTTTCCTGTGGATGATCCCCTGAGTAAAACTAAAATTGCCTATTCTCTTCTTCCACATAAAGTATGTAAGACTGGCATTTTAGACATTTCCTAAAAGTCTATAGGTAGTTGTCAATCTAGTCAGGAAGCCATAAAAATAAACATAAAATCATTCTAATTATATTGTAACTATTTTGTTTTTACTGTACTTCTTAATATACAGTGCTGCTGTTTACATGTGAATACAGAAGGGAACACTTAGCCCTGTAACCCAAGCCTGTATCATGAACGTTGTATGCTCTACTCAGGTAGGTTCATGGAAGAATTATCTAATTTGTATACCTACATAGTTTCTGTAATCAGATGTAGGGCTTCATATCAGAAGGGTTTTCTTCCCAGAACCTGAGTTCACAAGGCATGGGAACAGTGATGTAGGGAACTGACTTTTGTTATTCAGTATTTAGACTAAAGAAATAAAATAAATTTTGAAGGATAAAATTTTAGTAAGTAACCACAATGAATCCACTGCAGGAGGAAGAGGACTTTTCTCTAAATTTCTCAAAAGGAAAAGTAGAACTTAGACATAGACCAGGATCTGACCCATTGCTCACTGGGTGCTAAAGAATAAACATGCCCATATATCAGTGTGAGGTAGTTGCAAATATTCAAGTTTAATAACATAAGAAAATACCTCTCTTAAAGTAGAATAAATGAGTTATTTTGCAAAATGATGCTTTGGCTACATTGATTTTAATTATGAGATGTGTTTCCCAATGTAGACCTCTGCCCCTTGAATTTTTTTCTGAAAGCAAAATTCAAATTTTTCATTAGAAATCATGTCAGAGAAAACTACTAAAATCTTACTTAAAATCATTTCTCTTTCAATTCTCGAAGCAAGTTCTGAGGGCTGGACAATGTTCTTGTGTCTTTACACCAGACACTTTCAGGAAGTCATGTCCTTTATCTGTTGTTGATATTGCTGTTATTTTCATATAAATTACTATTGATGCATGTGCAGAAATGAAAAGACCTAAATATAAAATTTAAGTTTTTGAATTATATTCTCTGAGCCAAGTACAAAAATAATGGGTGCTATGGCGAAAAAAAAAATCTATTTCTCCGCATGTCAGTCTTTCAGTTCCTTTAATTAAAAAGCCTTCAGCAGGGCATCTAAACTCACGCTTGTTATAAGATGGCATGGCCCAATCTTCCTTTTATAAGTATGAAGAACAAATGGGACAATTGCTGCTAAAATACTTTAGCTCTACACTGCACCCCAAGAAGTTAGCTGCAATCATCCACTTTAGTATTGAATTATTCTCATCTATAACTACTGCCAGAGACTGTTATTTTCAAGATACAACTGGTTGCTAATTGCCTGGGATTTTGATATGAATCAAACACTGTTTTTGAAAGCTAAATAAGAAAAGGGCTATTCCAGTTATATATCAGAGTGCATTTTACCATGCTTCCTGGTCCCCTTCTTGATAATGATTGCTAAGATTTCTTAGGCAGTGGGATGGACTGTAAGGCTACTTCTTAAATATATTAAAAAATAAATTTGGCTTGGAACTGTATAATGTGAGTTTGGAGAACATTTGTTTCCATTCTTTAGATAGCTCCACATAAAGGTGTAAGAAAAAGACAGGTTTGGTAGAGGGTCATGATCACTTTGAAACCTGAAACCAAAAAGAGTTGCAGGTGCAGTATCTGGTCAGATTCTCTTCTAAAACTAATAGTAAGGATTATTTCTAGACAACGAAGCTTAATTGCACTTTCTCTAGCAATGTGTGTGGATGAGGAGGGTGCGTGAAAAATATTCTTCAAAATGATCAAAGTGTTTGGCTGTTTTTCAGTAAAGTGTTATCTCTTTTATCATATTGCAACAAATTTATCTTCCAAAGATATCACAGGAATGGAATAGAAAACTCTTCCAGGAAGATAAATGAAAACTCGGTAATGAAAACCTCTGTATCTCAGTCTTGTAATAGTACCTGCTTATTTGTGCATGTGACATATTACCTCATGAAGAAGAACCGCCTGGAAATCTATGTTCTCTTGGATAGTAAACAAAGAGCATGCTCATACCCATGCTATAGGGACCCCTCTTGGCCAATAGAGAAATATGTCTGAACTAGATATACAAAAATTAGCAGGATACAGATAATACAATGATTAGAAAATATAACAGGATTTATTATCTGGAATTAAATTGCACTTAAAAGCATGAAATACAAAGTAAGAGTGGCTGAACTTAAGATATTTTTCCATTAAATGTACATCTAGGGTAATGAATATGTTTGATATTATTATCTGTTCCATAATTCAACAGAATTTGAGTTTCTCTTGTTATGTGGAATATACCTCATGATTTAAAATGGTCTTTCTGTCTTCAATATCAAATCCACACATTAACCAGAAGGTTTGAAGGATAAGGACAGATTTGTTATTGAGAACAAAAGCCTAAGTTGCTGACACAGAAGAAGAAAAATTATAACTTTTCTTTTTTGGATTTTCAGATATATGGACTGCACATATATATATATATATAATCATAGAGATCCTTCTATCTGTTCACTATGTTATTCTGTAAGTACAATTTTTGTTTGGTTGGTCCAGAAATGTGAAAATGTTTATTTTGTAATTTACAACAAGGGGAGAGTTAGGAAGAACATAAATAGAATATTTTTACCCTAGGGTATGAATATAATAAGCATTGATCACTTTGACTCATCTTTTATTGGCATGAATCACATCCTGTGACTAGACGCCAGAGGGATTAAAGCTGGTAAATGACTGTCTTAGCTATGAATTTATTAATATTGAAAAATTAGTTTATATTTGGAAGTCTCTTGTAAAAATTCATCCAGCTTAAGAAAGAGATGTGATGTAAAATACACAAATCTTCCATTCATTTAATAATATAGTCATATACTGCAAGGTATTTATAAAAGAGAATAAAAAATGTATATCTTGCTCCAGACACCTGTGAGCATATACAAGTAGTAATACATTTTTAAAGAATAATAAATTGATCATCATCTATGTCATATAGTCATAAGTATGTTAAACAAATAATGTCACAATTATTATGCAAAAGAATATGGAGGGGAAAATATGCTTTTAATAATATGAAAGTGAAAATTTCAGGAACAATGGAATAAGAATCTACAAGATCCATCAATACGCATGCATTTTTACTAGTATTTAAATTGCTTTTGTAAATAACAAAAATTATAACCTTTTAGAACAATATGAATTTCTTTGTTTATACATTTATAATAGTTTGATGCTTTTTTGTATCTAGTTTGCAATGAAAAATTACAAACCTTCCTACCTTTGTTCCATTTCCATAGAAGTGACCAGTAGTAGATTGGAGTTAATTCTTTAATTAATTTTGACTAATAGATTAATTTATGTATTTAATATTTATAACATTATATATTATATATATATAACATATATTAGTGCAAAACACAAATTAGGCATTCAAGATTCAATGGAAAAAAAAAGAGAACTATACCCATTGTTGGCCATTGTTGTTAAAAAAGTGAAGAAAGGCCATTATGGATGCAACTAGAGAAAAAATATAGAGAAATGAGTAGGAAAAAGTAAGATAAGAATATTTGGTAAGAGAAGACCAAGGGTTACACATATTTTGTACCAAACTATGCTTAATAATCTGTACTGTATAGTATTTTGCTTTCTTATTGTAAGACTGTTTTCATAAATGTAGAAGGGAAAAGGAATAATTAAGATGAAAGGTAGCTGATAGCTGGTAGGTAAATAAATTGTAGAAGATAGAGAGAGAGATGGATATATAGAATGATATAGTTATATACTCAGTTCTTCCATAATGCACCCTATAATTATTCTGATGCTTGGATCTTCAGTATACTACAATGCATCATTCTTTGCTTCAGCTCTCAGCAGAGAGGCAACTAGAAACACACCATCTCCCCAGACAAAAAGCATGAGAATATTCCGTTTTGTTGATTTATAGATCTTTTCATATATTTCTTCTTCAATTTCTACAGTAGTCACGATTTCTTCCACATCTCCCAGGATCATATTTAAATGCTGATTATAAACATGTAATCGGCCTCGAAGCTCTTGTTCATAAATCTGCTGATCCAGGCTTAGTCTGATGAGATTCAAGGGCTCCTCTACAATGTTAGTAGTTTCTTGCTGGCCCACATTGTCTACCGTATTTCAAATCCTGACTCAAATATTTCTGATTTCTATTAGAAGTGAAATGTGTGGGGTAACTCATAATTGATAAAAATCAATCTTCTCAATACTGAGTACTACATTTAGTAGTGGCTGTCATGAAGTTCATACAGTATTTCATCTTCATGTCAAAATAAGTAGGCCTGACCACTCGCAAAGCTTTGAGAAATATGAGTTGAAAACAGAAGAAACTGGAATCAACGAGTAGCAGAGACATTATTTTTCTTCAGAAAGATAAGAATTAAATTACCAGGAAAGGTAATAGAAGCAACCCAACAGCTGCTCTGTCCATTTGTATGATATACATGTAAGCAAACACACATGGACACACACAAACACACACATTTATCCTCTTCCAAAAGGATGAGCGCAGCTTGCACATAGACATAATAAGGTGAGAACAGTAACATTTGACATCAAAGAAAACATTGCTCTAAATACAACTTTATAGTAAATATGCAAATTAAAGTGATTCTACAGACTAAGAGCTCTTCTCCTGCAGTTAACAAGAAGTCTAGGGATCATGGAATTGTTCTGCCTCATGATCTAGGATGAGAGCAGGTTCCAAACAAACTAAAATACATGGATGATAATGAGAGGTATATACTGAGAACCTTGCCTATGCAAGTGTACACACACACACACACACACACACACACACACACAGAGTGAATGCTATGATTTTCTTCCTTTCTATGGCTCTTGTTAGATGGATAAAGGCTCAAACACATATTTCATGTAATTGCTAGTAAATATGGTAACTATTTTCTTCCACTAAAGTTACAAAAATTCTTTGAATTTTATGTCAGGTACTAAACTTGTAATGGAAAATGATGTTTGATGGTGTTTAAATGCACAGCATATCGCTTTATAAAGCATAGGTCCCTTTTAAGTTATTTTTTAAAACTTTTTGACATGTGTCACAATTTGGAATTCTGCTCTCATGGGATAAATGCCAGATTACATGGTGTAGTATTTTTATCCTCTGTACTTTCACTGTAGAAGCATGCAACATCAAAGGAGAGAGGCAGATCACTCACATCAGCAGAAAATGGACTAGGACTATAATGTACTGGCTTTGATCTTGCCTTCTAGTAATTATCCTGACTACATGCATGCATCAAGAGTAAGATTTGAATTAATAAGGCCACAAAAATCCTAGAAAATATAAGAAGTATCCCTGAGCATAAACTTTACCTATCTTTGGCATGATAGGTTGTAATGAGGTCTAGGAAATTGAGTAATTAATTTAAAACACTGCCCTGAAATGGTATTCAATCTCTAAATTATCACAGTTATATTTAGGTATGTGATCTTGGCAATTAAAATATTATCATTTTATCATTTTCAACTCACATCTTAACACAGAATCTTTAGCCAACATTTATATGATTTCTTGAGAATTTATTCAGAACTTATTTTTCAGTCCTTTGTCACTAAATTCCAGCATAATACTCCATAGGAAAGATAGTGTTTTGAGAGGGAAAATAAATCACCCTCATGTCTACATTATTTATGCTCTGATGTAGCAGTATTTCACTGACTCAATGATTTATTCCCTATTAGTTTGTTACCTGTATTTATTGTAATATTGACTTGTAAAGGTTGTATCTTTCTCTATATAAGTTAAATTTTACCATAGCTATTGGAACTAGAAATTTAGTAATATTTTAGCAATATAAGGGACTAATGCATTCCAGAACTTAGAAGGTTATAAACAGGTGAATATACCTGCAATATTAAAATACTTTATTAGCTTGGTAACTGATTAGCTAAGAGTATATATAGTACAATGCTCACTTGACAACTATTAAAGTGCTTTGACTTCAAAAAACACATGGCATTGGATATGTTAGTTGAAAATTTTTCATCTAAAGTAATAGTAGGATTTTTATTTTTAAGCTTGTGTGTGTGTGTGAGTGTGTGTGTGTGTGTGTGTGTGTGTGTGTGTGTGTGTGTGTGTTCATGTGTATGTGAATGCTACTGTGTATGGGAGTCAGAGGCCAATCTAAGGATTTTCACTGGAACCCGGCCTACTTAATCGAGCTAGGCTGGTTAACCATTCAGCCTGAAAAATCTGAACATTGAACTCTGTTTGAAATGAGGCATCTACCCAGCCTTGATAAAACTAATGCATTTAGTCTTTTTTAACCAAATGTAATACGAATGCATATGAAAAGAACCAACTGACTGAAAACACAGGAAACCTGCTAAGTAAAAGTCTTCCTTAGTAAAAGTCTCCTTATGCAAGCAGTGATCTCCAGAATCCAGGTGAAAAAAAAAAGTGTGGAGGTTTCAAATTTCAGCTCTAAGGAGGCAGAGATAGGTGGAACCTACAGCTTCCTGTCTACCCAGCCTAGCTGACTCAGTGAGATCCAGCAGAAAGATCCCATCTACAAAATACTAGACTCCAGAAGTTATCATCTGGTTCCCATATGCAGCACACATAGCTGCATAGCATGCACCTACACAAACAACCCCCCACACACAGCTGCGTGCATGTCCACGCAACACACAGAGAAAACCAAATGCTATCCCCTTCTAATTCACAAAATGGAATTAAGTCTTGCAAAAATTTAAATTTAAAGTTAAAGTATAGAAAACTAAGAGAAAAAGAAAAAAAAGAGGCTTTTTTTTTTTTTTTGGTTTTAAAAAATTCCCGATTCCAACCAATGATCCAAACTCATTCTGTAGTAAATAAGGACTGAAAAGTAGAAGATTATCTTTCAAGAACACAGAAACCACAACAATTTTTAGGGTTAAAGTGTTGTGAACTCTACTGTGTGGTATAAGCAATAATAAAAGTAACTACTTTCTAAATGTGGTATTTAATTTACTGACTCACTGAGAGAGGTGAATGTACAAAATCCTTTTACTATTGTTTATATACCTTCTGCTGTGATCCTTGGAAATGATAACCATTCCAGAGCTGTGATAGGAAATGGTTTGTATTATTTAAAACACGGTTTTGTCTCCTATATAAAATTTCCCATATCTTTGATTGTTCTAAAACATAGCATGGGCTTGCTTCCCATTACTTAAGAAGGAAGCTGAGAAAGAATCAGAGTCCATTTTGCTTGTTTCTCCCTCCCACGATGAGATCAAGCAGGAAAACAGCCATTTTTATAAGTATGCGCTAGATTCTCAGAGTCGTTTTATATTTCACCATGGGTAAAAATGAGAAACTCAGGAAGGCTACAGACCAGCAATTAACTTACTGAAAATATGCAGCTAGTGTTTAGCACTGGGAAAGCACATGAAAAGGAGAAGTGAAGTTCATGTCTGCTGAAATGAAACACTTAAAACGTGTTAATTTAAGGGCAGGAAAGCATTTGAGCAGGTGAATGCACCATGACCAGAAATCTTCTTTCAAAGGGTAAATGTGTCATTAAGTGGTCTATGTATGCTGATGGAAGGAGCCAGCCTCAGTAATCAGGATTGGCCTTTTGCCACAGAATTCATATGGTCTCAGTAGCTTGTAGTTCTGCCAACCAAAATGCTGAAACTTCTTTTCTCTCCCTCATCGCCAAGTTCCTTGCTGTCTTCAGTGTTTGGAGAAGAGGTCACTGGAGTTGAAGCTGTGGCTGTGGCTGGGAGAACTTCCCATGTAAGCAAAGACTGTTGCCAGCGGCTGTTACATGTTCATTTTGCAGCTGAACAAAATCCAACAGGGACAGCCTTGGATTTAAGATTCCATCAACCCCGTCCCTTCAGCAAGGCTGGGTTTATTAAAGTAGAGGTGATTTAGGAAGCAATGTATGTCTGTCTCTATCAGACAGAAAAATGCAACATTCCACCGAGATCTGGGAAGTCATTCAGCTTGACTGTGTGTTCACCATTGCCAAACTATGTAAGTATGAGATTTCTGGCCCAGATCATTGAATGATTGTGGTCCACTCTTTGAACAGAGAGAGATCTAAAATGTCCAGAGTGGTTTAGGAACACCAAAGGTTTCCTTCTCTGGTTTGTACTTGAAACATCAAATCCATTTAAAAACATCTAAAGTTATTTCATCCCAGAAATATACAAATTAGAATATCAGAAGCAGAAACAAAGTAAATTATTCTGGTAATAGAGTATTGCAGCATAGAAATCCCTAAACAAACAGCAGTTCCTTCATGATCCTATACCTATCAAATATGCCTAGTTATTTATCTGAATTATGGCATCGAGATACTTTAATGCTAGGCTGTTATAGCACTTCCATATTTCCCTAGAATATCTGAAACAAAGACATGGTCTTGCATATGATGGACTGTAATTTTCATATTTCTACAAATCTCTTCAATTTCCTAAATAAAAAAAAATATTTCTGAGGTCCCTGTGACCTGATGACTCCATCAGTAATCCAAACTCCGAGTGCCTGGTATAAGAAGCATTGTGGAGACCCAGGACCTAAGGGACACACGTGGAAAGGTCACTCTAAAGGAATGGCAACTTCAAAACAATGCAGGAGTCCTCAGATTCTTTCCTTCCTCTGCATTTTTCCTGCATGGACTTTGATTCTTCATGTTGATGGTGTACAGAGACACAAAATTTAGTACAAATATGGTATTTGTCCTTTTGTGTGTGATACTCATAAATAGCAGGAACTAGGGACATTCTGTTATTTGATTGCTCAGGAAGATGTGGTATTGTCTTCTTTGTATTGTCTGCTGAACACATGACACAATTTCATAGATGTAATTCCTGCCCAGATGTACTCTTTAATTACAAGTCACACAAGTCCTTTTTTGAGCCAGATGAACTTCTTTTTTTATAGACTCACTAATAAAGTAGTTCAAAAAGTTAAACTTTTTTTAAAATTTTTTTATTATTATTATTTATTCAACTGTGCGCATGTGCGTGTGTCTGTGTATGTGTAGAACCACGGACGAATACGCGAACCACCATGGACGCCTCCACCTCCTTCTGCCCCGGGATTCACAGGCTCCGCCCTACCAGGACCAGAAACACAGGCCGCCCCTGCTTCCGCCTGGCGTCTATATGTGGGATCTGGTGATCCGAACTCAGGACCTTCCGCCTGCAAGGCGGAGGCTTAACCCCTGAGCCACCTCTCCAGCCCCCCAAAAGTTAAACTTTTAAAGATGATGATTTGTCAAAATTTTGATTCCTGATTTGAAATAACACAATGTTATTAGCAAATACAAAAAATGGTAAGTTTTCAAATTTTCAGAATTCTGTTCTGAAAAGCTATATGATGCTAAAGGTGAAAGTGAAATGTATTGGCTTTTAAAAGTGATTTAAGTTTTTGACAAGAGATATGCATGTATATAAGTGACTGCACAGTATTTACTTTTACTAAAAATGTTGAAAAGAGATAGCAAAGTAAAAGAAGAATAATTTGTAGTTGTTTGAGAATGCTTACAATTAGTTTTTCTGTACACCCATCATATTTTAAGATTTGTCTCTACATAATTTGAATAATAATCCTTATAAATATACCACTCTAGATTTTCTGAAGAACGATTACATTTACCAAAGTGATGTATTTAATTTATAACCGGGAGTTGGGAAGTCTTTGATCCACTGTTTTAAGAGAAACCAATCAACTTCAAGGTTTGATGTGAAGGCTTTTGATGTCTTCTTCCCACAACTGAAGAATATTTCTCATGTACCCTCGAAGAACATGTGCTGTGCCTGCCATAATTTATACCCACACATTCAACAAACCCCGGCGACAAGGAATTGGCCATCTTTCCTCCATAAACCTTTCTACAGCAATCTTCTCTTTTTGTATTCTCTGTCTTTAGTCTAGTACAGTTAACACATCAATAAAATACACAATTAAAAAGTAAATGAGGGGGCTGGAGAGGTGGCTCAGGGGTTAAGCCTCTGCCTTGCAGGGGGAAGGTACATGTAAATGTAACAATGTAAATGTTCAGAAAACCTAAAAAAAGTTGATCAGCCAAAAAAAGTACAAATGCGATTTTCCTTGAATTTTAATGTGAAATAGTAACTTTTTATGGTGACCTGTAATCCTCAATTTCCATCACATCCTCCTTCCTTATACACAAAACTGTAGCCACTTCATGACCTCTCCTCCCTAAACATCTCCTCCTCAGAAGAAAGTAGCAGAAGCATCTTTAGAAAAACTTTTAAATGATTGGAAATTTGATGGTATGTTGTGAAAGGATATGTTCTCTTATTTTAAGGAAACATTATTTCTTTCCCAGGAATGAACACTTTAGGTAATGATAATGTACATATTTCAAAACTTCTCACGTGCTTTACATAACAGAAGTTTTGTGGGGCCAGGAATATAAAATGGTTTCTAAATTCTTTATTTTATGAATGGCAACTTTAGCAAAACAATGATAAGAAACAGTGAGGTGTGTATGTGTGTTTGTTTGTTTCCTTGTATGTTTGTGTTTGTGTGTGTGTGCGCGCGCCAATGTGTGTGTTTGTGAAAGTATGTAAGAGAAGAGAATGCTTCTGGAAATGTAATGTGTATGTGAGCATGTGCATGTACATGAGTGTGAGTGTGTGTGTATATAATTCAGTATATGTATGTGTGTTTGGGGAGACAAGACATGAATAAGTACAGTGAAGCAAGTGCATCTAGTAAGAGAGGAAATGATGAAGAGACAAGAAAGATTATATGCCAGCAATGAGGGGGATTG
This sequence comes from Typhlomys cinereus, assembly GCA_023101885.1. Classification (NCBI taxonomy): domain Eukaryota; kingdom Metazoa; phylum Chordata; class Mammalia; order Rodentia; family Platacanthomyidae; genus Typhlomys; species Typhlomys cinereus. Next base: position 5,550,877 of record JALPQD010000016.1, on the reverse strand, counting down.
TCTTTGTCTTTTATGGGCAGTGTAGAGTATTAAGGGGTGATAGTCATTTTCAAGTAACTATCAGATGAGCTTTATTTTCTCATCAGAAAGCTACAATAAGACATCAATAAAATGAAGAATTAGGTACAGTGCAGAAATCAAGCAGCGAATTAGAAACTATGGATTTTACTAGTAATGTTCAAAGCATAGGAACGTAAGATGAGTCTGTGATTTCTGCTACATGCTGACCTGGGTGTTACAGAGAACATCATGGCATAAGAGGTGCTAGTAAATGGAGGATTAATGGGTGCAAGGTTCTCATAAACTACTTGTGATTCAAATACATGTTCTGCCTAGGAATAAAAAAGTTGTGCCGTTTTGTTATCACTAACTGACATCTGTTTGAATATAAGATCTTCTAAAACCCTTTGTAATGATAACAAATCTGTAACTTTCAAACTATGAAACCCCTAATGCAGTACTCTAAGAATGGTAAAAATTTGAAATCAAGACATTCCAAAGTGTGCTACATTATGGAGAAAGTTGTAGGTACTGTCAATGGAAATTAAGATCATTCAAAGTAATATATAAGTGATAGAATCAAAGAATTAGAATAGTTTGGGAAATATTGTGTAAGTACTTTTTTTAATGAAATATTTAGAGAAAACCGAGCAAAAAGCCATATATAGGGATAAATGACCCATGAGTATTAACTCTTGTCTCTTGTTTGTTCAAATAGGGAATTGTGTGGAGTTGGGAAGTATCTGAGGAGACAAAGAATTAACAATCATCAGTATTGATAATTCAATGGACAAAGCCCCTAACTCTGCAACTGTACCAGGAATGAGTTACCGCTGGCAGTCAAGAACCTCAGGTAGTATATGGTCTTGTACTATCACCTGAGAAATAAACAAATACATTCTTCTCTGCCTTTGAAGTTTATAGAAAATGAATACAATATCATTCAGTATTATACAAAGTTTTAAAATACTATGTTCAAAGAATACAACAATGAAAAACAGACATTGTGAAAATAGTAAGAAGCAGCAGCAGAATGGAGAGTAACTGCAACACATACCAACTTAGGTAGCGAGCAAAATACAGGGAAATTGATCTGATGTAAGCCACACTAATGCTTAAAGGCTGAAGAGATGGTTCAGGGATTAAAACTCTGCCTTACAAACAGCAGGTCCTGGGGTTTGGATCCCAGGTCCTTTGTAAAACTCCAGGCATCTATGGACGCCAGGGTTTACCCTGGCCTGTCTACTGTTGTGGGGATTCAGGCCTCTGTGGCATATCAAGTATGCAAGCAGGAGAGTGGGAAGGAATGGGAGGGATTGATGGGGAAAGGGAGGGGATGTTGGGGGGGGAGGATGGAAGGGAGCAGGGATGAAAGCTCAGTATGCTTATAAAAGTAGAAAAATACAAAAATTAAAAAGACAGAAAAATCACAGGAACTCTACTCCATCAAAAAAAATAATAAACTCCAGGATAAATGGTAGTGGCTTGCAATTCCAGCCCTGGTGGCAGAGCCTGGGAAATCGCAAAGCAAAAAGGAGGTAGAAGCAATTTAGAATGATTCGTTAAGTCATCCTTGATCCTTCACAGGAACACATAGTGCCCTCTGATACACACACACACACACACACACACACACACACACATAAATAAATACAATTTTTAGAAACACATTAATGCTTAACACTACTCAAGAACTGAGGTGAAAGGGAATTCTTTTTCCACATTTGGTCAAGCACCCTACCAGTGAATTACAGTCCCAGCTCTGATATCAAGGGAACTATGCCAGAGAATATTCCACTTGAAACCAATGGTTCTGGTAGCACATGAACAGATCCAGGGCCCTAGAGAAATGTTCTCAAAACAGGCAGTCAATTCAGACATCAATTTCACATAGCTGAGAAAACAAATTAAATTTAACTGGATCCATTATAAAACCACACTGAATTCCATTATCAATTAGAAAAGGATTCTTGTTAGTATGACCAAGCAATGATTTTGATTTTCTCATGTTTTTTTTTTTTTTTTTTGCTGATTTTGGCTGCAGAGGAACCATAACACTATAAAAGATTATTATGATTTAGAAAAACAAGGAAATTTCACAGTTTTTGTCTAAGACTTGTCTTTACATTGGCTTTCCACCATATATTCTTTTCTATCATTTGAAAAGACAATGGAAAAGAAAGGGTTAAATGATACATGTCAGTGAAGAAAGTGATGTCTTGTCTTCCTCTTCATTCTCTATACAGTTAGTAATATTGAGATACAGTAAGGGGAAAATCAGTATACAATCAGCTTCTAAAGCCCCTGAGTTGTGACATGTAATAACAATAAAAAGTATAATATTTAAATATGACCATTGAAAAATTCTTATTTTATCATCATAATTATTGTAGGTTGTTATTTAGTATTTGAATCAACCTCCCTATAGCCTATAAAATGGCAAATCTGTCAGGAAAGCTGTAGCCAGTATAAACCTTAATAATACAATATGGAGATCGAAATACATTTGCTGTCACTGGCTGGAAAATACTGAAGATTAGTTGCAAATGCATCTTAACTTATTTGACTATATTAAAAATATAACTTTGAATAACTGGTTTGAACTTAGCATTTGTACCTACCATACATGTACATAGGTATATCTATGTTTAAAAGGTTCAGAGATTCTTCTGCCTTTGTCTCATAAGTCAAATTTTTCTATCATTACAAAGCATAAATATCTCTACTCTACTTTAGCATCAATTATATCTTACATCAAATAATTACAGTGTCATGTAAGTATTTTCTCTGAATTAATTACTGCGGAAAGGAAAAGAAGAGCTACCAACCCCCAGAAAGTTCCTGCAACTTACAAAATTCAAAAATCTCAGAAATTACATGTCTAAGAAGTCAATTCCTCAAAATTATGTAAACACTAAGTAATTTCCAGGAAAGAGAGGCATGTTTTATGGAGTTGCATGTAAGGTGTGTAGGTACCTCCAGGGAGGCATACCCTATATGTTGTTTTAATGGTGGGATGGGCGTTTCAGCTAACAGCTACCCTTGAGTTGTCTGCACTCCTGTAAGTAACCATTCACCCATGTTTCTGTACTCCTCATAAGCAGTGGAAAACAATATTCTTAAATGATTTTATTCTTATCATGAGCAAATAACAAAGGTTTCTGTGTGCTGATTTCTAATCTATACAATGAGTATAGTAACTTCATGGAGCTATTTTGATGAATATCTTCTTAAAAAACAAATAAATGTAGGCCAATACTTAGTGTGCAGAAAGAACTCGACACTGCTAACATTACAAATTTTTATTTATCTCACAGGAACAGTCCATTAAAAGATATGATTTTTGTGGTTCAATATTTTCAACAGATTCAAGCATTCTCTGTGACTAAAATAAATCTTGATTTGAAATTTCATTTGTATTTAATTTCCAATTTCTGCTAACACATGGAAAAAGTTGTCTCTGTTCTTAGACATTTTTGTCTCCATAACTCCCATTTGGGGTTCTCAATGTTTGGTTGAAAGGTAATGTTAATATAATGTTCTCTAGATTTTTTACATTTAAGTACATCCCATTTAAAATTTTTGAGTTGTTGATAGCATTAACAGTATTTTGGGGGGTTGAGATTTGTATATAATCCACAAATAAATTCATATGAACTAATGCAACTCTAACTTTTCAAGTGAGATGATGCATTTAAGAACAACTCTAGTATGAGCATTATTTCTTCCAGTTAACCCCTTGTGATGGGATGCTTACCCTAAGTCTAATCTAATCTTCCACTTCTATTTCTTTGAAACACATGCAAATACTCTATCATTTTACACACATGCACAATTTGATGGTTTCATATCATAATAAGTCTAAACATTTCAAATGAATTTCATATATGGAAATAGAATCTTATCATCCATATCCACACTATTTTCATAAAAATCAGTAGTCTCTACCACTAAATAACAGAAAGAAAAAGTATGTCTATAACCTTCACAGTTATTTTGATTGCTGTGATATCTGAAGACCCATAAGCAAAGCTGAAACCAGACAAATTTCTCTGTCCAACAGTAATTTGACAACCTCTAAGTCTGTCTGGAATCCTCCCTTGCATACTGCACCTTTTGTCGAATATCGTTGTCTGTGTTTATAAGTCAACTGGTTTATTCATATGTCTTATTTTGGTATAGCCTTTGAAAATGAGAAGGTGTGTTGATAAAGTGTATTTGGTCTTCTCTGGCTAAAGTTAAATATTGCCTTTTAAATATTCACTTCCAGAGAAAATATGTGACAAATGACATGGTAATTTTCCTATTTCTTCATGTTCATAAAACATTGATAATATGATTTTTACCTTCCCTTTGTTCTCAATTAAATGAAATGGTCCAATACAATTAACGTGCTCTTGCGATTTAGGCTGTCTTTAGAGGTTTCTCTTGTCTCTGATTAACAGCATTTTCCATCCATTCTCAGAACCCCGACTGCTATTCAGAATGTTCCATTATGCCTGCCAGCTATAAATACAATTGTGAACCAATATCATTTTAATTGTTTCACTAATAACTTGTTTTAAATGATTCAACAGTCATCAGGAAAGATAAGTGCTCTTGTACCCTGCAGGCTTATGGGCATGATGGTATGAGGCCATGTGGAGAGCGGTATCAGAGTAATGAAACCGTATGCAGAAGATAATGACAAAGCACTCACATCGCCGTAAAGATAAATGAAAACACTAGATCTTCTTTGCTCCGCAATATAACATCCATTTCTAGCTCCCATTTCAATCATTAGACCTTCCAAACAGATTAATGTACAAATACACATAAGCAACATGTCCCCTCGTAGCAGCCATATGCTCCCATTTTTCCAGGCGGACTATGAATGATGGAGTTAACGAGCTTTACAAATGCTCTTGTTAATTAACAAAAATTGTTACTTTCTCATTTAAGGGGGGGTTTATAAATTAGACTTAATTACACCAGATAATTGCAACTGCCAAGCGTGGAACACCTCTTTCTCAGTCCCTTCTTTCGGTGGCAAATCAACAATTGCAACCCTTGCCTATTTGTGTGGATGAATTTAATAAGCAAACAGCCCTTTTATGTTAATGGTTTACTGGCATTCACAGGCCTGGCAGGAGAAATGTGCTGGGGGAGGGTTTGCTAATGGCAGCACATAATCACATTAATTAAAATATAACTGCCATTTAAAGATTTGTAGTGTGGAATTAAAGCATGTTGGGAACTGAGAAAATCAAACTGGAGTGCATATTAGCACCATCCCTCCATGCCCCCTGCACAGCAGTCAGCAACCTCGTGTATCATAAATGTAATTTATGAGTGCTATTTGCTTTGAAATATATGTTTTTAGTTCACTCATTAGAATGTACAAATTTGCAATGTTAGCTTCAGGAGGTTCAAAATAAACACACCTAAAGATGAGGTCCATGATCTGTTTTTAACAAATCCCTCAATGATGATTTATTTTACATTATGACTTTTATAATTTCTTACAGTAAAACTAACTGTCTCCTTTTCTGAAGAGAAGTTTAAGACTCAGTGTCATAAAATTTGGATATTTAGTTACCCTTATAAAATTTCATTCACTTTTTATTGAGTTTAGATCCTTAGATTTATCTTTGTTCTTAAGAATGTTGGTGGAAACCGATAAATGCTTTACAGTTAGGCACATGCAGGGAAGACAGTTGAGAAAATTTCTTGTAAAGCTTTTCATTAGTCTGTCTCTAGGATCTACTCATTAGTTTGAAAGCTGTCCTCCATCTGAAATAGTCCCATTTGTCCTTCACCTCCAAAGAGTCTGTGAAAGTACCCTGGATGGACTGTCAAGGGACCATAACAGTACCCAGGAGAACAAGGCTTAATTGATTCTTAATAATGTCAAAGGCTTTTAGTTTCAGGAAATAGCTGCCTGTAACCAAAAATCCAACTTACTAAAACCTCACGCCTTCCCAGAGGGCTTCTAGGACTACAGTCCTAGCCATCTAAGTAAGTAGAATTGGAAGAGACACAGTGTGAAGGACTCTTGCAGACGATGTGATATTTTTGTTAACTTCTGGGCCATCTTTACAACATCAGTAGCTTGAGTATATTTCAGCGAAGCCAAGGAGAGCTCTACTTGCCACACTAATGGCAGATTTTCTAGTGTGGTGTACAGAGCCACAAATAATAGTGTTCATATGTTCAACTTTTGTGTCACTGAAAACACAAGTCTCTTGATAAGGATGGCTGATCTGCCTCTTTAGCACTTTAAGATTTCAGAAGACCACATTCAGGTCCATGGTGGTAACTTTTCATGTAAAATAAAAGACATTAAAATGACATGAAGATGATGATAAAGAGCCAGTGTTTAGTTCTAAATTGCTACTGTCCTCCATTTTCTTACTTATTTTTGACTATTGATGTGTCATTTCAGGGCAGATACTTGGGGCAAGGCAATACTTTTTCCTAGAAGAAGAAAATTTCCTTAAGTGGCCTTTCTAGGGTTCAATATAGTCTTTGAGGGGTAACCATAGACTTTATATTTTAATTAACATCCATGATGAACCCCAAATAACCATGTAACTAACTAAGAAAGTGGGACCCACTCCAAATCACAGTTATTGGTTTGAAATCATATATGAATTCAACATGAAATTATTTATGAGGTGAGAAGGTGAGAGAGAAAGCTTTTGATTTCTTATTAATTTTCCTTTGGCTTTTCTTTATTCTAGTAGAATAAATAACCTAGTTTTGAATTTATATTTTGTTTGGTTATGACAGATCATGATTGATTTTCCCTTATTTCTTTTGCTTAATTTTATTGCCATGTTCCTTTAATTCAACTTGATAAACATTTATTGTTCTACCCATTACCAAGAACCAAAGATTAATCACATTTTGAAAACTAAAGGCTTTGCATAAAATTGTCTAGTTTCCTAGGAATGATAGTATACAAAAATCTTGTAGAGGAAATTCTAAGTTAGGCATATGTACCATATATATTAGAAATGTGAAGAGGCAATTCTATCTTTAGTTTTATAAGGATCTAACACACTGATTTCCAAAGTAATTGCACCAATTTACATACTTAGGAGCAGTCAAGAACCATTCTTCTTCCCCTGTATCATCACCAGCCTAGGATATATATATATATATATATATACATGCATTCAGGCTGAAGTAAAGAGTAAGGCATAAGATGGAATTACTGAACACTTTTAATTTTCATTTGCCTAATGGATCAGAATGATAAATTTTGTGAGCACTTTTTTTTCCAAATATGTATTGTTTGGATACACCACTGATGGTTCCTCTTTTTTAGGGGGGTGAATCCTTAAATTTTATTTAAAAATATTTATAGTTAGTGACAAAAGAGAAACCTTATACTTAACCATTTATCATGCAGCATAAGTGTTAGCTTTTATATCTAGAAACAAAGAACTTGACGTATTTCAAAAATACAGGAGCTCACAGTCACATTTGGTAGAAGAAAACTAATCTGTGGACAGTCGTCCTTGAAGGGTTTATTGTCTGCTCCAGGGAACTGCTCTTACTGGCTTCATCAAGTGCAAGTGTGCTAGCTCTGGATACTCACGAGGAAAGGGATAGTCGTATCCTACCACAAATAGACACAACATGTCTCATGCAGAACAGAAAAAAGGTTCCAATTGGGATAGTTTACAGACAGGACAGCTGAGATGGAGGTATCAAGCCACCTCCACTGTTAAGTACAATCCAGCCTGCTCACAGGGGCTTGCATTTAACCTTTTCTGCACAAAATTCTTTCAGGAAGCAGTGGGGTTTAATCATCTGCTCCTGCCTCCCAAATTTCTGTCCAGGATCTACTGGGTGGCTGAGCAGCTGTAGATGTCATTCATTGCAAAGAGAGATGCCACAACTGTTTATACACGTGCCAACACATTAGTCTTCTGCCTGAGTTTGCCGAAGAGACACATTGAGAGAGTTTCTTATCCTCAAATGGAGTTCATGGTATATTTGATCACTTTGGGAATGGACAGTGAGCACAGAAGTTCTCCAGAATTCAGAAGCTTTCGGTCATCAGAGAATTGAATGTGCAAGATGGCCTTTCTACCTTCTTGTGAGCTTTTTTCTCACAGTGAGCACAGAAGACAGGATCATGTCCTCCATTGTTTTGAAACTGTTGCAGCAGCACAAGATGTAAATCCTGGCTTCTAGGTTCAGCATGCTCTTCATTTTCAGCACGTGCACCCCCATGCAGAACAAAACCGGATCAGCTTGATGCCCCTGGAGTTATCCATCTAACCTTTTAGCGAATCTCGCTGACTGCTTCTGGTATGGCAAAGATATTCCCCCCTGATGTCCTGATGTCTTGGAGGGAAACTAGTCTAGGTCAACAGGGCTCAGGCCCATTCCCACACACTCATCAAGGTTGACCAGCTCAGCATAGGTTCTCCTCTGAAAAATCTCTTGTACCTGTGGAGTTACATCCTGCAAGAAGTTCATACTTCCTCTTTTGAGAACTTTCTATTAATTTCTTTGGCCAATTATTTTAGTATTTAATTAATGTGGTGGTGGTGGTGGTGGTGATGGTGGTGGTGGTAGTGTGTGTGTGTGTTGTGCGTGTGTGATTAGAGGGAACTTGAGTATGTGTGTGTCTAGTAGTCCAAGAGTGAATCAGAATTGCAGGTTGATTTCCTGACTGTATATTTTACATGGATCTGGGGATCAGAACTCAGGTCCTTTTGCTTCTTTGGCATGCCCTCATCCCATCATTATTTAATTTTTGCAATTCTTTATACAGACTGGTTGTTATTACATCAAATGAAATAAGCCAGACTTAGACACATACTGTATATCTTCACTCATATGTAGAATAAAGATTTAAGCTCATAAGTATGTATAAGATGTCATGAAACTAGTAAGGGGAAAAAAGCAGGTCAAAAAGAAGTGTTAAATGAGGGAATTGGGAAAAAATGGTATAAAAATATATGTGTCATGAAATGAGTTGTATATATTATTTGGGGGAGTAAAGGGAACAATAGGGGGAAGTGATGGGCTGAATAAAAACAAATTATAATGACATATATATATACATACATGTATAAAAATATTTTCACATGTATAAAAATAAATGAGTGCTTAATGTAGCCTTTTAAGTTACATACTGACTTAAAAGTACTAAGACTAATGAACTAATATCCTTCAACCTCCAAGAAAAAAATAAGTGTATGTTTCCAGTTAAGGATATGGAAGGCAGTATGTTGTACAAAACGAAGCATATACATCTTTATACATCAGAGATTTCAGAGGTAAGCAGAGGTTTGGCTGTAGATAGAGCTTGGGACCTAAATGCCTTACATATGTGAAACATTGAGAGAAGATAAATGCAATGACTCTTTTAATTAGTGTGACCTGCCCAGATGTGATTTCTAGATTGTTGTTATACGATAATTCAAAAGGTTTATTATATGATATTTGAAGGAAAAAGAAAAAAAAGCCAATGAACTGTAAATGGGAAAGCAATTAGTAGAAAGGGAGAAACATATAAGAAAGAGGAACAAAAGTTTTTCCAATTTGAGTTTATGCTTATGTGAAAGGAATGGAGAGGATCATCTAACCCAGTTTATAATTTCACAATATAGAGGCCATTTTTGTTTTTTTTTTCTAAGCAGTCTGTTCCCTTAATTGCCTTGATTTCTTCTTGATTGAATATGCATGGAATTCAGTTTTGATTTAGTCGCTTGTATGGAAAATATACTAGAGCTTAAAAAATTTGAGAGAAAAGCAATCCTTTAATGAGGCCCTAACTTTACCACTTTACATAATAATTATATCACTTTATTTAATGGTTATGTTATTGTGCATAAGATTTGAATCTCTTTTACATAAGTTTATAAAACTGTAAAAATATGGTTTTTATTTTGAAGGGTACAATCCAGATCATGAGTTTATTTTCTGAGCATTTAAGCATGGTACTTGAAACTTAACTGATTGAGAATCTGTGTCTTCTTTCACTGTGGTTCCCTAACAAATGAAGGGAAGCTACAGAAGAAATTAAAGGTTCAAATGTAAGCATGTGCACTTTCAGGATCATGAGCAAAAAGTATTCTCATGCTCCTTATCAAATGCCATCTTGTTGATATACAGCAAGTACTTAGGAAATATTTATCCAATGTATGCAAAAGAGAATAGATGTCCCTCTCTGTATTCCCAGAGATAAAGAAGATTCCAAGTTACTATTACAGCCTTGTATTTATGCTGAAAGAAAATTGTACCTGCAACACTGCATGCTCCAGTAAATGTTAAATGACAAGCAGAGTTTGCAGTAATGAGACTGGGGAATGCCATCCCTCCTCAGGCACTGGAGCCAAGCTCATTGCAATTCAGCACTACAGTGTGGGGACCTAGAATGCTTAATTTCATGCTATCATTATTGTTTTTATATGAGAAGGGAGTTAGAATTAGAAATAGCCACTCACCAGATTTTGCAGAGTGCTCTTGTTCTAGAAATGAGTAAGTGGTTTCTTTGGGCCCTTACTGACAACCTGGTCCCAAGTACCAACTTTCTATGTTATAGGAACCTGCCAAATGATTATAACTGCTGGATTACTAATGGTGAAGATTATTTCCCATTTCTGATTCCAAAGATGAAGCTGAGTCCCTGTAAAACTTCCCCTACTACTTAAAAAAGGAATTTTGAAAGTGATAATAAATGGGTTCCAGGGATCCTACTTTAGCTCTATCTTTCACAGCATTTTAAAGTATTCTCAAATAGAAAACTTTATATTAAGTACTGTATTCATTGGGTGTCCCTTCTGTGCATAACATAATCAGGAAGTCAGAGACATCTATTATGTTTTATGCAACCTGTGCTATCACGCTTAATAAAGTAATGCAGGAACAATAAAGCATAACAGAGTGTCAACTGAAATAGGACAATGATGAACAAAGTCTTCAGTGTACTCACAGAAGAATAAGATACAAAGTGAATTATAGGTAAAAGCCATCTGCATTTTTACTACTGAATCTCAAGATCATTTAATACTTCAAATGACTGTATGAGTGTAGGGAAATATATTCAACTGCATATTCATGGCTGTGACTGAGCAAATCTCCACCTCTGACTCTCAGTGGTGTGAGTTATGGTGCCCTTCCAAAGTTGGCACTTCCAGAATTTTCATTCTATCAAAGAAATGATTTGGGTGCACAAATGACCCAAGACCAAGAGTAAAGATTAACAAATCATGTTCTGTAAAGGTGCTATTCCTAACATTCCCATTCAGTGTTTTTTCAAAGACAACTATCTATTGTTTAATTCTTGTTTTGCTGTTGTAAGTCCGAGTGCTGATTCTCAATTATTAATATTTTTCAGATTATGTGTGCAAAGAACTACCTGCATACTATCTATGATATTTGCTACATCCTCGAACAGTAGAATTTTGAAAGATTTACAAGAGATTTGTAATTTATACTTAGATGTGTTATACATCTTACCTATAGTACTCAAAATTACATATATATATATATATATATATGTATATATAATTCATGCTTTTTAAAATATAACCAGTATAAAATTTAGATAGTTCTACTAGAGATATAGAAAAGCTGTGATAAGACAGAAAATTTGATAAGCACATCAGTTGTATCATTTCTTTTTGTCTCAGTTTTAATTAAGGAATGAAGAGAATAGAATAATTGATAAGAATAACTCATAATTTCAGACTGGGAAGCTGGAACTTGCAAAGGAAACAGCAGCAAATGCTAAAGCATATTTTTCACACATTCCTCCTCTTTGACCTGAAGTTAAATTGTCATGTGAAGTTCCAGAAAAGAATTCTTTAGAAGTACAGGTCAGTGTTCCTTGTATGTCAAAAGGGACTTACTCAAAAAGCTTAGATTTACATATGAGATCCCTTATCCACACCCACCTGGACTGTGTGCAGTCCAGCCAGGACTCACAGCAACCTAGGTAACCTATACCCCCCTCCCCAAATCCTAGGACCCAGCTCCTGCCACCAGCCAGCCAGAGCCAGCTACACCAGCCGGGAGGACCTCCTGGGCCATCCCCCAGCTCCCCAGGTTAAATAGTGCCCCGCTACCGCCACCTCCTCTCTTTCCCCACCTGCCCGGGAAGCACACAGTCTGGAGGGGACTCAGGGTGACCTAGGTAAGCTCCGCCCACTCCTCAACCCCAAACCCCAGGCCAAATAATTCACTTCAGTGAAAAACGCACAGAAATTGAAAGAAGGTCTTAAGAGTTAAAATGACAATGGCCAAGTCAAAGCGCAAATCCATGAAAAACAAAACCCAAGGAAACAAATCTCCCACTGAAGGAATTAATCCCATAATAATAGACTCCAACCAGAACAAGCCCAAGGAAAATAGCCAAGAAAGCCTGACCCAGCATAATGACTTTCAAAACATGATCATTACCATGTTCAATACTATGAAAGAGGAAATCCGGGAGGAATTAAATAACTGCATCAATCACTTTGAAGAGGAACACAACAGACACTTGGAGGAGTTGAGAAAAACAGTGCAAGAAACAAAAACAGGCATAGAGCAGTTAAAACAGACTCAAGCGGAGTTTAAAACTGAACTAACAGACAAGTTATCTTCAACCCAGAACTCAACAGAGTCTTATCAGCAGAACTAATGAGGCAAAAAAAGAATTTCAGACCTTGAACACAAAGTCGAAGTATTAATCACCTCAATGGAAGAGGTTGCTAAAGCCAAAAAGATAGTCGAGAGAAATATTCAAGAATTATGGGACACCCTGAAGAAGCCTAACATGAGTATTCATGGAATACCAGAACAAGAATCCCAAAATACCACACCTGAGGATTTTTTTCAAGCTATAATCAAGGAAAACTTTCCTCACCAAAAAAAAAAAAAGAGAGGCCCATCCTAATACAAGAGGCATTCCACACCCCAAACAGATATGACCAAAATAGAAACTCACCATGGCAAATAATAGTTAAAACACTCCACATTCAAGTTAAAGAAATGGTGCTGAGAGCTTCAAGGGAAAAAAAGTCTCACGTTTAAAGGTAAACCTATTAAAATAACAAATGACTTCTCAATGGAAACAGTAAAAGCAAGAAGAGCTTGGAGAGATGTACTTCAAGTATTGAATGAGCAAAAATGTCAACCCAGGCTGATATACCCCACAAAACTATCTGTCATGAACAAGAGAGAAAGAAAAATTTTCCAGCAAAAAGACAACTTGAAAGGATACATGTCCACCAAACCAGGCCTTCAAAAAATGCTAGAAATGATACTCAAGCTTGAAGAAATAAACATGCATATCCAGGAGAACAGAAGAGAAGTTTAATACTGCCAAAATGTAAAAGTGAAACAATACACTTACAAAAGCCACTAAACATAATAAATGTCTGGAATTAAAAATAGTTTCTCCATTATAATATTAAATGTTAATGGAATTTACAAACTGATCAAGAGACACAAATTACAAACTTGGATTAAAAATCACAATCCATCAATCTGCTGCACATCTCACCAAAAAAGATAGGCACAATCTAAAAATAAAAGGCTGGTCAACAATTCTACAAGCAAATGGAAGCAAAAAACAGGCAGGGGTAGCCATTATGCTATCAGACAATGTGGACTTCAAACAAAAAAAAATCATAAGAGACAAATATGGATACTACATTTTAGTCACAGGTACAATTCACCAGGAAGACTTCACAACTCTGAACATATATGTACCCAATAAGGGCCCCCCCATCTAAGGCAAGAAATCAATTCCAAAACGATAATTCTTAGGGATTTCAACACCACCCTCTCAACATGGGATAGATCAACAGGTAAAAAACTTAACAGAGACACTTTGGAGCTTAATCAAACCCTTACTGAAATGGAACTTACACATCTGTATCGAACTTTTCATCCATGCACCAAAGAATACACATTTTTCTCAGCAGCATACGGAACTTTCTCCAAAATAGATCACATATTGGGCCACTAAACGAATCTCCACATATACAGGAAAGTTGAAAATTCTAGCCTGTACCTTATCAGACCACCATGGCCTAAAGCTTGACATCCAAAACACAATAAGCAACAGAAAATACACTAACTCCTGGAAACTTAACACTATGATACTGAATGAGAATTGGATTCAGGAAGAAATTACAAAAGAAATTAAAGATTTCCTGAAAGTGAATGATAATGAAAATACAACTTAACAAAATCTCTGGGACACAATGAAAGCTGTCCTAAGAGGTAAGTTCAGAGCTCTTAATGCCTACATCAAAAAAAAACGGAAACATCAGAAATAAATAAGAGTGCAGCTAAAAGCTTTAGAGACATAGAGCAATCTGATCCCAAAAGCAGTAGAAGGGAGGATATTAGTAAAATAAGGGGAGAAATATCCAAAACTGAGATTAAGAAAATGATACAGAAAATCAACTAGTCAAAAAGCTGGTTTTTTGAAAAAATCAATAAGATTGATACACCCCTAGCTAAATTAACCAAAAGTAAGAGAGAGAAAGCACAAATTAACAAAATTAGAAATGAAAATGGAGTTATCACTACTGTTACCCAAGAAATCCAAAGAATTATAACACCATATTTCAAAAACTTATACTCTGTGAAGTTTGACAACACAAAAGAGATGGATGAATTTCTAAGTAAACACAAATTACCTAAATTTAATCAGGAAGTTGTGAATTATTTAAATAGTCCTATAACATACGAGGAAATTGAGGAAGAAATCTCACATCTTCCCACCAAAAAATGTCCTTGACCAGATGGATTCAGCACAGCGTTCTACCAGACATTTAAGGAGCTAATAAAAAAGAAAATTATAGGCCAATTTCTCTGATGAGAATCTCAAAGTCATAGTAAATCGGATCCAAAAACATATCAAAAAGATGATCCATGGGGATCAAATAGGCTTTATCCCAGGCACACAAGGTTGTATCAACATACTCAAATCAATAAATGTAATTCATCATATGAACCAGTCCAAAGTTCAAGACCACATGATACTCTTCATAGATGCAGAAAAAGCTTTTGACAAGATCCAACAACCCTTTATGATCAAAACCCTTGGGAAGGTTGGAATGGAAGGAACCTTTATCAATATAATAAAAGCTATATACAACAAGCCCACAGCAAGGATTATGCTCAATGGGGAACAATTGGAAGCATTCCCACGTCACCACTTCTATTCAATATTGTACTTGAAGTCTTAGCTGAAGCCATAAGACAAGAAAGGGACATAAGAGGGATTCCAATCGGCAAGGAACAAGTCAAGCTATCCCTATTTGCAGATGACATGATCTTATACCTGAGTGATCCCAAAAACTCCACCAGGAAGCTCCTGGAACTAATTGAGAAGTTCAGCAGGGTGGCAGGATACAAAATAAATGTGCAAAAATCAGAGGACTTCCTATATGCCCAGAATGAAAGAAGTGAAAAAGCCTTGAGAGAAACAATCCCATTTACTATAGCCCCTAAAAAAAATGAAATACCTTGGTATAAACCTAACTAAGGAGGTTAAAGACCTTTACAATGAAAACTTTAAAACCCTAAAGAAAGAAATAGCAGAAGACACCAGAAGGTGTAAAGACCTCCCTTGTTCCTGGATTGGCAGAATCAACATCGTGAAAATGACCATCCTACCAAAGGCAATATGCAGATTCAATGCTATACCAATTAAAATCCCAAAGCAATTCTTCAAAGAAGTTGACCAAACAATCTCAAAGTTCATATGGAGGCACAAAAGATCCAGGATAGCCAAAACAATCCTGAGTAACAAAAACACAGCTGGAGGTATCACCATACCAAACCTTAGTCTATAATACAAATCGATAGTTGTAAAGACAGCCTGGTACTGGCTCCAAAATAGACACACAGATCAATGGATAAGGGTTGAAGACCCAGATATAAGCCCACAAAATTACAGCCATTTGGTCTTTGACAAAGGAGCCCAAAGAATCCAATGGAAAAAGAACAGCATCTTCAACAAATGGTGCTGGCAAAACTGGATCTCCACATGCAGAAGATTAAAGCTGGACCCATATTGTCACCATGTACAAGACTTAATTCCAAATGGATCAAGGACCTTGATATCAGGCCAGAGACTATAAAAACCATAGTTGAAAGGATAGGGAACGCCCTCAAGCTGATTGGGCTAGGCCAACAGTTCCTAAACAGACATCCAATGGCACAGTCACTGCTACCAACTCTCAACAGTTGGGATCTTGTGAAATTAAAGAGCTTCTGTTCAGATAAAGAGATTATAACGCAAGCTCAAAGGCAACCCACAGAATGGGAGAAAATCTTCACTAACCACACATCTGATAGAACTCTGCTGTCCAGAGTGCACAAAGAACTTAGAAAACTAAACACCAAGGAAACCAAAGGCCCAATTAAAAAATGGGCCCTGGAACTTAAAAGAAACTTTACCAGGGATGAAATTAAAATGTCTAACAAATATCTTAAAAAATGCTCCACTTCCTTAGCCATCAGGGAAATGCAAATCAAAACTTCCCTGAGATATCATCTCACCCCGCTCAGGATGGCAAAAATCCACAATACTAACAAAGACAAATGCTGGAGAGGATGTGGAGAGAGGGGAAATCTCCTACATTGCTGGTGGGAATGCAGGCTCATACAGCCACTCTGGCGAGCTGTCTGGAGATTCTTAAAGAAATTAAAGATTGAAATGCAATATGACCCTGCTATCCCACTTTTGGGAATAACCCCCCATGCAGCAGAGGTTTGCCTCGATAGCACAAGCTCGACCATGTTCATAGCAGCACTGTTTACAATAGCAAAGTCATGGAATCAGCCCAAATGTCCAACAGTTGACGAGTGGATAAGGAAAATATGGTACATTTATGCAATGGAATACTACTCAGCCATCAAAAATGATGAATTAATGCAATTTGCCAGGAAATGGATGGAATTGGAAACAATTATATTGAGTGAAATATCCCAGACCCAGAAAATTAAGCACTGTATGTACTCCCTAATAGGTGATCCTAGTACCAAACCACTTAGAGATACTCAAAAACAAATCTCTGTAATACCTACATCAATTTTAAAGATTATAAACAGGAAGGATGGAGAAGGACAGCCACACCAGAAACAAGGAGAGAAGGGACCATGTTACAGCAGAGAAAATAGGCCACCATCAAGGACTGCAAGTAAGTAATGAGACATCGGGTTAATTCACAGACTTTCCTTCCTGATCATTTGCAACTGATGGGGTATGATCTCACCACAAGGGGAGGGCATATAGTCTGGCAAATAGAAAGTAACCATTTTGCAAATGGGTGATTGGTGCCTCCCTCACCATGGTCTCCTACTTTTATTCCATCTACCTTTGAATAGACTCTTAGAACAAGACTCTAATTTAACAGGTTTTTATCTGTGGCCATGGGTGGAGCCAAGGGCATTTCAGGAGCAGCAAAACCAAAAAAAATCAATAAACCATAATTCAGAACATCAGAGACTCTATATCAACCACTTGGAACTGAGCCAGCCTAATCTCTCCCTATCCTGAGGCTCAGGGAAATTTGCAGAAGAGGAGGCGGTAAGATTGTAAGAGCACAAGGATGGAAAGAGTAATGATATGCAAGATATTCCACACAAGTTAAGGCCAAAGCAATCACAATAGGACTGTGCATGACCTGCGCTATGTCCAACACATTATTGACCCCACAAAGTTTAGCATGGACTAAAGGCACTAGGATCCTTGGAGGCTAGGGACTGACAGTCACAGTAGTGTTCCTAATCCTAAGGGGAAGACAGGCAAGGGTTGTGGGAAATGCCCCTGGGTCCTCATCGGAGAGGAGGACCCAGAGGAGAGTTTGGCATGCACCATTAAGGATGGTCCGGGGATTGGTGGAGGGGGGAGGTACTGGCGGATGGGGAGGGAGCGGGGAGGGGAGAGGTAGCAAGGGAGTCAAGGGGGGAGGTGGAGGGAGGGAGGGGACAGGTGTACCTGTTAAGTTTGTATGAGTAGAAATAATAATAACAAAAAAAGGCTTAAAAACTTAAAAAACTTTATGTATGAGATTTGAAAGATGTGGACATGTGTTTTACTTGTACAGACAAATCCTAAGAGCACAGAATTAACTTGAGCTGGTTGGTAAAATAGAATGAAGGAAATTGAGACGTTTATTATCCATTCAGAGTAGACCCATATAAACCATTTGAAATTGACTTAAAGGGAAGCTGTTCTAGAAGAACATTTAAAAAGAGTTGTGTCCCAACTAAAAGATACATTGTCAAGGCACAGACAGATCATTAACGGATGTGGTAGAGGAGATTATAGCAAAAAGTAGGAACTGGAGATAAAGGTCTTTAGTGAGCTCCAAATATAACTTAGGAAGGAGAGGATCACTAATATTATAAGTTATTCAGACAAAAAGATAGTGTCAACAGCTAACTCACTCCACAAAGATGTCAGATGTTCACAGAAAAACAATGTAGATACAGTCTAGTCCCACTGGGCTTTAGTGAAAGAATGGAGAGTGCTATCATGTATTGAGTTTTAAAAAGTTCACACTCAAAGAGCTGGTGACTACTCATTTTTTCTCCAGTGACAGCAGAGTATAGAGAAAACTTTTCCTTTCTCCATTTCCATTGCAAGCAAGGCACAATGGATTTCATGGAAACTATATCTTCCATTCATCAGGTGAATTCAATTGAATGCACACACATTAAGGGAAGACAATAGTATAACAAGGTGTACCATTACACAAATCATGTAATTACTGTGAGAACAAAGTCAACAGAAACTTGCAACTCTAAAGTGAACACATTCATTCTGCAGAAAGAGATACATCCATGCAAAACCATCAATGTATATTTTAAAATTAATTGTATATTCGATTCAAAGGAAAAAGTAAATAAAAAAACACACAATGGCAATAACTGAATTTGAAACTATTGAACAATAAGTTGGCAGAAATATTCAAGATTAGAGCTTACAGCGTAAATTAAATTAGTTAAGAAAATGCAGGGAACATGAAAAATTGATTCAGAATTTGGAATTTTCTTTTAGAATTCACATTAGGCTATATACATAAGCCCAGGGAATTATTACATGGAGGTGTTATTCATGTACTGTCCTGAATCTATGCCCTGATCAGGGTTTCTCCAGAGACGTGCATACTATGTCAAAGTTTAGTCATTTTTACCACTGGAAAAGACATCTTGATAGTGGTGTACTCAGAGCAGGGACCATGGGTAGGAAGACTAGCTTCCAGGAGTGAGGACTACAATCTTCCCTTGGATTCTGTGAGGGAAAGAAATTGTCACAGTACCAAAATTTACAAGGCAAAGAGAATATAAGCAGGGAGCATCACTCAGAAAAATATTAATTAGTAATTTGAGATTTTCATATAGACATATGTCCTTACATACAAAGCATTTGCTAGCAAATACATAGCAGATATTCTGAGTGCCAGGTTTTGATGACCTCACAAAGATTCTCGACCTCATTATATTTTAGTTTAAAAAAATGTATCCATGTGGAGGAGGAATGAAGTTGATATCAGAAATCATTCTTGATCTCTCTTCCAACTTACCCTTTTGAGACAGGATCTGTAATCAAAACCAGAGCTCACTTTTAGAGATAATCAAGTTAACCAATATGTTGTACATTTTCTTTGCCTCCATCTTCCTAAGCTAGAATTGTAAGTGTGTTGTCATACTTATCAGACATTTTGTATGGGATCTAGGAATCCAAACTCTCTCTGGTTTGTTTATTTGTATGACAAGAGTTTTGACTACCCAATCATCTCTGTCTACCCTGTTTGTTCATTCTTATTGGTAACTTGTCTAAGGACTATATTGACACTACTATATGGCCACCGAAATTGTAAAGTTCTTTTTCCTTTGTTCATTTCAGGGCTATAGTGCTCTTTCATTTCTACTTTCAGGAAAATTATCACCTTATCTTTTAGTATTTAATTTCATGTTGCATATCTTTAATTTGATGACCGGAGTGTCAAATTTATTTACTTGTAAAAATAATCCAATTATTTAATATTTTGAAAATTTTAAATAATTTAATTAGATTTGTATGCTATACTATTTAGCATAATTTTTCTCCTGATTGAGGATTCTTGCACTGCAGTTGCTTTTTAGTAGTTATGTTTAAGACAATTTTGTTATGACCTGTTATAATATTGAATTTTGTTTTTAACTTTCTGGAGATAGTTTGAGTTACCATGTATTAAAGATTTCCCCCCCTATTTTTCTCTTGTACTAGTTAGAAAAATAAAAGGTAGGAAAACTTCATTAAATGACTGATAATTTACTCATATAAAATTTATTTAAACAATTTTGTTAAAGATAGGCATTACAAAATAAATATCCTCTGACACATAAAATATTTGCTATATTAAACATTACCTGAACTCAGTTCTTCAATTTTTTCTGCTCCACTACTCCAAAAATAAGTATTAATTTCTAATGAATATGCACTGTACATGAAGTCTGTTTTTTCTAATAGTTATCATATTATAGGAAAAGAGTCATTACTGTTATAACTCATATCAATTATTATTATTTATTTCATTTTGTATGTGTATATGTTGGGGGTTAGTACATGTGCATGGAGTCCTAAAGTTGATTTTGGAAGTCGCTTTCCATCTCTCTCTACTTCAAAAGAAGTCTGTAAGCTGAATCCAGAATTCACCAACTGGCTTCTCAAGGTCACGAGCTTTCCTGGGGGATTTCTTGCCTTTGTTTCCTAATTGATGAGATTACAGGTGACTGAAGTACCTGCCTTGACTTTTCTTGCATTCTAAATATCCCAACTTGGTTCTCAAATTTAGGAAGGCATTTGTTTACCTTTTCCAGTGAACCATATAATCAGCCCAGTATTTGCTATTTTTAATATGAAGTTTTCCACTTATTATTTTATTCATATGCCCTAAATGTTGCCACGTTAGACTACATTCTTGGCACTCAAACATCCCTAACTTCCTCAGAGACAAAAAAGTAAACATGCTTTGGAAACCAGGATGAAAAACTTTTTGAGTGGCTTACAAACTTTGTTACAATAAAAGAATAGAAGCAAACTCTTGCTGTTCCTCAAGACTTAAGGATTTTCAATAAGAGTTAAAATTTTGGGTAGCATGTATATATATTTATTTAAAAAGAGAAAAGATATTGAAATATTTAAAATAAATTAGGTGAATCCAATGTTGTGTAACACAGGTTGGCTAGGGTAAATTAATAGAATGTGCTTTGAGGATAGGTTTTCTTTGTTAGTAGAGTTTCAGAACTGGTGTTCGCCACAATCAAAACTAATTGTTCCTCTGCAGAATAATGGCATTTTATCATATATTACCATCTAATCAGTTTTATAATCAATAATTTTATTTACTTTACAGAGAAAAAAAGAAAAGAGAGAAAGCTGGAGGGAGGAGAGAAAGAGAGAGAGAGAGAGAGGACACACCTGCATGTCATGGCACACAGGTCAAGGTAAGCAGACCTGGATTTAGCTGTCTTCATACATCATCTTGACTTCTGGGGATCAAATCAGATTTCCAGGTTTGTGAGCAGAGTTTTTGGGCACTGATCATTTCCCCAGGCCATATTTCATCTTTGAATAAGAAGTTCTTGTGTCTTCTCACACAGCATTGCTTAGAACAGTTTTTATGTTTGATTTGGTAGAAGCATGGAAATAAAAAGCAGTTCATTAAGAAACATTGGAGCCATTTATTTTTTATGGAAATATGTATGCAAAATTCCTACCTGTTGCTACATCAAGTTTGATATCTACTGTTTAATTATAAGTATTTATTATTTTATATTTAATCCACACACTAAAGGCTAAATAATTTTCATACATATTCTAGTATGTATTAAAACACATGCAGAGAGATATGGTAGTGGGAGGGAGACAAGCTGGAAAGGAAACCCTGCAGGGTGGCATAGGAGGGGTATGGTACTAGGGGATGAAAAATAGTCAAATTCATTGTATTTGTATATGGAAGTTCATATCACTAAAAATGTAGTTGAGCAGATAATGTATGCTAATTGAAGAATTAGCACGTTTTGTTAAAATTTTAATAAGATGAAAAAATTTCTATAGTAACTTCACACTTGTATATTAAAAGCATGTAGAAATATAAATTTCCAGTGACTCTCTTATTTCACATGGACATCAATTCCTCCCTAATTTCTTATATACTCTATTAAGGTATTTACATTTTCTGTATAGCACTTAACTTTCCATATAGAATATGCAATACTTCAGTTCCTGCTCTATGTTGCTACATTAACTCAGTTGAATTTTATAATTAAATATTAAGATTAAAAAAATGAGAATTATCTCATTTGTTAGTTCATATCACATTTTTTTCAAGGACTGTTTTTCCTTGGAGTCCATTAAGGTGCTTCTATCTAAATAACCATGTGGAAATAAAAGTGGGTGTCACAGGCTAGAGAGATGGCTCAGGGGTTAAGACTCTACTTCACCAAGATCCTTGGAGGCAAGGGATTGACAGCCAAAACAGTGTTCCTATGCTTAAGGGGAACAAAGGAAAGGGTTCAGGGAAATGCCACTGGGTCCTTGTAAGTCATCAGAGAGGAGGACCCAGAGGAGAGTTTGGCATGCACATTAAAGGATTCTCTGGGGATTGGGGGAGGGGAGGTACTGGGCGGTGGGGAGGGAGGGGTGAGGGGAGGGTGAGCAGAGGGGTCGGGTAGAGGAGGAGGGAGGGAGGGAACCGGTGTACCTATTAAGTTTGTATGAGCAGAGATAATAAAAAATGTTTAGAAAAAAAAGACTCTGCTTCACAAGCAAAAAGACCTGAGATAAGATCCTAAATCCCACTCAAAACTGCCAAGTTGAAGTGTTTGAGGCCTATATTTTAAGCAGTGGAAGACAGAACCTAGCAAATCCCAGAGCAAAACAAAAAGACAGTAGAAGCAATCCAGGATGATTTCTGAGGTCACACTTGTGAGTCTACGGGAACACAGAGTGCCCTCCAATACACAAACACACACAAAATAAGTAATTTTTAAAATGGCTGTCCTACCCTGAGATATCGTCTTACTCCAATCAGAATGGCAAAGATCCAAAACACAAAGGCAGCAATTGCTGGTGTGGACATGGAGAGAAAAGGACCCTCTTACATTGCTGGTACTAATGTAAACTCATACAACCCATTTGGAGATCAATTTGGAAGTTTCTAAAAGGGTTAAAAATCAGAATTCCATACAATATGGCTATATCACTCCTGGGAATATCCCCAAAGAACACTGCATTCTGCAACACAGTCACATGTACAATCATGTTCATAGCAGCCTTTTCACAATTACAAAGAAATGAAACCAACCTAGATGTCCAACAACTGGCAGATGGTTAATGAAAATGTGCTAAATATATACTATGAAATACTATTCAGCTATCAGGAAAGATGAACTAATGAAATTTGCCAGTAAATGAATAGAATTGGATGAAATCATACTGAATGAAATATCCCAGATGCAGAAAGACAGATGGCTGTATGTTCTCCCATATAAGTGGATACTAGCATTCATCAAACAAAAACTTTTACAACACCCACAAATGGAAAGGAACACAATAGGTGGTTGGGGGGGGTGGGTTGTGGAAGAAGATCCCAAAAGAGCAGAAGCAAAAGAACGTGGGTAAATAGTTGTAAAAGGCTTTTGTTTAAGAAAAGTCTTAAAGGAGAAGAAAGAACAGGAATAGGACACAATAGAGTTAGTCTGCAGTAATACATGCCCAGCACTGTAAAGCAGTCTGAATAACAGCAGAAGCAGAGAGAACTGCCAGTAGATGGATCAGATGCCTCAGTATTAACCACAAATACCCCAAGAGTAAACTTCCATCTAAACACCTCTCCTTTTACCTTTAGATAAGAAAATATCTCAGCACTCAAATAAGACCCAGTCTAGTACAATGGAAGAGCAGTAAAACAAACAAAAGAAACCAACCAGAATGCAAAGTGCCCGTGACCCTAAAACCCTAAAATGCTCATCCAGAATCATATCAACTGATTCTGTTCCCATTCTAAATTTCAGGGAATGTTGATAAAAATTATAAGAGCCCAAAGATGGTGGGGGTTCACTGCTGGCCAAGATATTCCACTCAAGACAGGACTGTTGTATCCAGGAACTTGCTGCAATGAGAATTATGCCCACCAGACCTACACAATGACTGACATGCCAACATTCCACCATAAAATAGCAAGAATATCATGACAAATAATTACATAAAGTAGGAACCTTAGAGTGCTCCAATTAGTGGGTCTACCTAAGGATGGGCCACCTAATATTACACAGAGACATGAATACCTACTAGAGTGGACATACCAAAGGGAACATTGCTACCCACAGAATCAGACAGACAAGGTGTTGGGAAGGAGAAGGATAGATTGGTGGAGGAGAAGGGTGCGAAAAAGGAAGGGAGGGAGTTAGGGAGTGGGAAAGGAGGAGAATAGAGACAACCATTCATTATGCTAATAAAAGTAGAAAAAAATAAAAGTGGTTATCCTACACTCTATGTGAGGATGCAACTTAGAAGGAACCTCAAATTGAGGCAGGTTTTTTGAGGTTCTGTTTGCATATTGAATCTTGCAAGTAGTTTTGTTTCTGTTTTAAAATCACATAATTTCCTGTTTGGTCTTACCTACATTCTGAACTAACACTATTTAATCACACTATGGAATATTTTAGTGCAGAATGAGATGTTATGTCAGTATTGTATAGCCTATGTGTATCTAAATGTTTATATAAATGATTTTTAGTTTGCCCACAATCATTTTATTTACATTTATCTCAACTTTGCCTTGGATGAGAATACATCAAAAATTCATTGAGACTCTTCAATCATTGAGAACCTTCAAAGCAGAAGCTATAAGACAGATATTTCTGGTTTCTTAGCAATACATCAAAAATGCATGTGAAACAATAGTGTTCCTATACTTAAGGGGAACACAAGAAAGAGTTCTAGGAAATGCCACTGAGACCTTACACCTCATCAGAGAGGAGGACCCAGAGCAAAGTTTGATATATTGATTAAAGGATGCTTCGGGGGGGGGGGGCACTGGGAGAAAGGGAGGGAGGGGAAAAGGAAGGGAAAAAGCAGGGAAGGAACAGGGAGGGCCAAGGAGGGGTGGAGGGAAGGAAGGGAGAGGGGTTCCTATTATGTTTGTATGAGCAGAAAAATAAATAAATAAATAAAAAAATGCATGTGAAAAACTTTCAAGGTCTAGCACCTTCAGGGAAAATAAATTTCTACCATATTTTAATATCTTGATCTTTTTACTGGTTTATATTGATTCTTCATATTGATGAACTTTGGTGTTAAAATTTATATGTACCTAGAATTTTATATATTTAATATATGTAATATCATTTAAAATGTATATATTTAAATGTATTGATTCTAATAATTAATAAATACAAGATTCTCTTTTCCATATATCACACCAAATAATCTTTCTTTTAAAATAATACAAAGTGAATATCTCTTTTTGAATCAATTTTACATTTTATATGTTTGGTCATTGATTTTTATTCATTAATTTTGTCATATTTTACACGTTTGCTTGCTTATCTTTCTAGCTACATGAATGGATTGGCAGCCAATTTACAATTTTTTGTTTTAAAGTTAGTGTCTTAAATTTCCAATAGGGGATTATAATGAACAAAATGAGAATTTACTTCTTGTGAAGTTCGGGATTTTAACTGTTTTACTAAAATATTTCTGAGAAACCAAACCACCACTAATGACTTGAATAACTCATTATATGATTTTATCCAAATTGTATATCCAGCAGAATGTTCCATTGACCAAAACTTCCAAATTTTATCTTAAAATTTCTTATTCTATTTCTTAGAAAATTTCTCCACTTCAAGTAGTTATGAGGCAATGACAATTCTTTGGGAAAAATTTCCTAGAACCATACAATTTTTTATAATAAAAATGTGTTAACACTGATGTACATGATCAGTTTATTACAGTTACTTATAGACCTGAAATGCTTGCATCAGCTGACAAATTCTATGCTGTGGAGGATGGTATTGTTCATAGTTACTTGATCACTGCTGATTTCAGCATTGAAACTCTGAATTTGGTTGGGTTTTTGTATGGTGTGGGGTCCCTTTGTGTTCATGCCTTTGTGTGTTGGAGAATGTTCTGTGATGTTGCATTTCTGTTTATGGCTTGGAAATATAGTTTCTTACTCAATGTTGTGAAATTTGTTGCTATTTTAAAGTTTTCTTTAAAGTAATAAAATTTTAAAATAAATAAATAAAAATATGTAAACACAAACAATAAAAGTTCGTGACTTTGTATGAGCCTTGAAGTCATGATCCACTACAATCTTCACTATTTATTATCAAAGAGCATATCATTTTTGCCTGGATAACTCACCAACAGTCTCTCATTCCCACCTCCATAGTATAGGACCTAGTACTCATGGACACTTAGTGTTAGAGTACATTAAGATGCAGCATTGATAATTATGTTCTTGCTTCCAAACTTAATATAATACTTAACTTTTCATTTTTTTCAAGAATATTGAATGCTGTGCAATTTGTTGTAAGTACACATGAACGAACTTTCTGTTTTCTTACAGTTTTATGTGACAGATAATGAGATAAGAATATCTAAAAACAGGTATTAAGCCTTTAGAGGCAAAACAACAACATTCTAGAAAAATTGTCTCAGAGTTATTTGATAAATGTTGAAGGAATGTCCCATCTACTGTGATAAGAAGACCCTGATGAATGCCTTACATCCAATTCCTGCACCTTGAAAAACTCTGATGTTTTAATATAATTTTAAGTGAAGTTGAAAATATTTTCTTAATAATAGCACATTTCCATAAACAATGCAATGTTTTATGATAGCATAACCTCTTTTCTACTGATTTATGCATTATACAGCTTTGTTTTATACTTTAGATGATAATAATTAATTTTATTTCTATATATTTAAAATTCTGTTAATATTTTCACAAATTTGAAGCATGTTATGCCAAAATTCAAACCATACACTCTTTTCACATTTTGCTTAAGTAATTTTCAAAGTAATTAATATAAATATAAGAATAATCATACTTTTCTGTGTTGATTAAAGAGTCTTTAAAATTATGTGTTCTGAGTTTGAAGCTATTTTAAGTCAAAAGTTATTAATTTAATCAAATCTATTAACTTGTTAAAACTTTTACTTCAAGTGCTTTAAAAATATCTTACTCTAATCCTATGCTCTGCAGGGATTAGTAGTGAAAATTAATTAAATATCTGCATTATTAAGACTAGATCTTAAGTGGTCAGCAAGAAGGCTCAGGAGGTAAAAGTGCCTGCAGACACAAAAACCTGATGACCTGAGTTTGATTCCTGGTGCCCACATGATGGAAAGAGACTGACTTTTGGAAGTTATTCTCACCTCTATATACATGTTATAGTGTTTGTATCTGCTCTCTCTCTGTCTCTGTCTCTCTCTCTGTCTTTCTCTCTCTCTCTCTCTCTCTCTCTCTCTCTCTCTCATTTTCTTTCTCCACTTAAGTAAATAATATGTGTTTAAAAATAGCATCTTAGACAAACATATGTTGTGACGTTGAAGCCATATTTCTAGATTTATGTTATTTAAATATTGCTGCATAACTATTATATTGTGGCGCATTCTGAGATTTCAGGATATTTTTCTTGATGCTTTCTGGGTAAATTCCAGGTTTCTTCTGTCACTTAATGAATGACATATTCCCCAATTTATAATAATTTTATAGCCTCATTCCGTTGCTGCAATCAGTGACATAACTTTAAGCTGTTATTTCTCTCACATCATTCAAAAAGAAAATTGGCTCTAAATATTGACATATGAAGCAAAAATAATAAAAATAAGAAAGAGAAGCAGATGGGACTCTAAGAGCAATAGGCAAAATATATATATATTCACAGAGTCACTTACATTTCCCACAATAAGCTTGCATTTATGACTCACTCATTCACTTGTGAGCAAAGTAAAAATGAGTCATTCTAGTTTATAGTAAATGCTGTGACTTTCCATTGCTTCACAATCATTTTGAATATAAGCTGGACTTTTGCCTTCCAGAAGTATAACCAACTCTCAGTTCTATAGCTCCTCCCAGTCCCCATCCATTTCGTCTAGATCTGCCTTTCTGATGACCTTTTCACATAAGATATTTTGACTTACTTTGCACAATTGTCTTTAGTAGTCTTCTCATGCTAAATGGGTTGTCCTGACATGATAAGAGTAATCACCATTTTCTTTTAATTTATCTGTACTCAAGTTCTTAGGACATGGGATAAATGAAGCCAGATTCTTTACCAAAGTATAACATGAACGACCTTAGCCAGGTTCTTGATAGATTCCTTGTTCCCCTCTGAAGCCACGTAACACAGGTTGTCACTGTTGCCATTTATTTAAGCATTCATAACTTCCAAGCTTCCATGAGTATGACTCATTAAGGTATTTCAAGTATGCTGTGGGCTTTCTAATTCTTCCATATTACAGCTACAAAACAATTACAAATTAATAGAATCACATGCTAAGGTTTATCAATGTAGTGGCCTTCCTTCTTATTACTCATTTCTTTTCCTATTTCTGTGATAAAATTCACAGACAAAACCAAGTGGGTCTGATTCACAGTTCAATGTGTAGTCCATCATGGCAGGGAAATCAAAGTCACACGTAAGCCATAAAGCCACTCATCAATCTCATTGCATGTATAGTTAAGGAGCTGAGAGTATCATGAATTACTGTTCAAATCCTTTCTCTATTTATATGGCCTAGAATTCCATCTAGGGAGTGATGCCAGCCACCATGGGTGTATATCCCCATATGTGTTTATGTTGTCAAGATAATTCCCCAAAGGTAGATCCAGAGAATAGTCGATTCTAAATTTTATAACACTCAGGGACTGGAGAGGTGGCTCAGGGGTTAAGCCTCTGCCTTGGAGACAGAAGGTCCTGAGTTCGGATCCTAGACCCCACGTATAGATGCCAGCCAGAAGCAGGGACGGTCTGCATTTCTGGTCCTGGTAAGGCAGAGCCTGTGAATCCCTGGGCAGAGTAAACAAGGAGGAGGTGGAGGTGGTCCATGGTGGTTCCCGAATTCGCCCGTGGTTCTACACACACACACACACACACACACACACACACACACACACACACAATTGAATAAATAATAAAAAATTTTAAAAAATTTATAACACTCACAGTTGCCAAAAACACAACTTGGTTG
The DNA here is from genome assembly GCA_023101885.1 of Typhlomys cinereus. Classification (NCBI taxonomy): domain Eukaryota; kingdom Metazoa; phylum Chordata; class Mammalia; order Rodentia; family Platacanthomyidae; genus Typhlomys; species Typhlomys cinereus. The sequence continues at coordinate 5,521,665 of JALPQD010000016.1, read as the reverse complement.
AAAATGAAGCTGAGGAAAATCCAGATAAGATTTATTATGAAGGTGTCATGTCCATACACAGCCATGATGTGTCCTTAAAGTAGGAAATCGTTATGGTCATGGTCATAAACATCAAGGATGTCCCAAAGGTATATGCACACCTTGATTTCATAAAACAAAGAAAAAGTCTGATTTATACATTTATTGATTTTGGTGGAGGGTAGTTGTTGCAGTCTGCCTGCATAGTTGCTGATAAATGACCATCACACAGCTTAAGGGAACAAGGAGTTTACTTTCTTACGATAGTCCGGTTATAGTTCATAGTCCAGCTTGATGGGAGAACACACACCAACACCAGGGCCGAGGGAACTGGCCACCATAACAGCTGAGAGATGGACAATCCTTACTTGCCAGACCAGCATGTCTGGCCAAGTATACAGAAGGATGCCCACTCTCTCAACCAGCTCTCTGTGATTTATCCAGGGCCTAATCCCACCCACCGTGGGCTGGGTCTTCCCCAGCAGCCAGACAATCTCCTTCAGGTTTGCTCTGGGCTTAACTCAACCATCAACTCTCTACACCTGTGCCCAGAGCTCAAACCCTCAAGAGTCAAGTTGACACCTGTGTTTAACTATGACAGTAGTCTTATAAGTTTCATATCAAATAACCCAGACTCTTTTAGAATTTTAAAAGAAAAGAACATTGAGAAAGGTAAGTTTGTAATCTAAGCTTGTGAGGGAGCTGGGATTGCGTGTACCTGAAAATAGAAGGGAAAAGAACACCCCTCTGAGAAACATCAAGGTCACAATGGGAAGTAGCTGGCTTTAGAGAGAGAAGGACTGCGAAATGTGGCCTGATTTGGAGGAAATAGCAAAAAAAAGATAGATAGATAGATGATTTGAGATTGAGCAACTATCACAGTTCAAAACACAACAATATTGTATTTAATCACAATGAAATTGAAAATATATTTAACCCAAGATAAAGTGGCAATTTCTTCATCAATGTAATTACATAAACATTGTAACCATTTGGATAAAATATTCATAAACAAAAGCCTAAAGCAGCACCATGCACAGGACATAAGTCAAGTTTAGAAAAGTAAAAGACAACATGTTTTTCTTTGGTTTGATATACCACTTTTGCTGATAGTTAAGAGGAAAGTCACGAAACTGAAATTATGAAAATCATCTTAGAGCCAAATGCACTAAAGTGATGGGAGATGACTGGTTAAACAGGTTTTATTTGTTCAATATTCAGCTAAATAAAAGACAAATGAAAGTTATTATTCTGCATTCACATATCTTTGGTAAAAATTTATCTTTGGTAAGCATTATTTTCTCAAATTAAGGTAAATAACATCAAGATATTAAAGAAAATATAAAGCCATAACTTCATACCCTTAAGACAATGGCAGGAATAAGAGTCAAAATACTCAACCTTTTAATTCTATTTTTGTGCAATTTTATTCCTTGAAATATGCACAAAAATACAAGATATATAACAGAGATATGTTTAGTTTGGAAGATATAGAGAAATGTTAAATAAGAATGAGATCAATCAAGATTCTCAGGGCTTTGAAACACTACTACTGATTTTCTTTTCAAAATTAATTTATTCAGTCTTAATATGTATTTAATATATCCATTCTATATACTTCTTGCATATTCATATTAGCATCTTATAAACAGGAATAAATCAATGCCATTTAATTGTTGGACAGATATGATGTTTATATTTACTAAACACACTTCAGAGAAGAAATTAAGCTTGAAAGAAAAATAAATATTTTAAACAGACTATTTACTTAAATCTCCTATGAGAAATTAAATGATTTCTTAAAAAATTAATTTAATTAGAAAACAATATTAAAGAAGATCTCTTGCAATAACTTTTTGGCAAGATGTGTTTTCAATAATCATTTTTCATAAAAAAAGATATTAGGTAAAGAAAAAGTGAAATGACTGGAAATTTCTATATTTATCAGTTTAATAGACAAGTACTTTTTAGCAACTTTTTCTAGACTTTCAGGTAATTCGGGAGAAAATAAAAGATCATGATGCAAAAACAAGTAAATTTCAATATAAGCTATTCACTAGTATGAAGAAACAAGAGACAATTGAAAAGAAAAATGGTCTCTTGTGTGGACTTCTGTTAGTGTGTGCTCTTTCTTGTGTCGATATAAAAAATATCTATGTAAGCTACAGAAGACAGATGAAAGAAATTATTTCAGTCAAGTCTGGCTTTGTGAACCAATGAGTTAAATATGGTTTCTTAAAAGAGCATGAGTGACTCAGCACTCACACCTTCATGGGTGATTCACAAATGCTACATTTCTGGAATTCCCTTGGTTAACTTGAAGAGAGATCTGTTGAAGAGTTTCCTCCTCCTCAGAAATTGTTAACTTCTTTTGTAAACTTGGGTTTGGAAATTTTGGTTTCTATAATTTTCTGAGCTTCTTGAACATGTAGATTTCATTAGTTATTTAAGCCCTATAAACTTCCAAGAGGGAATGCTACAATTCAAATTGGAGGATATAACTATACAGAATTTCTTATTAGCACTACTTTTTCATATTGTTTAGTGATTCTCTGACTGATGATGTTAACACTATCACCTATCTTTGTGAACTTGTCCTGTTCCAGGAGCAGGACACAAGTACCATGACAACTCAAAGAAGTCACTTGCAGAAATGACACTGCTGACATTCTCTCTGTAGTCAACTGGAGGAAAGTGCTTGATTCCTTTGCTAAAAGAAACAATGGTGAACCACTAAATACTTTCCTGATTTTCTTAGCCCTCTAGCCACTCCTTGAAAAGTCATGGCATGACTGAATACCATCATGATTGGAGTATAATTAATTGCTATAACAATGAGTATATACAGCATATGATAAAGCTCAGTGACTGATACTTAAGCTTCTGCCAACAGTAAAAGTAACCAACACTTGGTAACACTTGGCAATTCTCAAAGCATACCAGGTATTTAATAGGTTGCTATTAATAATTTTCATAAGGATGTTACAGAAGTTCATCTTTAAACAGGGGGAATTAGAGTGGTTAAAGAATTGTAATACCTCAGTTCTCAATCCTCTTCCATCACTATGATAAGACCTGTTACCCCTATACCATCTGACTGGTCAATGTCACATGTGTAAAGTTGAGGGTCAGATGAACCATGGTCCCTATATTGAAAAGATTAAAGTACACCTTCTGAAAAGCAGGAGACCCAGACCTATTGCACTTTTGAATGTTATGTAATAAGAAGTTTTCTAGCATAGGAATGCATGAGTCATTCTAAGATGACAGATATTTCTCACTGATAAGTATGTGTCTTGGGAACAAGAGCTTCTAGAGCATGGTATCTGCCTCAAGTTGTAAAAAAAAAGAATTGATAAGTGAGTGGGATGGAAATGAAAGGAAAATGAGATGAGTATATCTTAAAAATAAACAAAAGCAACCCTCACTTCCTGTTGACAGACCGTAAAGCAAAAGGGTTCACAATGAATCTGGAGGGGAGTGGATTTAGGGTTTCAATAAGTCTATTTGATAGGAAGCTTTGTAGGTCTTAGTAAGACCTTTACATGCTGTATTTATAATTTTAGGAATAGCAAGACAAATTTATGTATCTACAGTAAATAACTAAACAAACAAATGAATAGGTAGATAGATGATGGATGGATAGATAGATAGATAGATAGATAGATAGATAGATAGATAGATAGATAAAATTAAAATTACAATATTCTGCCCCAGACCTGACATGGACCAGGATGGACTCCCTTCTCCTCAGGTAAGCCCCTTAGACTATGCCCCAAGGCCCAGGTCATCTGATAGCCCCACTAACCACTCTGCCTTTCTGCCCCTGAACTGGACCCAGATCTAGACCAGGACAGATTCCCTGCTCCTCAGAATTCAACAGAGTCCAAAGAAAACCCTAGCAAAGGGCTAAGGGACCAATACCATTCACCTGAGGTCTTCTAAACTCATCCAAACAAACAGGAGAAAATCTTCACATCCAGCTCTAAGATAAGTAAACCCTTCTCACCATCTTGTTCCTATCAATTATTACTCACTGTAGTTTAACATTTCCATATAGCCACCCAAAAACCCATACAACTTCTGGGACTATACCATTTATCTTCACATGTCACCAAGGAAGTAACCTAAAAAGTGCACTACCATACTAATCTTCAATCCCTATCAACTAAACCTGCCTTAGTTGATGTATTAACAGTCCAATAGCCTCATCTAGGAAATAACACCAACACCAGACAGACATACCTAACTCCAGGGCAAACCCTAGCAATAACTGCCCAAGTGTAATAATACTAATTCAGTTTAGCCAAAAACATACACACAAAAAAAGACAGACAAAAGAGATAAAACAAAAATGCCTAGGTTACAGCTCAAATCCATGAGAAACAAAAACAAAGATAGTAAATTCCTACTGAAAGAGTCAACCCCATAGTGATGGAATCCAACCAGAAAAACTCACACAAACTAGCCAAGGAAACATACCCAAGATAATGATTTTCAAGGCCTTATTTTCGCTACAATCAAAACAATGAAAGAGGAAATCCGGAAGGAGTTAAATAACCACATCAACCACTTGAACAGGAACACAATAGTTACTTGGAGGAAATGAGAAAAGCATTTAAAGAAACAAAAATAGGCATAGAGTAGTTAAAACAGTCTAAAGCAGAGTTGAATCTCAAACTATAAGACAAGCTATTTTTAATTCAGAACTCAACAGAGAGTCTTTTCAGTAGAACTAATGAAGTAGAAAATAAAATATCAGATCTTGAAGACAAAGTGGAAGAACTAATCAGTTCAATTGAAGAGGTTGTTAAAGCCAAAAAAGATACTTGAGAGGAATATTCAAGAGTTATGGGACATCTTGAAGAAGCCTAACATGTGCATTCATGAATATCAGCACAATAATACCAAAATACCACATATTAGGAAATTTTTCAAACTATCATAAAGAAAAGCTTTCTACATCTAAAGAAAGAGAGGTCCACCCAAATACAAGAGGCATTCTGCACCCCAAAGAGATATGACCAAAATAGAAACTTTCCAAGGCAAATAATAGTCAAAACACTACACATACAAGACAAAGAGAGCTTTGTGCTGAGAGGTTTAAGAGAAAAAAAGGCGCTTTTAAAGGTAAACCTATTAAAATAACAAATGATTTTTCAATGGAAATAGTAAAAGCCAGAACAGCTTGGAGAGACATACTTCAAGTATTATATGAGCACAAATGTCAACCCAGGCTGATATACCCGGCAAAACCATCAGTCATGACCAAGGGTGAAAGAAAAATTTTCTGAAAGACAACTTGAAGGCTTACCAAACCAGGCTTTCAAAAAATGATAGAAAAGATACTCAAGCTTGAAGAAAAGAACAAGCATATCCAGGAGGACAAAAGGCAAGTATACCACCACAACCTACAAGCTAAATAATATGTTTATGAAAGTCACTAAACACAAAAAAATTCAGGAATTAGAAGTAATTTCTGCATTATGACACTAAACGTCAACGGAATTAACTCAATCCAAAGACACAGGTTACAAATCTGAGCAATCATATTTGTTGCTTTCAGGAAACACATCCCACCAAAAAAGATAGGCACATTCTAAAAGTAAAAGGCTGGTCAAAAATTCTTCAAGCTAATGGAACCAAAAAACAAGTGGGGGTAGCAATTATGCTGTCTGACAAAGTGGACTTCAAACCAAAGAAAACCATAAGAGATACAAAAGGATACTACATTTTAGTTACAGGAACAATTCACCAGGAAAACTTCACAATACTGAACATACATGCACCTAATATGTACTCCTCCACATTCATTAAGCAAACACTACAATGTCTAAAACAAGAAATCAATCCCAAAACAATAATACTTGGAGATTTCAATACTGCACTCTCAACATGGGATAGATTGACAGGCCAAAAACTCAACAGAGACACTTTGTAACTAAATCAAACCCTTATTGAAATGGGCCTTAAAGATCTTCGTAGAACCTTCTATCCAAGCACCAGGGAATGCACATTCTTCTCACCAGCCCATAAAACTTTCTTCCAAATGCATCACATATTGGGCCATAAAATTAATTTCCACATGTACAATAAAGTTGAAATTATACCTGTACCCTGTAAGACCACCATGGTCTAAAGCTTGACATCCACAACATAACAAACAGGCAGAAAATATACTAACTCTTGGAAACTAAACACTATGATGCTGAATGAAAAATGGGTTCATAAAAAAATCAAAAAGAAAATTCAAGGATTCCTAGACTTGAAAGACAATTAAAATACAACAAATCAAAATCTCTGTGTCACAATGAAATCTGTTCTAAGAGGTAAGTTTATAGATTTAATGCCTAGATAAAAAATGGAAACATCACAAGTAAATAACTTAACATTGCAGCTTAAAGCTTTAGAAACACAACAGCAATCCAATCCCAAAAGCAGTAGAAGAGAGGAGATTAGCAAAATCAGAGGAGAAATATCAGAAATTGAGAAAAGGAAAACTATACAAAGACTCAACGAAATGAAAATCTGGTTCTCTGAAAAAAAATCAATATGCCCCTAGCCAAATTAACCAAACTCAAAAGAGAGAAAATGCAAATTAACAAAATTGGATGTCTCACAACTGATACCCAATAAATTCAGAGATTATAAGGTCATATTTCAAAAACTTATACTCTATTAAATTTGATAACAGGAAGTAAATGGATGAATTCCTGAGTAATCCCAACTTACCTAAATTGAATCAGGAAGTTTTGAATTATTTAAATAGTCCTATAACAAATGAGGAAATTGAAGAAGTAATCTAGAATCAATCAAAAAATATTCTAGACCAAATGGATTCACCACAGAATTCTACCAGACATTTAAAGAACAACTAACACCAATATTCCTTAAACTATTCTACAAAATAGTGAAGGAAGGAATACTTCAAAATTATTTCTATGAAGCTAATATAATACTAATTCCTAAACCTAATAAAGATACACTTAAAAGAAGAAAACTATTGGCCAATCTCTTTGATGAACGCAGATGCAAAGATCCTCAATGAAATCTTAGCAAATCAGTTTCAAAAACATATCAAAAATCGCCATGATCAAGTAGACTTTATACCAAGCACAGAAGGATGGTTCAACATGCACAAATCAATAAATTTAATCCATCATATAGACCAGTTCAAGTTTAGGAACACATGACACTCTCAATAGATGCAGAAAAACTTTTGATAAAACCCAACATCCTTTTATGATCAAAATTCTAGAGACAGTTGGAATGGAAGGAACCGACATCAACATATTAAAAGCTGTATACAACAAGGCAATAGTGAAGATTATATTTAATGGGGAAAAATTTGAAGCATTCCTGCTTCAATTAGAAACTAGATGAAGCTGCCCACTCTCACCACTTCTATGCAATATTGTACTTGAAATCTTAGCTAGAGCCATAAGACAAGAGAGGTAGATAAAAGGGATTCAAATCAGAAAGTAAGAAGTCAAGATATCTCTATTTGCAAATGACATGATCATATACCAGAGTGATCCTAAAAACTCCACCAGGAAACTCCAGAAACTAATACATAAGTTCACCAGGGTGGCAGGTTGCAAAATAAACATGCAAAAATCAGTGCCCCTCCTATACAATAAGGAAGAAAAAAATGAAAAATTCCTAAGAGAAACAATCCCATAGCCCCTAAAAAATGAAATACCTCAGTATAAATTTAACAAAGAAGTGAGAGACTTTCATAATGAGAACTATAAAACTCTAAAGAAAGAAATTACACAAGACACCAGAAAGATGGAAAGACCTCTCCTGCTTCAGGATCGGCAGAATCAAAAATCATAAAAATGACCATCCTACCAAAGGCAATATACAGATTCAATGCTATACCAATCTAAATCCCAAAGCAATTCTTTAAAGAAGTTGACAAAACAATCTCAAATTTCATATGGAAACACAAAAGACCCAGGATAGCAAAAAAGAATCCTGAGTAACAAACTCACTGCTGGAGGTATCACCATTCCAAACCTTAGTCTATACTACAAATCCATAGTAAATAAAAAAAAGTAATAAAATATAAATGTAGATCATTGGATAAGGGTTGAAGACCCAGATATAAGCCCACACAATTATAGCCATGTGAAATTTGACAAAGGGGCCCGAAAACTTTAATGGAAAAAGAACAGCATCTTCAACAAATGGTGCTGGCAAAATTGGGTGTCCACATGCAGAAGATTAAAACTGCACTCATACTTGTCACAATGCACAAAAATTAATTCCAAATGGATCAAGAACCTTAATATTAGCTAAAAGTTTATAGAAACCCATAGTTGAAATGGTAGGGAATTCCCTGAGCTTCTTCAAGGTCTCATTCATATGTTGTTGATGACATTTTAACAAAGATACTTGTAACAAAAATTAAGTTGCAAAGGAAGGAACGAGGCAAAAACGTAGCTGCAAAGGTATTACAGAGCTCATTGGTTTATGTAAGCTCTTTGACATTGGGATATATTGAGATTATGGAAGACACAGATGGATGTTTAATGATAATATCTTTTCAAATTCCTCTTTCTTCCACACTGACAATTTTTCCACTGTGAAGATCATGTCTAAATGCAAAGCCAGAGGTCAATATGTGACACTGTAGGAGGAACGGATCAGGCAGGCCTGTATTAAGGTCTACTGATCAACCATTACTTACAATACCTCCACTTGGAGAACATGCCACTTAGGAATGATCTGTATGGGCTGCATGTGAAAATGCAACTTCCCCAAGCTACACTTGCTGCTGGGCCTGGTGCTGACGTCAAACTACCTGGCTGAGAGGACCAATCCGGTTAGGAAGACTCAGCAAAAGCTCAGGATGAGACTTATGGGAGGTTGGGTGGGGTATATAAGAGCCCGATATTTACAAAAAAGGAGCCTGCTTTGCCACTCGCCTGACTTCTAGGGTCTGTGCCTTGACTCTGCGCCAGCTTATCCCTGCCCCCAAAGGGTCTCCGTAAGCCCCCACGACTGTTACATGACATCTATATCATCACCTGAGGTACATAGTATGAAATATGCTTTCCTTTTCAGAGTGTGAGTTAAGATTAGTACCATGAATTCAGAAATGTTCTTGATTCTCTGATTGAAAGATTTGGGGGGTTAATTTTTTCAAGATTTTTTATGTTCTTAGCATTTTACATAGTGCAACACAATGTTAATTAAAGAATTCATGTCACAACTTAATGCTTTAAATATCTTTATTTATATTTAAATATCTGTATTTTAAAGCTATTATTTGTTTTTTTTATAATGCGTAAAAGCAAATTTATTTGGAAGGGAATTCTAAAGAATAAGCCCACAATTTTCTCTCATACACATTAGCCATGACAGCTCCTGCTCAGATCAATGCACGAAAAATGTTAACATTAATACATTTGAAGTACCTAAGCATTGGCATCTATATGTTTAGAAATGAATGTTTTAAATCTCCAACATTTTATAAATGAAAAAAAAATAGTTCGAACATAGGGAGTCAGACATTATGAATATTATTGCCAGGGATGATGATCCAGGGACAAATGAATACATATTTCCACAATTTATATGGTGGTTGTCACATAAGTGAATTAAAACCTGGTATTCTCTTCAGGGCAGAACATTATCCTCTATACACAAATAATGATGAAGGAATAAGTCAATTTTCAGAATTTATTAAGTATAATATTCTACCTTGCATTTATCAGGCATTGAACTATAAGAAAACAACTTAAACAGATAATATTTTAAATGATTGAGTTATAAATTATTTGCAAACTCTTTTGCTGAACTTACTTCCTGATCAGAGTAATACTGTGTAACTTTTGATCATTGAATATTTTTTCCATCTGTACTTCTTTCATGTCTGGATATTTGTATTGGTTGCTTTTCTCCCATTAAATTGCCTGAACACTATCTCCAAACCTGAAAAAACACTTATGTTACATAACACCCAAGGGGAGATTTGTTTCCTGAAGGGACTGTTATAAAGATGCCTTTTCCATATAAAGATCTTTAATATTTCTGAATCCACATTCTTTCCTGAATGTTAAAATCTGTTTTTCATCAGAGTAGAAATACAGGTTTTTGCTTGGGCATCTGTGATCCAAACTTAGCCCAGTAGGTCCAGTCATAGGTTCTTAAGTAAACCTGAAAAGTGATGCTTAGGATGGCGAGGCCCAAGTCTAGCTCAGCATCTGCCTGAACTCAGTACTGGGGAGGGTGCAACCACATCCATCAGCTTGCTTAAGAGCCCCCACTATACTGCACTCTTAGCTGATTATTAATAAAATCCACAATTTCACAGAAAGCAAAATAGAACATTTATATTTGTAGGAAGTTAAAGGGAAATAAAAGGTAACTAACAAGCACTACAATGTTTACTCCCAACCAATTGATGTATTCTAATTTCATTCCAGTTTTTTGTTAAAGTGTTATTCTTACATATTTTTAAACCATTTCTTAGTGAAGAATAGGAAATATAAAACTGGTTTCCACTATAAGACAACAAAGCACATGGTAGAGGTAGAGTTGTTGGGCCCTTGACTTCTTATCGTGACAATTTCATGCAAACATCACAAACATTTCAATGACTATGCTTTATAATCTGGCAGAAGCAATTTTATGGAGCAGACAGGCATTTTTTTCTACGTAACTTTAGCAGTCCATAACATATAAAGAAAAACTGAGAAAGTTAGATGATATGTGAACTCATTTATATTCTGATGAGATTTGTTGATGCACAATTACAATTAAAATGGATAAAAAAGCTTGGCCTTGAGAAAACTATATTTAATGAAGCTTGCAAATGGAAATTCTTTTTTCATCTGTGAATATCAAACTCAAGCCCTCTTGAGGAAAGCAATTGCCTTAGTCCAAAGAAAATGTGCTGTGTACAATCACATGTAAAGGTTAAGCATGTACATGAACCAGAAACCCTCCTTGGTTTGATTGTAGTAAGAATGAGTTACAATTCTTCTGTAATCTTTTCTTTGAAAAAAATGATTATCCTAAGAATACATTCCCGAATCTTAATTTCAGTACGTCTTCATCATTAAAAGAAAAGGTGATTAAATATTTAGCACTCACAGTTCCCTGCAGAGTAGTTATTACCATCCCCATTATAGATGAGGATAAGACACTAAGAAGGATTAAATAAATTGCCTAAGGATACATGGCTGGACCAAGGAACAAAACAGGATTCAGACTGATGTCTGACCTAAAGCAGCTTCTCTTTTACTTTGCTGTTTCCTCCCAATGGAAGATCATTAGGATTGAGTTATATGAAGATTGTAAGAAAAAGTGCATGGTTTGCCGATGAACAGAAAACTCATTCTGCAGATTATTGAATCTAGCAAATATATCAGCAATGAGACACAATCTGTATATAGAGATAACATGGATCATTAGTACTAGAGCCTCCTGGAAACATCTTTAAGGGAGGTTTAGTATGGAGCCATGAACCTCTGGACTGAAGGTTAACATGCTAGAAGTGGAGAGTTGGTGGCCTGAAATTCTTTAAATAGTGATGATCCTTTGCATACTCCAGAGAAATACATGGTTGCATTGAAGAGCTTGAATAGCTAATAAAACAATCTAACCAAAATGATTGCTTTATGTTTCAAAGCAAACAAAGTTGGATGGAAAAATGACAAAGCTCTTGTAGATTGTAGAGTGCGCTTACCATAAGACAGTGGACTTTGACCTTTAAGGTTCAGAAAATGAGGAAAACCACACAACCTGCAAAAGCCAGAGTGACTAATGAGGGGATAGCAGAGCCTGCATATGAAATGATAAGAGTTTTACCTAAGGCTATTGTGAGCAACAAGGAAGAATTCTCTCACTTATGAAATACTGGGAACCTATATTAAGAATAAAGACATTTTAACAAAATAAATATGTCCCATTAGCAAATATTTCCGATATCCAAAGACACAGAAACAAATGTTATTATGATGATGAGCTCATTTAATTTTCAGAAATACATTTTAAATCTGTTTCAGCAATTTATTTAGGTATTTACCATTTGTGCAGACGGCCATCTTTCTCACTTATACCATCTTATAATGTGTCCTATTGACCAAACTTTATAAAGTCTGCACTGAAGAAAGTTGCTTTTTTATTCAAAGCTTGTTCCTTTCATTTTTGTGTATAAAAATGCAATTATAAAACTTTAGGCCAAAAGATAAATATGTATGAAATTAGAAGTGGTAATGAAGTCTGTTGAGTTTCCCAGACTTGTTTTTATTGTGACAAATTAAAAAGTCCACAACTATGAAAATCATCTGTTATTTAGGCTGGGGAGCATTCAGCATTTTAACTTGTGCCTGTCACAAGTCAAGTCTAACACCATAGGACAAGTGTACTATTATATTCAGCCTGCTCAGAGGGCAACCAGGGAAACTAACACCCCAAAGTCACACAGAGTTGCCCTTGCAAATCACTTGCAGCTCTCTGTTACTTAATCTCTGAGACAGTGCATTTATGTCAGGGGCTAGGGTGCCTTTGTAGGCAGCCAGGTGGGTGAGTCAAGTCACAGGTTTTAGGGCCCCATTCAGCTACTCAGTTTTCATTTTTCTGCTTATTAAACCCAAGGAAGCAACAAGACCAACTCAAACTATGTTGTCAGAATACATGGTCATAAAAGATTGATATCTGGATTTCAATAAAATTTCTAAACCAAAAAATAAATAAAAAGATGCTTCATACAGCTGTGGAGTAAAGAGTTTACAGAACAGTACTTGTTAACACAGAAAGAAACAGCATTAAGGGCTTATATTTCTTAAAAGCCCTTCAGAGCTCTGAATATTCTCTAATATTCAGTGCAGATGGCATATAAATGGGTCCACTAAACTTTTTGAGGTTTAGTTTTAAATTTATTAATCCATGAAGGAAACCAAGACAAAGTTATACCTGGAAGAAAAGCACAGAGACAGAGCTTATGAATGCCAAAAATGAAAATGGATATAAGAAATATCCCCAAAATAATGAAATGATTGCTGTTCAAAAGTAAAAAAAAAAGGAACAGAGAAATTCTTCATTTTTCCTCTTTTGATATGAAAGGGATTTCAACTATTTTGCTGCTAAAATCTCATATCACATCATGACAGTTCTTTGTTCAATATTGAATGTCTGTGGATGTAGTTGAGGTATGGAAACTCTCTACCTATCTGTATATTCATATTTACATTTGCCACACAAAATATTGTGTCATTGGATTCACTTTTAGCAGTGCCATTTTATTCATTTTATATGTATGTATAGAAGTTGAAATATTTTAAAAAAGAAAAGAGAGTCAGAAACAATATGACACAGACGATGCTAGGAAGACACACAGAACTTCACCTTCTAGAGGCATGTAACCTAATTCTTCAAGATAAATACTTGTCTTTTCTTTTTGTGCTTACCCATGAAGCAATAAACTAGAAAGCAGCATACCAACCATCAAGATTTTGTGTTTTACTTTTTCTGATAAATAAGTGGACATCTTATGCATGTGTATCTGTGTGCACACAAGGAAACATGCATGTTTATGGGTATGTTTCATGTGAGTGTTCAGTATCTTGGTTCTGTGTGATAGTCTGCTGGTTTGTAAAATGCAAAAGAAAAAAATCACAGATTCTTTTACATGCAACTGTTCTAAATGATTAAATTCTCACATTCATTACTAGGCCTAATCTTACCCTACATAAGATAGATTCAGTAGAGGAATTTAGAATTAATGAATACATTTCCAGTGTTCACTAAAACTGAGTATGTGATATGTTTTATACATTAAGAGACATACATCAGGCAAGCCATAAACTTTTGTGCATTTCAAATTGTCATGTTGTCTTCAAGTAGAGTGAGTGGGTCAAAGTCACAATAATATCAGAAATAAGTATAGAGATTGTCACTTTGCAGCATCTAAAAGAAGGGACCTAGAGTCATCTTTCCTAGATTTGAAGTCAATATCTGACACATTTGTATTTGCACAAGTTATTTAGTATCTCCCTTTCTTGATGCTCTCATCTTTGAAAGAAAATGCTGAGAATTAATCTACTATGTATTCAGGAAAACCAACCATATATGAGTGAGCATGTCATAATTGCCTTCTGTCTACTTTCCCATTAAGCATTTCAGAACAAGTTCTATGTATCCCCAAGTGTTGCTCATTTTACTGTTTCCTTCTGTCTGTTGCTAATTACCACCTCCCCTTAGCCATCCTTTCCCACTCTGAATACAAACCTGGAATTAATTCATTTACTAAATGGCTGTTGAATATCTATGATGATCCTTGTATTATTCTAGTCACCAGAGACATTTCGATGTTATATTGGAGATTAATATAATACAGAAAGGAAATGCACAGGTGAAAAATGTTGGTTATCATGGCAAAAGTGCATAGAATAAATGACTGCAGACTACTTAGTCCCAAAGAGTAAGATTGTAAGAGCCTAATGAGGGCAGCGGTGTTGTCTCACTTTTTATCTGGGGATGGTAAGGCTGGTGTATCCAAGAATTAATGACTATGTGTACTTCCATGAGAAATGGTATTTGACTTATCAACATTTTACCATAGAAGGGGAAGGATTTCATGAGGCCCAGCATCTACCTAGGAGACTGTTGAGGATTGTTGCTTGTGGAGGGAAAGGGAAGGTGTTTTCCTCAGTGTTATCACACTGATATATGGTTCATACCATAGCAAGTACTAAGGCACATGTCATTAAAGTCAAACCAGACAAAGCCCAGTGGATCACATATGCAAAATATATGAAAATAAGGGAGATATTGGTAAAGAAGAAGAAAGGCTCTAATAGGAAAAGGAGGGATATTAAGGCAGAAAATATTGTCATGGTTTGAAATATGAACAGTCTCCCACAGGCTCATGTTAGAAAGTTTAGTTGTTTAGAAAGGTCATGGCATCTTTAAGAGGTGGAGCTTTTCCAAAGGAAGGTAGTCACAAGGGGGTCTTGAAGTGGATTAACTCCACCTTACTTCTGGGAGAAGTCTGCCTCTGCAGTTGATATTTTGCAGCTCTCAACCTCCATGAAGAACATGATTTAGGCTGTCTCCAACTTCTAGCAGTCAGCCATGATTTTCTACCATAATCAATTGTATCACCCTTCTGGAACTGTAAACTGAATAAATCTTCCTTTTCACTCTTAAGCTACTTGAGTTGAAATCTACTCTTACAGTAACAGAGAAGAGTAACTGATGCAATCATTAATTGACTATATTCATGCATGAAACTCTGATTTTGAGAATTTTAAGTTTTTTCATTCTTTTAATGACAGTTATTCAGTATGATGACACTTGAGCACAAAATTTAAGGAAGAGGAATCCAGGATAATTTTAAGGGATGAGCTTTGAAAGGTCAACCTAGTAAGCTGTGCAAATACCTTTCAGTAAGATCATGCTTGATGCTTGGATCATCACTGTGGTTTGTTTGACCAGAACAAAGTGAGGCAAAAGTTATAGTGATATTCCAGGAAAAGAAATCATATAGAACTTGGAAAGAAATATGGCAAAGTGGCTTTTGCTCTCTCTGCAATATGAAATTCTTAAATAGTTCAAACAGAAAACTTTCATGGTTAGACTGGGCTAAAAGAAGAAGAAACTGCAGTCCTTTGATATCCATGTTGCATATAGATTATGAGGACAAGTGCTAACCTAATAAGGAGGCTATTGCCATACTGAATAAATCCTTGTGAAAAATAAGATATCAGTGGCTTAGACAGGTGGAGCAAAGATGAAGATAGAAAAAGAGTTAGGATTCTTGGTATAAAACTTTGGAAAAAAATTATCAGGTTTTGTTCACAAATTAGATTGTGGGTATGAGAAAGGAAGATGTTAGGAATAACTCATTGGTTGTTGGTATGAGTATCTTTAAAGATGGATTGAACTCTAATGATGTGGAACAGTTGAGATAAATAAGTGTTCGGAGGACACTTGGAAAGTCCGAAGAGCTTTGTGAATTTACATAGATATTAGATAATTATATATAGCAATATCAAGGTGGAAGAATATCAAAATGAAGTTACTTTGTGGCAGATCTGTAATTCTTAGAGTATTTTGGGTTTGCCTCTCTCTTTCCTGCTTTGAGCCCAAATTCTTAGACATTTCTGTCATGATGCTCATGTAACCTAGTATGACAGTAAATGACAAGTGGACCTTCTTTCTACTCCTTCCAAACCAATGCTGACAGAGTTGTTCCTGCTTTCCCTGTAAGGAGAGGGCTGTGGTGTAAAACTGACACTTTGGCAATTCTGATTCCTCTTCTTTTGGCCACTACTCCACCTTTGACTATTATTTGCTTTGTGTATCTGTACAAACACGTCTCACTGAACTTCCATCTTCTATAGCAAGATGCATAGACTGATTGCTGAAACTGAGTAAGAGAAGGGAAGAATGAAGCAGAATAATTGACTAGTGTGAGTGTGTGCTATAGTAAGAATAGGAATCTCTGCAGAAGCAGGTAAGCATGTGAAATGAGACCAATCCATCCATATTCACTCTTATTATGGGCTTTCATTTTTCCCTCTGACCTACCCTTACTTTAATTTTTTTTTATTCTGTGGCCTTTTCTAAATATGTTTAACCTACTCCAGACAACTATGCTTACTCATTAATTATTATGTTTGTAGGCTGCATTAATGAACCTGTTACTTCATACCATGAGATCAAAATATGATTTCCTCTTAATTTATTTTTTTCTAAATGTATCCAAAGTTGTATGCATTTCTACATGAGTCAAAATTGCCAAATAATTGTGTTTCATACATTTCTTCTTGTGCCATATATCTCTCATTACCAACTAGGATATTTATTTTTAGTCAACTGTACTATTTTCTTACCAAGAGTCCCACTTATATTCTATAATTTTTGCCTCTGAATTCTTTGAATGTTCAAAATCCACTCAGTATTTGATAGTACAACAAGATCCACCTCTTGGAATGTCTCTGAAACAATATATGCTCTGTGCACTAAATCAAAATATGCATTCTCCTGTCCCTGTATTTCCAAAGCTGTTTCTGATTACTGATTGAAAATTCCCCTGTTCTTCATTAGAGGCTGAGATTCTTTTAAAATGCTTATTTATGGCTGCTTGGTCCTCAGGGACAGACTGGGTTTAATCGCCTACAGCACCAAATCCCTTTTAACATTTGGCCAACTGAGCATTAGGTAACTTGTTGGCTAAGGGGCACCACATTCCTACCCAGGGTATGGATAAGGTGGCTACAATCTGATATGCTTCATTTACTTCCAAGTATTATTAACGCTAATGAGCATTATGTCCACTCGTCGAGAAAAGAGAAAGGAGGGACTCTCTGCGTCTCTGACTTCATTAAACGCTGCATCGTTTGATTCAGGGGGCAAGACTAATTTTGAAATGTTCTTTAAAGATAGATGAAAATAAATACTCTGTAATTAACAAAAAAAGTATTGCTTCCCTGTTTAATAGGTAGCATGGATTCACATGCAACTGTGAATTTGAAAGAACCTTCCTGAGGGTGAATGGAGGAGATAATTAGTGTACTTACTGTAACTGAAAATAATTCATTAAATTACAAAGAGTTTTCCTTTCTCCTGATGTAAGTAAAACAGGCAGGTGTCCACATTAATTGCATGTCAACTTTTGTACCTCTGATCCACCATCTAAGCTTCTTGTTTAAATTTAATTTTTGTTATATAATTAACATCATGTCATTCTAATGTATATACTTTTATACATTTATCTCTGCATCTACAACATGAAATCGAAAGTTTCCTTACATATTGGAAATTAAGAATAGGTTTTTGAGGACTGTTCTAAAATAGCAAGTTTCCTATGTGCCATAAGAGCTTAAGAACATCTCCAGGTTGGTCTGTCCCCTGAGAGGGGAAGCAAAGCAACAGTATGCCCACAAAAGGGAACGATAGGCAGTTGTAATGGCAATCACTCAACACAGCACCAAATATAAATCAAAACTAACAAACACCCTCCCCCACAAACCCTCTCAAGTGAAGTTCCTTGAATTTAATTATTATAGCAAATGGTAATATAACAAGGGTGTCTACTGTCAGGGAAAAATGTTTAAAACAGATGTGAACCATGGAAAGCATATGTAAAACACATGTGATCCACAGCAAGGTCACGGGACCCACTGAAAGAGCACATGTGGAGTTCATGAGCCACGTGTGGAGACATGTTGCAAATCACGTGTGTCTGTTCATTGCCAAGACTCAGATCATATTCTAAAGAAATCAGGGGCTCTTAAATAAACTTTGTACTTCTTAAGGTAAGTGGATACCTTTTTGTTTAAAATCCCTTAGCACAAGCCAACAAGGGCCCCAAATCCAACTCTGTACTGGAAAGTGCTCAAATCCTTGTTTCACTCCTGTTTGCATATCCCAATGTAATTCATTTGATTATGGCAGGGGAGTCAAGATTTCTTACTTCCCCATAGCTAATTCTATGAAGATGCCATAGTTTATAATGAAACCTAAGCCTTTGGAGCCCAAGCATTAGAATTGGGGACAAGGAGAGCTTGAATGGACCTTTTCTTTCTTTAAAAGAATAAAATCAATGACATTAAAAAACTGATGACTTATTTTATGGGTTGAGAATAAAATTAAATGCTTCCACACTCAGAGAAATTAATATAAACCTAAAAATCAAAGAACAAATGTTTGTTTTGGAATTCGGACAATATTTGAGTACTAAATTTTTAAATTAAAAAGACATGAACACACATGGACACAGGCATAGATCTACTACATGAATGTAGCACATATTTTCTAGAAACATGACAACAGCAACACTTTATGCATTTAGAATATGAATATGCTATTTTATTTGATCCTCCCCTCAACACTGTAAGGAATGAAACACAACAAAATACAGATGACAGCTACATGCTATAGAAGAAATAGCAGTATAACTGAACAAAGAAACTGGCTCATTGTTTAATGCCCAGTGCCACAGTCAGATGATTTAAAGCAAACTGAGCACATTTAAGTCGTACTTTTTTGTAACCTAATGTATCACTATATACTTGTTCAATATATGTGTACAATTTCAAAATCATTATGTAAATAGCATTTAATTTGGAATGTTAGCTAATTTTATCCACCATACCAGCTAAAATCACAGATCCAGAATGGCAAGACCATGGTCACATGAGCAAAAATTTATTTGACTGATACCACAAAATAGATTTTTTTCCTTAAAGTCACCTTACTACTTTTTTCAAAATTCAATCCTGAGCAGAATATGTCATAAACAGAGTGTACAGCATAATGTTTCTGACATCACAAGCATTATTAAATATCATATTCTCAGTTATGGCATTTCATTTTTCCATAGAAAGACCCAGAGAGCATTTGACTTTGTTACTTTAGGTAGCAAGTAAGCCAGAAGTTTTTTTTCCTATCTTGATATCAGCTGATTTAGACTCTCCCATATTCAGTTCAAGTGCTAGTTCAGTGACCAGTCAGACTTAATACTCAACCAGCTTATACACAAAAGGGAAATCATTGAAATAAATTTGCCACTGTATCTGGGCCAGTCCTTGAGGTGGTATAGTTTGTGAGACATTCTTTTGAATAAATGTTTAAAGAATATTACTTATTCTTTTAGGTAATGAGATGTTAACACCTGATTTTGATGAAGAGTCCCTTCACTCACATAGCATACAAAGATTGTTAATGGCAATCTAAGAGAAAATTTCAGATAAAAAAATCTCCACATTGAATCTGTAATTATTTCTGTGTTTTTTGACACTAGGTAATACACACCATGTTGCAGTTCTCTGTATCTCCATTGGAAGTATACAGAGCGTTCTTTTGTCATTCCAATTCACTTCAGTCCATTAACATTTCAGTATTATAGTTGTGCATATTACAGTGTGAGCCTCGCCCCTTTTCATCTCAACATAATGAGCCATGAGAAGTCAGAACCATCCCACATTTTGGCTGAGTACTTTTCTACCACGTGCAAGGCAGATTCACCAACAGGCAATCATCTAAAGATCTGGATCTTGCATGCTTCACATTTGACCAGTGCACATTTTACAGTCTAATTCTTCCAAGATTGGATCTCTGTATACTAAACCAGGAATAAAATTTCTTTATTTGTCAGAACTGATTGGTCCATCCCTTTTCTGAGTTGTAAAGTTTCTTCATCACAATCTAGGTTGTTCCATATGATCAAAATTATGGTTAGTACTCATTTAAAACATGGAAGTATATAAAATGCAGCAACTACCCTGGTACACAGGTTTGGGTTTTTCATTTTCAACTATCTCATGTTAATTGCCTTTATCTTTTATTTTCTGTTTCCTCTTTATTCTCCAATTGCATGAATGTTTTGTGTTTCAGATACAATTTTTCTTGCAGTCCTGGGCTCTTCTACAGATACCAATACTTAAGTAATAGCTGAACTGTCATACTTTGTTCATTTCTTTCTTTCAGTGCATTCTGTGAACTCCATCACTCGTGTGTGTGTGTGTGTGTGTGTGTGTGTGTGTGTGTCTATCAGAGAGCATTGTAGTCATCTGTGGAGGCCCAAGAGTGACCTCAGAAATATCATGGATTGTTTTTCCTCCTTTTGTTTTGTTCTGCATTTTTTCAGACACCACCTTCCAGGTTTAACTCTGACCATCTCTCCAGCCCAAACTTCCTACTTCTTTAAGGGGAAAATTCATGGCACTCTGATAATATGTATGTTTACTTCCTTGGGTTGGACTAAGAGAATTTATAAGATAAGAAGTCTCTTTAATCACATCCTCAGTGTGATTTCAAGGATGGCCTTCATTAACTTATTTTAGGATGACATTAGACAAACAAGTATAATTTTCTGGAGTATATACACAGTTGAATAAATCATTGAACAGTGATCATCTCCATTGTGAAAAGTATTTCTGATTAAGAGTCATTCAATAATCAGGCATGAGACCCTTCTAAGGAAAAGGACACCCTGAAAATGATAATTGCTACTAGTTTGGTTATAGTTTCTGTGAACATGTACACTGAATAATGTAAACATGAAGGGCTTCTTATCTAAAAAATGGCTAATGATACAACCATCCTGCCCAATAGATAGAAAAGTGTCATTTCCATGTAGTATATCCTACTCCAAGGAAATATAGTGCTACAAAAAAGCACATGGGCACACACAATGCACTTGTACTGCACAAAGGCATTCACAAGCATACACATAAAAGTATACATTCACGTGTACAACTGCACACGTGTGCAGACACAAACAATTCATACACACCTATTCACATACATATGCATGTTAGCAAGCACATACATCCATATGTGTATGCACAAATGCACACATACTTGTGTGCATACACATGCACTTACAAACATGCATACACACCTTTTACATGCAGACAGATGTAGTCATAAGTAGATGGATACACACATGTGTTCATGCATGCGTACACAGGTATACATTATTTCAAGTATTTTCTTTATTTGTGAAATTTTCAGTGAGATTTTTGTTGAAGTCAAACACATTGTCTTCATTTTTTTTTTTAAATCACAGTATCTCAAGAAAAAGTGACCTTTGATCTCTGAGAGTTGGGATGGATTTATACTTCAGGGAATGGTTGCTGGGAGCAATGCTGCATGAATGTGTGACAGAAACAGTTGGAGGGACAATTGAAGTACAGTGCTATACCAAAACCACTTCACATCTGTCATCATTTCATCAATAGCCAAAGTGTTATTTTCTATCTCTAAACTTATCAGCTCTGAGAATTAATCAGGTAACAAAACCTTTTCTCAAAATGCTTCAACCAACCGCTTGGGTAGTATTTTTTTTGCAGGACCCACTGTTGCCACAGGATCATGATTTTTGAACAAACCATTCCTTACTTCTTTTTCTTTAAATTTTTTTATTACTTATTCAATTGCGTGTGTGTGTGTGTGTGTGTGTGTGTGTGTGTGTGTGGAACCACGGACGAATTCGGGAACCACCAAGGGCGCCTCCACCTCCTCCTTGTTTACTCTGCCCCGGGATTCACAGGCTCCGCCCTACCAGGACTAGAAACGCAGGCCGCCCCCGCTTCCGCCTGGTGTCTATACGTGGCGTCTAGAATCCGAACTCAGGACCTTCCGCCTGCAAGGCAGAGACTTAATCCCTGAGACACCTGTCCAGCCCCTCCTTTCTTCTTATAGGGAGTAATTTCCTCTTCCTTAGACTACCAAAATATTTAATAGCACTGTTATCACTAATGTTTAGATTATTAAAAAATAAGCAAATATATAGATGATATTTATCTTTAGAATCTCATCCTATGTCCTAATCCGATAGAATTTAATTTTGAGCTTTGTTGCTATGTGATAAAAGTTCTATTTCTCAAGAAGTCGTGCAAATTGATTTATTATGAATCATCAGAATGCATAGGACAAAGATCTTTGAAAAAGAACTATGTATTATAGAGATACTATAAATGACTTATTTTATTGAACATCATTCCACTACTAAAAGTGGTGCTGTTCATAACAATTTTTCAAGACACATTGCTTTTAAGCAATTTGTTAGTAGGAAACATTGCATCTACCCTATTCAATGGACATTGTCCTTTTTTTTTCACTCTCTAAAAAGGAAACATGTCTGGAAGTATTTTGAAACTATCCAGAAATTCCATTGTGTTGAAGTTTTTTTTTTTTTTTGTAATTTTCTTTTAAACTCATCCATAAAAATCTTCACAGGTTTAATTTTATTTGAGCTGATTTTAGCAGAATTAACAGAAATGATTCAAAGCAAATCCAAATTCTCTTTTGTAGTATACACGTGCATTTATGTCATACACACAAGGGACTGTAAACATAAAAATGTTAATTTTTGAAAATCAGTGTTACCAAGAAAGCAAAATGCAGAAACTTGTGTGAAAGCTGCCTCTGCCCTTAATTGTGCCTAAAACTCAAGACTTGATTCTACCTGAAAGACTACTATAACTAAAGAGTAAAAAAAAAACAAATCAGTAAGGCCATTTTGACTTTGTGTCTTTTTTATTGCAAATATCACTTCAGCATATGTTCTTAATGTCAGAAAGTTCCCCATTAAGAAGGTGTTACCTGCAGGGCTATGGCTGTCATTCAGAACCCCCTGCCACCTACCCCACCTCCAAAAAAACTTTTTCTTTTGGTCAAAACTATTTTCTCACTTGAAATACACAAAAATGCCTCATAAACCAACAAGCCTCTCTAAACCCTTATGATGCTAAAAGGATGTGCACATAAACAACAGAAAGGAGGCTTATCTTGATGTCATTTGAAGCTGTTGTAAAGGTTTGCTTGAAAGCATTCCCATAAAAGAAGTTGCAAGAACTATTTCCAGGACAGCGTGTGGGAATTAGGCACATAATTCTGACTACAATAGCGGGAGTGGCAAGTTTAATTCTGCCCATACATCCTTATTAACTGAGAGCTTTATTTCCAGGCTGAAAGACTTCAAACTTCTAGTTCCAGGAGCAGCACCATCCACCAGTATCACATAAAGCTTTATTTTCCTAAAGGTTTTTATGCTATGACACATTTGGATGATGTTCAGTTCCACCCTTCCCCTGTGTATGTTCATTTTGTGAAATTTTATTGTTTGCTTAATTATCTGCACATATAGATTAATTCCAGAATGTATGAATAAGCTCCACTGTGAGTTCTCCACCAGCCTTTATATGATAACATCTCTTATGAATGCTAGTTACAAGTTTCCAGGCAGACATGTGGTTGATCTACATTTGTGGGACACCAGATATCTGCTTTCAATTTATATGCATGCTTTCTCCTGTTATTTTCTCTCTTTTATGGTTGTATTAATTGTTACCAGAAGTCGCTATGAACTGGCTGAGCAATCCAACAATAGAATGCAGAAGATTAGAAATCATTGTTCTAACTGAGCATTGTGTCAGTACAGTCTATTGCTGATGTCTTGAGGATGTATTTGGGAAATTCCACCACTTGACTTTCAGCATGGGGAAACTTGTTGACCACATGGACATTAAGTGCTCTGTGGCTGATTTTATCCAGTCATTTAACATTGATATTTGCAAGACTAATAGGAAGGTAGGGCAGGTAGGTTGGTGAGGGACAGCCCAATAAGTCTTAAAGAGTTAAGGTTAAATTTCAAAAGCCACAGGCCATAGCTGGCTTCCAAACCATGTTCTAGTAACACGTCTCAGTGAATAATCAGTAGAATAGGAGTTGAGGCCCATGCAGTCAAACCCCTCAATCTCAGCTTTTAATTCTGTTCTGTGAATGCCAGTTGATATTGATTTCACTCAAGAACAACAAATACATATAAACAAAATTGCTAAGCACATGAATCTATGATATAAAAGTAAGTGAACAAAATCCGCAGTTTTCAATATATCTATTACTCTTGTGTCTATAAGTTGAAAGATCTTAGCAAATATAGAGTGGTTTAAACCTCAAGCTTTTGCATTATCAACTGAAGATATGGTTTAGGTCTATAGATGGAAATGAAATGCATTTGATATTATCGATCAAGAAATAACGTTGTTATTTATATTCTCCATAGCATAACATCATAACACCATAAAAAGTATTGTTGTATAACATAAAGTAATATAGCATTTACTACTATTATATCAGCAAACTTTAACTGAATCCAAAATTTGTTATTAATTTAGGAAGAGAAAATAGCAATGAGCATACATGCCCCTGCCCCATGTCTTACCTTTACTAGTTGGCTTTAACCCTAATTGATAAGTTCCAAGAAACTTTTACAAATATGAATGCAGTAACTCTTAAAAGTACAAATAAATCAAATCCAGGGTTTTCAACCAAGCAATGACATATAAAAAATTCCCCAAGTAAAAAAAAATGTGCAGTCAATACTGAGAGCATTTTAGAAGTGCTAATTACCTTTTTTCTTGGTGTGAATGGGGTAAGCAAGCTGTGGAGTATGTATCTGTGAATAATTCCCAGAGAAAATTGCAAGGTCCAGGGTAAGAATGGGTTCAACCTTCCCTGACAACTGCATAGTCATTAGACTGTACTACATGGAATTTATTTTCCCTTTTTCCTGTATTGACTATGTCAGAGAATGAATGTTTTCTGCTTTTTTCATGGAAGAAGCTAGATTGATAATACTACACAAATGTGAAATATTTTATAAGAGAAAAACATGTGAACTCTTTTGCATTATACTTTTAATGAACAAAGAAATGTCTGCAGGTGAGAATATTATTCTTTTCTTGTGTTTTGTGCTGATTTGTGTGTGTGTGTGTGTGTGTGTGTGTGTGTGTGTGTGTGTGTCAGAGGGCACTGTGACACCAAGGGTGACTTCAGGCATTGTCCTGCATTGCTTCTATTGCATTTTGCTTCCCTCTGGCATTTCCCAGGCTCCACCCACCAGGCCTGAAATGCAAGCCACTGCAGTTTCAGCCTGGTTGTTTTTTGGTGGGACCTGAGATCTGAACTCAGGCCCTTCTGCTTATGAGGCAGAATCTAATCTTGAGTCATCTCTTCAGTCCAAGAATCTTTTTTTTCCCCTCCATGCATATCACTATGAACCTCAGCCTCAGAGCCAATGCTCTTTCCTCTACTTCAGATTAGATAGTTCTAAGGTCAGTGTTTGTTTGTACATTGATCACATTATTTCCATAATGGCTATTCTCTAGATTTTAATCCTGTTCTAACAGGTTACTAAATGCCATCATTCTTCATTCACTACAAAATATACATGTGTGATGACATGACGCTATGGCTTGATGGTTTTTGTTTCCCCAAATTCTATTGTTGAAATGTTAGTTTTTCAGGGTGAAAATATTAGAAGATATAATCATAAATGGGTCATCAAGTCTAACTGACATTTCAGTGAGTTCTAGCCATCCAATCTGTGGTTTTCATTCTGTGTGGCAAAGATTTTGCCAAGTGAGACAACATTCCGGTCTCTGAATGACTCTTAAGTGAAAAAACAAGACTACGTTGGTTTGTCTTTGTATTGTGGGGGTTCACAGAAAAATAGAATGCAAAGACTAGACTTTTAAGAGAGTTCTTAAAAAAAAGCATGAGAAGACAAAGTGAACTTTCAACATATGACTCTTAAATGACAGAAGAGAAAAGAAGAAAATAAAAGGAAACAAAAACTATGCTTTTCCATATAAGAAAGTTACTTTCCCACATTGAATTTTAATCAAATCTCTCAGAGAAAGGTAGGTAATGTGTCACCTATATAGAGAATACAGGCCATGACACTAGAGCAAAGTGTAACCTATAATTTCTTCTAAGTTGTGTTTGCTGTGAAGTTGTCCATTGGGGGGCTGGAGAGGTGGCTCAGAGGTTAAGCCTAGTTCAGATCCTAGACCCCACGTATAGACACGGGGCAGAAGCGGGGGCAGCCTGCGTTTCTGGTCCTAGTAGGGGGGAGCCTGTGAATCCTGGGGCAGAGTAAACAAGGAGGAGGTAGAGGCGGTCCATGGTGGTTCCCAAATTCGCCTGTGGTTCTACACACATACACACACACACACACACACACACACACACACACACACGCACACATGCATACACGCACACACAATTGAATAAATAATTAAATTTTTTTTTTTAAAAAAGTTGTCCGTTAAAAATATTTCAGGTAATTTCTGCTCAAATAGTTTTGTATTTGAGAACTGAAAATATTCATGGAGGGCTGGAGAGGTGGCTCAGGGGTTAAGCCTCCGCCTTCCAGGCGGAAGGTCCTGAGTTCGGATCCCAGATCCCACGTATAGACGCCAGGCGGAAGCGGGGGCAGTTTGCGCTTGTGGTCCTGGTAGGGCGGAGCCTGTGAATCCCGGGGCAGAAGGAGGTGGAGGCGTCCATGGTGGTTCACGAGTTCGTCTGTGGTTCTACACACACACACATGCACGGGCACACACACGCGCGGGCACATACACATGCACATGCGCACAGTTGAATAAATAAAAAAAAATTTAAAAAAAAATTCATGGAGTCTTCTTTTCCAGAATTACATAAAAAGATCTAAGTGTCTTCTTTTCCAGAATTACATAAAAAGATCTAAGTAATGAGGTCTGACTAGTCCTAAGATTCTTATCTTCTTGTGCTGATCCTTTTCTCTGGCTTGGGTTCTTGAGAAGATCTGTCTACTCTTATAAATGGTTCATATGGTACCAACTCATGATCAAGCATATCATTTTACCAGAATTCCATGAGATTCCCGCTGTATCCACATTGCATAAAAGACTCTCAGTCACTTCTCATGATAAAGACTGATTATTTCTGCAAGGGTAATTATTGCTGTGATAATTGCTATTCTGCTATTCATCCAAACATCTTGGTAGTTTGGGGGACATGGTATTACCAAATGCAGTTATCCTCATGGAATGTATTTCCTGTGCCCTGAAGAGAAGCTATTATAGTTAGCACAGGTGACAAATTGACAGCTGAGGGGTTTGAGCTCTGGGCACATTTATGGATAATCGGTGGTTCGGTTAAGCCCAGAGCAAACCTGCAGAAAATTCTCTCTCTGATGGGGAAGGCCCAGATGGGTGGGATTAGGCCCTGGAATAAAACACAGCTGGTTGAGAGAGTCAGCATCCTTGTGTATATTTGGCCAGATATGCTGGTCTGGCAAGTAAGGATTGTCCCTCTTTCAGCCATTACATAGAGATGGTGTACCCAGTTCCCTTGGCCCTGGTGTTGGTGCATACTCTCCTATCAAGGTAGACCAAGAATTGTAACCAGTTATCATAAGAAAATAAGTCCCTTGCTCCCTTAAACCGTTTGATGGTCATTTATCAGCAACCATGCAGGCTAAGTGTGACAGAAGCTGTCTCTCTTTTGGTGTTGAGTCTAAACAAGAGAAGCATCTGTGCTCTTACAAAGTAGTTCACCTGGGAGGGTCAATTTTGCCTATGCCTGAAATAACAAAACTTGGGAAAGTGAAGTCAAGAAAATCTGGAATTCAAAATCTGCCTTGGTTACACACAGTAAGTTTGAGACTGTCCTGAGATATAGGAAGCCCTGTGTGAAAAATGAACAGACAAAAATAAATACATAAAAACAAAAGAAGGAAGAAGGAAGGAAGGAAGGAAGGAAGGAAGGAAGGAAGGAAGGAAGGAAGGAAGGAAGGAAGGAAGGAAGGAAGGAAGGGAAAGAAAGAAAGAAAGATTGAGAGAATTGTTCTATTTTATGAGGCCAGATACTTCTGACTGATGATATAATTAATGAACTCCATGATCTCCATCTCAATTCTGTCCATCTCTTACTCGAAAATTGAAGTTTTGGTCATATCTTATGTTTAATGTAGCTCTATATCTATGGGCCAGTTATCCCATAATTCCCTTACCAGTTGAGCTGAGGCTGTAAACACATATAAGTAACAATCATACTCAGTGGGGAATATCCCTGTGGAAATATTCTAGTCCTTTGGAAAAAGAACTTGCCCTTGGTATTAGAAAATGCTAGTTGTTCTTGTTGCAATTAAGCCATAGTTAAAGTTCAAAAGTGATCACATTGCTGTTTTCCATATTTTTAAGATTTACACTGGCAGTGACTGAGATTCATTCCTTAAACCTTCTACCTTTGTGTCATATTCAAAGCCCAAAGAATGTCACTGCCTCATCAAATTCTTATTCAGTCTGTAATCACATTCTTTTCCATAAAGCATTCTCAATCCTACCTTCAGTTTTCATCTTTGGCTCCTGAGTATAGAATTTTAAATTAATTTCTATATCCTCTTTGTATTTTTGCTATTTAACCCCTTCCTTGGGCAGTCAGTGGTGGCACCTCATTTATTCTAGGATTTCATTCTTGATGTAAGCCTAAGTGTCAGCAAAAATGGTAGGAAAAGCTAGTAAGTGGTAGCACATCATACTGAGGAAAAGTCTTTTCCAAAAGTAGGAAAAATTCCAATTCTGGGAAAGTAAGATGAAATTAAAACATCGTAAAATGATGGTTCAGGAGCTCCACATTGCATTTGAAAAGCATGTATATCCTAAGTTCACAACCCTAGTCTCAGGTTTACATATTCTCAGACTTCTTAGGAATTTTCTAAAGTCTTGAGAAGCATGGTTTCTAATAGAGCTTATGTGTGTTCTTTTACACATATTACACTAAAAACATGCCTTTGAATATCATAGTTATCTTTTCATTGCTTTTAGTTAAAATCCATTTAGTTGTTAACTGAAATTTCTCAGTTCTCATACCAACTAGCTATAGGTAGCAATTCTTTCTTCATAAGAAGATGTATCATCTCTTAAATATTACCTAAATCAATTGCATCTTCAAGAATATGTCTCCCCCTCTCCTCCACTCCACCGCCCCGGACACGCCAGGGTGATCCAGCCGGGCCTCACCACTCAACCTAGGTAAGCTCCGCCCCCGCCCAACCCCAGAACCCCAGGCCGCCCAAGGGACCCATCCAGCTGGTAGCCACGGCACAGGGCCTGTGGGAAGAGGAGGACGCACCCTCTACGCCCGGGCCTCACCCCCAGGTCCCTCCAGGTTAAATAGCGCCCCACCAACTTCCCATCCTCCCTTCCCCCACTCTGCCGCCTGGGAGGCGCAGGCTCCAGCCTGGACTCACCTCGACCTAGGTAAGCTCCGTCTCTGCCCACTCCCAAAACCCCAGGCCAAATAATTCAGAACGCACAGAAATTGAAAGAAGATCTTAAGAGTTAAAACGACTATGCCAAAGTCAAAAGTACAAATCCATGAGAAACAAGACTCAAGTAAACAAATCTCCCACTGAAGGAATTAATCCCATAATGTTAGACTCCAACCAGAACAAACCCATGGAAAATGGCCAAGAAAGCCTGACCCAGGATAACGACCTTCAAAATATGATCATTACCATGTTCAATACTATGAAAGAGGAAATTCGGGAGGATAAAATAATCGAATCAATCGCTTTGAAGAGGAACATAACAGACACTTGAAGGAGTTGAGAAAAACAGTGCAAGAAACAAAAACTGGCATAGACAGTTAAAGCAGACTCAAGCAGAGTTTAAAACTGAGCTAAAAGACAAGTTATCTTCAACCCAGAACTCCACAGAGTCTTATCAGCAGAACTAATGAAGCAGAAAACAGAATTTCAGACCTTGAAGATAAAGTGGGAATATTAACCAGCTCAATGGAAGAGGTTATTAAAGCCAAAAAGATACTTCAGAGAAATATTCAGGTGATATGGGACACCCTGAAGAAGCCTAACATGCGTATTCATGGAATACCAGAGCAAGAATCTCAAAATATCACCCCTGAGGAAATTTTTCAAATGATCATCAAGGAAAACTTTCCTCATCTAAAAAAAGAGAGGCCCATCCATATACAAAAGGCATTCCGCACCCCAAACAAATATGACCAAAACAGAAGCTCGCCACAGCAAATAATAGTCAAAACACTCCACATTCAAGATAAAGAACTGGTGCTGAGAGCTTCAAGGGAGAAAAAAAACAATTCATTTTTAAAGGTAAACCTATTAAAATAAAAATGACTTCTCAGTCGAAACAGTAAAAGCAAGAAGAGCTTGAGAGACATACTTCAAGTATTGAATGAGCAAAAATGTCAACCTAGGCTGATTTACCCTGCAAAACTATCAGTCATGATCGAGGGAGAAAGAAAAAACTTCCAGCACATAGACAACTTGAAGGGATACATGTCCACTAAACCAGGCCTTCAAAAAATGCTAGAAATGATACTCAAGCTTGAGGAAAAAAAAAACAGGCATATCCAAGAGAACAGAAGGCAAGTATAACACCATTAAAAGCGAAGCAATATACTTATAAAAACTACTAAACATAATAAATGTCTGGAATTAAAAATAGTTTCTCCATTATAACACTAAATGTTAATGGAATTAACTCACC
Source organism: Typhlomys cinereus (assembly GCA_023101885.1). NCBI lineage: Eukaryota > Metazoa > Chordata > Mammalia > Rodentia > Platacanthomyidae > Typhlomys > Typhlomys cinereus. The sequence continues at coordinate 5,490,823 of JALPQD010000016.1, read as the reverse complement.
AATCAATAGACACAGATTATAAACTTGGATTAAAAGTCACAATCCATCAATCTGAGGCCTGCAGGAAACCCATCTCACCACAAAAGATAGGCATGCCCTAAAAATAAAAGGCTGGTCAACAATTCTAAAAGCTAATGGAAGCAGAAAACAGGCAGGGGTAGCCATTGATATCAGACAAAGTGGACTTCAAACCAAAGAAAATTATAAGAGACACGGATGGATACTACATTTTAGTCACAGATACAATTCACCAGGAAGACTTCACAATACTGAACATATATGCACCCAATATGGGCCCCTCCACATTCATTAAGAAAACCCTACAGTGTCTAAAGCAAGAAATTAACCCCCAAACAATAATTCTTGGGGATTTCAACACCACCCTCTCAACATGGAATAGATCAACAGGTCAAAAGCTTAACAGAAACATTTTGGACCTTAATCAAACCCTGAAAGAAATGGACCTTACAGATCTTTATCGAACTTTTCACCCACGCAACAAAGAATACAAATTTTTCTCAGCAGCACATGGAACATTCTCCAAAATAGATCACATACTGGGCCACAAAACGAATCTACACATATACAAAAAGTTGACATTCTAACCTGTGCCCTGTCAGACCACCATGGCCTAAAGCTGGACATCCACAACACATCAAACAAGAGAAAATACACTAACTCCTGGAAACTTAAAAATATGATGCTGAATGAGAACTGGATTCAGGAAGAAATTAAAAAGGAAATTCAAGATTTCCTGAAAGTGAATGATAACGAAAATACAACTTACCAAAATATCTGGGACACAATGAAAGCTGTCCTAAGAGGTAAGTTCATACCTCTTAATGCCTACATCAAAAAAAATGGAAACATCAGAAATAAACAACTTAACAATGCAGCTTAAAGCTTTAGAGAAAGTAGAGCAATCTGATCCCAAAAGTAGTAGAAGAGAGGAGATTAGCAAAATAAGGGGAGAAATATCTGAAATCGAGATTAAGAAAACGATAGAAAAAATCAACCAGTCAAAAAGGTGGTTCTTTGAAAAAAGCAATAAGATTGATACACCCCTAGCTAAATTAACCAAAAGCAAGAGAGAGAAAACCCAAATTAACAAAATTAGAAATGAACATGGAGTTATCACTACTGATACCCAAGAAATCCAGAGAATTATAACATCATATTTCAAAAACTTATACTCTGTGAAGTTTGACAACACAAAAGAGATGGATGAATTTCTAAGTAAACACAACTTACCTAAATTGAATCAGGAAGTTGTGAATTATTTAAATAGTCCTATAACATATAAGGAAATTGAAGAAGTAATCTCAAATCTTCCCACCAAAAAATGTCCTGGACCAGATGGATTCAGCACAGAGTTCTACCAGACATTTAAGGAGTTAATAACACCAATACTCTTTAAACTGTTCCATCAAATAGCAAAGGAAGGAGCACTACCAAATTCCTTCTATGAAGCTAATATCATTTTAATTCCAAAACCTAATAAAGATTCACTTAAAAAGAAAACTATAGGGCTGGAGAGGTGGCTCAGGGGTTAAGCCTCCGCCTTGCAGGCGGAAGGTCCCGAGTTCGGATCCCAGATCCCACGTATAGACGCCAGACGGAAGCGGGGGCGGCCTGCGCTTCTGGTCCTGGTAGGGCGGAGCCTGTGAATCCCAGGGCAGAAGGAGGTGGAGGCGTCCATGGTGGTTCGCGAATTCGTCCGTGGTTCTACACACACATACACACACACACAGACACGCGCGCGCACATACACACAGTTGAATAAATAATAATAATAAAAAAAATTTAAAAAAAAAAAAAAAAGAAAACTATAGGCCAATCTCTCTGATGAACACAGATGCAAAGATTCTCAACAAAGTCTTAGCAAATCGGATTCAAAAACACATTAAAAAGATCATTCACGGGGACCAAGTAGGCTTCATCCCCGGCACACAAGGTTGGTTCAACATACGCAAATAAATAAATGTAATTCATCATGTAAACCAGTCCAAAGTCCAAGACCACATGATACTCTCGATAGATGCAGAAAAAGATTTTGACAAGATCCAACAGCCTTTTATGATCCAAACGCGAGAGACAGTAGGAATGGAAGGAACCTTTATCAATATAATAAAAGCTGTATACAACAAGCCCACAGCAAGGATTATACTCAATGGGGAACAATTGGAAGCATTCCCACTTCGATCAGGAACTAGACAAGGCTGTCCACTCTCACCACTTCTATTCAATATTGTACTTGAAGTCTTAGCTGAAGCCATAAGACAAGAAAGGGACATAAGAGGGATTCAAATCGGCAAGGAAGAAGTCAATCTATCCCTATTTGTAGATGACATGATCTTATACCTGAGTGATTCTAAAAACTCCACCAGGAAGCTCCTGGAACTAATTGAGAAGTTCAGCAGGGTGGCAGGATACAAAATAAATGTGCAAAAATCATAGGCCTTCCTCTATGCCCAGAATGAAAGAAGTGAAAAAGCCTTGAGAGAAACAATCCCATTTACTATAGCCCCTAAAAAAATGAAATACCTTAGTATAAACCTAACTAAGGAGTAAAAGACCTTTACAATGAAAACTTTAAAACCCTAAAGAAAGAAATAGCAGAAGATACCAGAAGGTGGAAAGACCTCCCATGTTCCTGGATTGACAGAATCAACATCATAAAAATGACAATCCTACCAAAGGCAATATACAGATTCAATGCTATACCAATTAAAATCCCAAAGCAATTCTTCAAAAACGTTGACCAAACAATTTCAAAGTTCATATGGAGGCACAAAAGACCCAGGATAGCAAAGACAATCCTGAGTAACAAAAACACAGCTGGAGGTATCACCATACCAAACCTTAGTCTATACTACAAATCGATAGTTGTAAAGACAGCCTGGTACTGGCTCCAAAATAGACACACAGATCAATGGATAAGGGTTGAAGACCCAGATATGAGCCCACAAAATTACAGCCATTTGTTTTTTGACTAAGGAGACCAAAGAATCCAAAGGAAAAAGAACAGCATCTTCAACAAATGGTGCTGGCAAAACTGGATCTCCACATGCAGAAGATTAAAGCTGGACCCATACTTGTCACCATGTATAAGACTTAATTCCAAATGGATCAAGGACCTTGATATCAGGCCAGAGACTATAAAAACCATACTTGAAAGGATAGGGAACTCCCTCAAGCTGATTGGGCTAGGCCAACAGTTCCTAAACAGACATCCAATGGCACAGTCACTGCTACCAACTCTCAACAGTTGGGATCTTGTGAAATTAAAGAGCTTCTGTTCAGATAAAGTGATTGTCACACGAGCTCAAAAGCAACCCACAGAATGGGAGAAAATCTTCACTAACCACACATCTGATAGAGCTCTGCTGTCCAGAGTGCTCAAAGAACTTAGAAAACTAAACACCAAGGAAACCAATGGCCCAATTAAAAAATGGGCCCTGGAACTTAAAAGAAACTTTACGAAGGATGAAATTAAAATGTCTAACAAATATCTTAAAAAATGCTCCACTTCCTTAGCCATCATGGAAATGCAAATGAAAACTTCCCTGAGATATCATCTCACCCCAGTCAGGATGGCAAAAATCCACAATACAAACAACGACAAATGCTGGAGAGGATGTGGAGAGAGGGGAACTCTCCTACATTGCTGGTGGGAATGCAGGCTCATACAGCCACTCTGGCGAGCTGTCTGGAGATTCTTAAAGAAAGTAAAGATTGAAATGCTATATAACCCTGCTATTCCACTTTTGGGAATAACCCCCCATACAGCAGAGGTTCACCCTGATAGCACAAGCACGACCATGTTCATAGCAGCACTGTTTACAATAGCAAAGTCATGGAATTAACCCAAATGTCCAACAGTTGACGAGTGGATAAGGAAACTGTGTTACATCTATACAATGGAGTACTACTCAGATATCAAAAATTAATTAATGAAATTTGCAGGTAAATGAATTCAGTTGGAAGAAGTTACACTGAGCAAAGTATCCCAGATACAGAAAAATGAACATTACATTTTCTCCCTTATAAATGGACACTAATAGTAAGCCCCCAAAATGATATACTCATGGAAAGTGTATCTTTAACACTCACTATAACTGTAAGGGAAGAAAACTTGGGGAATAGGGTGAAGAATATCCCAAGAGAGCAAAGGGGTAGGGGAAGAACCATGTGGTTCAGGGGAAAAAGAGAGATGTCGAAGTTAACTCAGTAATGAATGCTGTAAACCATAACAACTCTGGTAGGAAGAATCTAGGGGAGCAACAATGGTGTGTAGGATCCATGGGAAAGCAATTACTCTCTGAATAGGGTCTAAAGCCCTTAATGTCAGGAAAATCATGCCTGATACTGTAAACTTATCCAAAAAAGTGTAGAAGGAAAGTAAATAGACAGGAAGAGATAGTTCATGCTAACTCTAAAAATTGATAATAAAGTGCCATCTAAACACTACTTTTTCTAACCATTATGTAGGAAAAGCTCTCCACAACTCAACCAAATTGCACCCTATTAAAATGGAAGACTAGTGAGGCAGAAAAGATCAGGCCAGAGTACAAAACTTTAGTGATATTGAAATATTCAGCCCTAATTAGACCATCAAAATCTTATCCCACACCAAGGCTCAGGGAACCTCGCAGAATAGGAGGCAGTAAGAATCTAAGAGCCTAAAAGTGGACTGAGATATTCCTGACCAATACACCCCAACAAAGACAGAAAGTTACTATACTGATCTATACAATGGCTGACTTACCCTAGAAGAAACAACTTCTCTCAGAAAGTATTTCAGAGGCAGGTGGTATATAAGGCAAGAGGAACCTTCCCATTTACAATTTTTCCCACTGAAAAACCACACAGGAACCTCAAAGGAAGTCCTATAATACACACAAGCAGAGGGACAAGAGGAGGTGGGGAGAGCAGGACTGATGAAGGGAGAGAAGTTCTGGAGTTGGGTAAGTGGATAAAGAGAGTGGAAGAGGAGTTAAAAATGTATGGAACATTTTTTTTTATGATCTTGACTAGAACATTTATAATAACCTTATATGCCCAGATATATTTATAGAAGACTTCTGCACTGTAAACATCATAGTGCTGTCCAGATTATCACATTGTAATGCACAATGTGTGATCTCTTGCCCACTTATGAGACTGGAAGAGTTGTTGCAACATGAAATATCACTAGCAAATTCTTTTTGTAATCAACACCAGCATGTATGCTACAATTGCTCATATACATCTTACTATGTTTTTCTAAGGAATTGTTAATAACTCTTTAATTGAAGATAACAATAATTCAAACAAAATTTTCAAGTATATGGATTTTTGTGATTAAAAAATACTACCAAAATTTCTCTATTCTAATCAGAGAAAATGTAAAATTTGAAAGGTACAGACCCTTCAGTGAAGTAAAGGCTTGAGACCTTCTTGGAATCTTTGCTTTGTGGGACATTCCAGTCAAGAATGAAGCAGCTACAGGCAGCTACTTTGAAGGACACTGTTTTTTATTGTAAGTTAATTTAATAAACTTACATATGTGTGTGTGTATATATATTATATATATTACATTTTAGAGATTCTGTTCTTCAGAGAACCCTGACTTATACAGTTAATAGCTCCTTATTTGAGGATAATACTGATTCAAATGAAGTTTTCAGGTGTATGAAATATAGGACTTTTATGATTAAAAAAACTACCAAAGTTTCTCTGTTCTAGTCAGAGCAAATGTCAAATTTTAAAGGTACAGGTAAGTGAATGAAAATACCCAAGTCAAAAAGGGAAAAAAAATCAAGCCATTAAAAGTATCACTCAAAAACTGTAGTATGCCCTGGATGAACTGTGTAGAAAGCAAAAATGAGAGCAGATCTCTGAATTAAGATCAACTCCTATCAAAGCCAAACCATTAGTCTACAAGTGGAACAAAAGACACAGTTTAACAAATGCAAAAATAATGAGGGCTTCCTGTTTCTAACGCAGGACCAAAAGATATACTCGAGTCTACAATTTCAAAGCCTGGGAGCTTGTCATTGAAGCTGTACCATTGGCACGCAGATTTATGCATTCCACTGACATTATGTGTGAAAGCAAAAAATTCAACTCACTGCCTCTCTATAGTTCTATAATGAGAAGGAAATGCATGTTAGGTATAACCTACCAGAAATTTGCAAATATGTCTTGACCATAGGATAGTGCTTATTCTATAGAAAATTAAACTCAATACCATGCTGCCAATTCTCATGATACTAAAGTTAAAAGTATTGATGATAATGATCACATAACTATTCATTAAATTTCCAGAATTTACATTGTGACTTGGAAGATACCAACATTTTTTAAATCTTACTGAAATTATTCTATATCTGCAGGAAGTTTGTGGCAGTATTTTTTATTGAGAAAAAATTTTCCTTTATACAACTAACATTTTACCATAAGGTATAAACATTTCATTTGTAAATAAATAAAGATAAATGTGAAGATAAACAAGCAAAAATATTTCTTTTATCTTCATGCAATCTCCAAAGTGACTTATTCCATTCCTTTGTTGTTTTCTTGTTTGAAGTACAAGAATGGAAAGAAATAACAAATTTCAGAATTAATTCTATCTGCAGTTAGTTTTATATGACCACTGTGTTTAGTAAAGTCCGTATTTGGAAACAGTCACTGAGATTGTTTCAGGTATTTCATTTAGAGAGATGTTTAATTGGAGCAGGGTAGATATTTTTTTGAAGAACAATGAAGACACCAGACTTGAAAATTCAGAAAAAAACTGCTTAAGTTTGTCCTCAGATCTGCCACTGACACTCAGGCAGTTGTAAGGTTGCACAAACCACAAGAAACATTTGGCAGTGAATGTATTTGGCTGCAGATATGACAAAGAAGCTTTTCATAAAAACTTCAAAAGGTTGTAACAACAATTTCATGTTTGATAAAACTCATCATTTGTCCTCTGCTACTAGATGAATTATAAGGTTGTATCATGTTCATTGTTCCAATTCTTTCTTGACTGTTTCTCCGTCTTTACATAATTTCAACTTAACTTTCTTAAAAGGCATTAGAAAAAAAATATTCTAGAAATAATATGGAAACATAGAAATCACAGCAGAGAAATCCCATAAGCTGTGCAGTAATTTTGTTCTACTATTTTCAACTGTATCTTATCTATCTGGTGGGCTCATTTTTTTGTGGTATATGTTGGAATTTGGATATAAAATCTTCCTTATGGGTTATGTATTTGAACACTTGTTTCTCAGCTGGTTTTGCATTTTATGGAAGTTACATTATCTTTAGGAGGTATAATTTAGATGGAGTAAGTGTTTCTCTGGTGCTTGGTGACTTGGTATGTAAAAAGCCTGGCTTTCCTTCATATCATTCTTTCAGCTTCCAGATTTGCTAAGTGTGAGCAAGCAGCCTTGAGCTGTTCAAGAACCAGGAATCCCCGATATTTCTTTCCTAGTATAATGGATGGTGTTATCAGACATGAGCCGAAATAAATCCTTTGTCTCTTAAGTTACTTCATATAGGATATTTGATAACAACAAGAAGAGTATGTAGTACTATATATCTATATGTCATATGTCATCTTTAAATAGTAGAATTTAGTGTCTGCCATGGTTTCTGGGGAGCAGGTAATGTTTATAGACTAATATTAAAATATATAATGTTTATATTTTAAAAATGCTTATAGAATGAAAATAGATGAGAAAGGGGATGAAATAATAGAGATTGCTGAACACATTATGGCAAAATTCCAGGCAAGAGATGATTAATTCTATAGTTAATAGAGTGAGTACATAATTCAAAAGGCAGAATGAATGAAGGAGCCATTCATGTATAAATGAACTTGCACTAATGAGGAATTTAACAAGGAATACTTTTGATGCCATTCTGCTTCATAAATTGATTTGCCACCTTCTCATTTTTTCAGTTTATTTCCCATGCAAACAATGACTCATTTACCAATGCTCATTCTACTTTACAAATATATTTTTATATACTTACATTCATGATAATGTCAGTGGAGAATGTCATCATCTCTAATTAGGATGACTAGGGTATGTCCATATCCTCCCAGTTCCATTTTATTCCACAAATCAACCCTCAAAGAGAAATTATAAATTTTAGGCATGCATACACACACACACACACACACACACACACACACACACATAGGTAAAATGGTTTTGTAAAATGACAAAAGGAAATTCCAAATGCCTCAGTAACTGAGATACTGACCAATCCCATATTCTATCCTATTTTGAAACAGCAGAATTTCTAGTCTAGTCTGGTAGACAAAACTTATTGTTTATGATTACAGAGAATTGAAATATAAGAATTCCACTTTTGATTTTCCATGTTCATATTATAACAAAACTGTTTTAAGTGACACAAAAAGGATATATTTACCAGTTTCAGGACACAGTGAAGCCATAGACACTAACTCGTGGGGAGCAATTTATTACAGTAAATTTTGCTCTATTCAACTCAAATAAATTCTATTTAGTTCAAATAATTTCAATGATATATATTTAAATCCTATCATGAGAAATAATGTTTGCTCACAACTTCAAAAGATTCAAATGGAAGAAGTTATCTATAAAAAGATTACTTTGGTTTAAATGTATGAACAAAGGATATATGATCACATTTACAATTCAAAGTCCAACTTTGAAATACTTGACACTCCTATATTTGCATCATGTCAAATAAGTCATTAATAAATTCAACCAACAACTGACCAAGTCTTAATGAGCTTTGAAATTTTGCCTTTCATATGGCAATGTGGAACATTAGCACTTATGAAATATGCATACAGAGAGAGCATTGCAATTTGTCTCCAGACATGTCTTTGTTATATCAGAATTGTTGCAAAACAAATTGAGCAATGATTTTTACAGTCATGTGCACTTATTTTGTAACTGCCTCCAGTGGTTTGGCAAGACCTTTTATGTGTTCTTGATCCATCATCTCTAGCAAGACAGACAATGACTGTGGCCAAGGCAATAACTTTGGCAGTGGTAATTCCCAGATGACAACCTCTGAAGTATGCTGTCCCAGCAGTAGCAGTGACATCTGGATCACTCACCTCACTTGAGACTGCCTTGGTTTAAATGAATGTGTACAGCTGTGGACTGTGCCTAGTGCTATCTTCAAGAACAGCAAAAGGATCACAAGACCTATTTCTGTGCTTTCTCACCATAAAATAATCTGGTCTCTGTTTCTCTCTGTTTTTCTCTCTCCCTCTCCCTCTCCCTCTCCCTCTCCCTCTCCCTCTCCCTCTCCCTCTCCCTCTCCTTCTCCCTCTCCCTCTCTCTCTCTTTCTCTTTCCCTCTTTCTCTCTCTCTATATATATGTGTGTGTGTGAATGAATTTTATGTATATATTATCGCTGTAACATCCTCATAAAAGAATTAAATTCAACACACAGTACCAATATAGTCTTTCTAAGCACATGTGTATATTTCTACATTCAACACCTAAGTCAATTATTGAGACATTATTTTATTTGAGTGATTGGTTCATTATGGCATATGACTGCCTTCATTCATTCACAGTATAAATTCATACTGGCATTTATTCCTAAGTTCCAGATGCTTTGAGAAAGTAACTTGGAATAATGCTAACTACTTAAATATAGCTTGACTGCTAAAAAGGACATGACAGTCTTCCCACCAGAAAAAGACATAAGAAATTCAAAGGAACTAGTAAACAAAATTGTACTTCTAAATTCTATTAGTTAACAACCTTGAGCTAAAGTATCTTTTTTAATTATAATTATACTTACCATTTATCCATCAAGGATAATGCTGCATGCCATGCATAATTTATCTTAATTCTTATAAAAAGTGGTAGTAGATATTATTTCAGTTTTATGTATTTAAAAACTGACTGTCTGAAAATTGAAACTCCTAAAAGATAACTGACTTTCCAATTACAAGTCATATGCTTCCAAAGATCATAACCTGTACATGTGTAATTTTTCCTCTATAAAATATAGCATGATAGCGTTTTAATCAATGAATTTTGTGAAATAAGTTCTTTAGCAAATATTTATGTATAAATATAAAAGCAAAATTATGGAACCAGGATAAACTCTTGTAGTATAAACCAAGAAAATGAAGGAGAACATTTTGGGGAGAAAATTTTTCAATATTAGATAAATAGAAGGAAGTTGACAAGGCAGTTAGCATCTTTGGTGACCTAACTACACCACTGGGTTAAAGCATAGGTCTTGTATCTGTAGCAGATATACTTACTGGACTTAACTTTTTTGGAAATGGTGTATATTAAGCTATTCAATTTCTGATCATTGTTAAAAGATCCAGCATACTCTCTGCCACCCATTTCTACAACAATTCCTACAGAGAAAGAGAGAGGAAGGGAGGGAGGGAGGGACGGAGGAAGGGAGGGAGGAAGAAGGAAGGAAGGAAGGAAGGAAGGAAGGAAGGAAGGAAGGAAGGAAGGAAGGAAGGAAGGAAGGAAGGGAAAACACTATCAATTCTTCTTGAATTCTACTACATTCATGGGTAAACTTGTCTTTTCCCTCTATTTATATAGCATCTCTATTGGACATCAGTTTCTATAATTTACTTCTGAGAGGAGTTACTCACATAGAAGAAGAGTATATAGGGTTGGAGAGGTGGCTTAGGGGTTAAACTTCTGCCTTGCAGGTGGAAGGTCCTGAGTTCGGATCCCAGATCCCATGTATAGATGCCATGCGGATGCGGGGACGGCCTGCGCTTCTGGTCCTGGTAGGGCGAAGCCTGTGAATCCCTGGGCAGAGTAAACAAGAAGGAGATGGAAGCGGTCCATGGTGATTCCCGAATTCGTCCGTAGTTCTACACACACACACACACACACGCGTGCGCGCACACACACACACACACACACACATCATATGCACACATGCACAATTGAATAAATAATAATAAAAAAAGAAGAGGATATATAGATGAAATGGATTTTAGGGTAGTTTATTTTACAGCGAACAATAAAAATAATTCCTTGAAGTTAAGCTACCATAGTTTCCTCTTCTAAATAAAAATGAGGCAGAAGGAAGTGACAAGTTCTCCAAATTGCAAGCTGTGATAATGTATATGGTAAATTTGTGGTTTCAAAAGTGCATTATTTGGCCAGAATGTCCTAATATTGAGTAAATACATTGTCATCCCATGCAGTGGGAGAGAAATTTCTATGGCTATCTTTTCATGAGGATGCCTAAAGTGGTAAGCTAATGTGTTAACTTAATTGAATCAATTCAAGTAAAAATGGAAAATAATGAATAAGTCAGTATAAATTTTCTTAAAACAGGATCAACATTGACTCCAAAGTTAGGAGAGTACATGCTTTTTAAAACTATTTTCCCAGGGCCTGACATTCAATTGGCCTGATCCCCTTTGGGTTCTTCGGAGTGAGTGCATGACTTCCTTATTATTACCTTTCAAATGAGGACTTCATTAAGTCCAACAGTGACTGTCATATCCTCAATTTATACCTGCCTCTGACTGATCTGTCAACAATTCTTTCCTTATCTCTTTCAGGAGATTCACCCTTTCTTATTGGAAATTATTCTTATAATAGTTGCTTTTAAGTTTATACCAGATCAGTCATAACTTTTAATTACACCTTTGTTTCTGTTCTATGTCATCTTTTCCCAAATAAGTTGTGATTTTTCAGAGTTGAATTTCATTATATAAATTTGCTTTAATCTTAGATATTTTAATGTTATATGTAAGAGGCACATCTTACTTCAATTTTGTGAGAAATGCTTTGGGTTTTAGTAGGAAACTGTCAAAGTTTGAAATAAAGATTTCAGATGGGCTTCTACATGTTTAGGTTTCAGGACCTATGCTGTTCCCTAGATTAGTCACACTTATGCAGTACCAAGTACATCATACATGATCTAGACTTGAGTGTTTACTTGAAACTAATTATAAAGGCCTGTGACATGCTGTTTCACATCAGATACATAGTTAAACTAAGCTGAAGTTCATGTTCAAATCAAACGAGTCATTTCCTCAATCTCCTCCCTCACCAAAAATTATTTTGGTATAATCTGGTACTCTGTTCTTATCTCCAGATCTCTCGTAAGAGGCCAGGAGGTTTCCCTTTGCCATTGGCAGAGTAAGAAGGAAGAAGAAAACCCACATGGGGATGAACCTCATTCTTGGATTACTTTAAGTTTGAAAAGGAGCCTTCTGTCTTTCAAGGCTATGAGTACTTGCAAATCTGTACAATGCCAATGCTAATTAAATGGTAGAACAACAAAACAGAAAGAACAAGAATGGTTTTCATCACTCTTAATATCAAGAGATTCTCTTCCCTCTGCTCACAGAACTGAAGAAAATCTATTATAACTTTTTTACTCACTGCCAGTGTCCATATCTGGCTTTCCAATGTTAGATTTATCCTCCAGAACATTCTAAAATATTATAAAATAAAATGGATGTGACTTTGAGTTCTTTTCTTTTTTGTTGTTTTTTTATTAACATTTTTATTATTATTTCCGCTCACACAAACTTAATAGGTACGCTGGTTCCCTCCCTCCCTCTTCCTCCCCCCTACCCCTCTGCTCCCCCTCCCTTCACCCCTCCCTCCCCATCCCCCAGTGCCTCGCCCCAATCCCCAGAGAATCCTTTAATGTGCATGCCAGACTCTCCTCTTGGCCCTCCTCTCTGATGATGTACAAGGACCCAGTGGCTTTTCCCTGAACCCTTTCTTGTGATCCTCTTAAGCATAGGAACACTACTATGGCTGTCAATTCCTTGCCTCCAAGGATCTTGGTGCCTTTAGCAAATGCTAGACTTTATGGGTTCAATAGTGTGTGGGACATTACGCAGGGCATGCAAAGTCCTATTATGATTGCTTCGGCCCTAAGTTGTGTGGAGTATCATTGCTCCTCCTATCCTTGTGCTCTTACAATCTTACCATTCCCTCTTCCGCAAATTTCCCTGAGCTTCAGGATGGGGAGATATTAGGGTGGCCTAGTTCTAGGTGGTTGATATAGAGTCTCTGAAGTTCTGGATTATGTTTCGTTGATTTTCTTTTGCATTTTTGCTGCTCCTACAATGCCCTTCACTCCATCCTGATGGGTATTGGATGTCACCCCCTGGCCAGAGATAAAAAGCTGTTAAAGTAGAGTCTTGTTATAAGAGTATATTCAAAGGTAGATGTAATAAAAGTAGGAAACCACAGTGAGGGAGAGGTCAATCACCCATTTTTGAGTTCTTTTCTTCCCACATGTGTTTGCAAAAATTTACTTTACAGAGTCCTCAGATAGTTTCTCTAAACTTCATGTCTTTTTCTTATGGCTATATCCCTAAAGGAGAGGTAAAAAAAAAGCCTGATATATTTTATACCACACATATACACTATCACCTTGCTTAAACTTTCAATGCTATAGCTATTTTTTAAAGTATCACTATTGCTGTTCAAATATTATTCAGTACTCTATAGGTACAAATGAACACAAATACACAAATTATCAAATAACTACTAATTGATAAGGAGTAAAATCTGAACTTAAGGTAAATATTTTGATTGTATAGGTTTCTGACCAATGGGATTTTTAAAATTTTTATCAATAAATGTGATTCATCATATTAACAAACTCAAAAACTAAAATCATATATGATCCTCTCAATTGATGCAGAAAAAGCATATGACAAAAATACAACATTCTTTCATGATAAAAGTTTTAGAGAAAACAGGAATGGAGGGGACCTATTTCAACTTGATAAAGGCTATGTATATATTACAAGCTTAAAGAAAGCAACATCCCAAATAGGGAAAACTCAAAGCATTCAAACTTAGATCTGGAATGAGACAAGGCTGTCCACTGTCACCACTCCTGTTCAATACTGAGCTTGAAGTCTAGCTAAAGCAATAAGGCAAGAGAAGGAAATGAAAGGGGTACAGATAGGTAAGGAAAAAAGTCAAACTATTTCTATTGCAGATTATATGATTCTATACTTGAGAAATCCACATGACTCCACCAAGAAACTATTCAAATTATTTAACAATTTAAATAAAGTGGCAGTCTACAAAATCAACATACAAAAATCAGTAGCCTTCCTGCACACCACAGACACAAGCTGAGAAAGAAATGAGAGAATCAATTCTACTCACTATAGCTACAAAGAAAATAAAATACCTTGAAGTAAATTTAACCAGTGAAATAAAAGACCTGTACAATGTAAATTATGAAATACTTCTGAATGAAATTAAAGAAGATACTAGAAAGTACAAAGACCTTTCTTGCTCATAGATTGGTAAGATCAATATTGTGAAAATGACCATCCTACTCAAAGCTATATACAGGTTCAATGCAATTCCAATTAAAATCCTGATGCAATACTTCACAGAATTGGAAAAAAAACAATTTCAAAATTCATATGGAAAAATAAAAAACCACAATTAGCCGAAACAATTTTGGGCAATAAGAAGACCAGATTTGAAACTATATTACAAAGCTATAGCAATAAAAACAGTTTGGTACTGGCACAAAAACAGATACATTGACAGGAACAGAAGACTCAGATATAAACACCCACACATACAACCACTTAATCTTTGACGAAGGTACCAAACATGCACACTGGTGAAAAAGCAGCATCTTCAACAAGTGGTGTTGGGAAAATTGGACATCTACATGTAGAATAATAAAAAGTAACTGTTGCCTCTCTCCTTTCACAAAAGTCAACTCCAAATGGATCAAAACATTGGCTTTAAACCTGAAACTTTGAAATTACTAGAAGAAAGAAATACACTTGAATTGATAGGCCTAGGCAAATATTTTCTAAACAGGATAACAACTGCCCAGGAATTAAGACCAATAATCAACAAATAGGACTTCATGAAATTAAAAAAGTTTCAATCCTGCAAAAGAAACTGGTAATTGTGAAAAAAGACAATCCACAGAATGGGAGAAATTTTTTGCTAGCTATGAATTTGACAAAAGGATTAAGTTCAGAGTATATGAAAAGTTCAGAAAAATAAACACCAAGATGGTAAACATTTCAATTAAAAAATGGGTCCTGAAATTAAACAGGGATTTCACTCAAAAAAGAAACTGAAATATCAAACAAATACCTCAAAAGATGCTCAACTTCCCTGGTTATCAGAGAAATGAAAATCAAAACAACCCTGCAAAACCATTTTACTCTAATGAGAATGGTTAAGATCAAGAACACAAACAACAGAGATTGCTGGCAAGGCTGCAGAGAAAAAGGGATACTTATTCACTGCTGGTGGGAGTGTAAATTGGTACAGCCTCTATGAATATCAGTGTGGAGTTTCCTCAGAAACGTAAAAATGGAACTGCCATATGACCCTGCTATACCACTTCTAGAAATATTTCCAAAAGACTCTACATCTTATTACAAAGAAACTTGTTCAACTATGTTTATTGCAGCTCTATTCACAATAGTAAAAAAATGGAATCAGCCAACATACCCATCAACAGAGGAAAGGATAATGAAAATGTGGTACATATATAAAATGGAATATTAGCTATCAGAAAGGATGAGATTATGGAATTTTCTGGTAACTATATGGAACTGGAAACTTTAACATTGAACGAGGTATCTCAGACACAGAAAGTTAAGTACTACATGTTCTCTTGTATAAGTGGATGATTGACCTGATATCCTTGTCAATATTTTTGGAATGGAAGCATTGTGAGAGCCAGAAAATTTTAATACATTTTTTATTGTTTCCGCTCATACAAATTTAATAGGTAGACCAGTTCCATACAAATTTAATAGGTAGACCAGTTCCCTCCCTCCCTCCTCCTCCCACCAAATCCCCTGCTCCCCCTTCCTTCCCTCCCCATCCCCCAGTGCCTCCCCCCCAATTCCCAGAGAGTCCTTTATTGTGTATGCCTAACTCTCCTCTAGGTCCTCCTCTCCGATGACGTACAAGGTACCAGTGGCAGTTCCCTGAACCCTTTCTCGTGTTCCCCTTAAGCATAGGAACACTATTTTGACTGTCAATCCCTTGCCTCCAAGGATCTTGGTGCCTTCAGCAGTTGCTAGACTTTGTGAGGTCAATAGTGTGTTGGACATTGCACAGGGCATGCAAAGTCCTATTATGATTGCTTCAGCCCTAACTAGTGTGGAGAATCTTGCAAATCATTGCTCCTCCCATCCTTTTGCTCTTACAATCTTACCGCCCCCTCTTCCGCAAATGTCCCTGGGCTTCAGGATGGGGAGACATTAGGCTGGCCTATTTCTAGGTGGTTGATATAGAGTCTCTGAAGTTCTGGATTGTGGTTTGTTGATTTTCTTTTGCAGTTTTGCTGCTCCTACAAATGCCCTTCACTCCATCCTGATGGGCACTGTATGTCACCCCCTGGTCAGAGACAAAAGGCTGTTAAACTGGAGTCTTGTTATAATAGCACATTCAAGGGTAGATGTAATAAAATTAGGAAACCTCAGTGAGGGAGGGGTCAATCACCCATTTGCAAAATGATTACTTTTTATCTGCCAGACTATATGCCTTCCCCTCCTGGTGAAATCATACCCCCTCAGTTGAACATGATCAGGAACGAACATCTGTGAACTTAACCAGGTGTCACATACTTACTTGCATTCCTTGATGGAGGCCTAATTTCTCTGCTGTAACATGGTCCCCTCTCTCCTTGTGTCTGCTGTGGCCCTCCAACCCCATCCCTCCAGTATATAATCCTTGCAATTACTGTATGACATAGGTTTACCTTTGAGTGTCTCAATGTGGGCTGGGCGAGTTTGGTACTAGGAGCCACCTATTAGGGAGTACATATGGGGCTCAATTTTCTGGGTTTGGGATACTTCACTTAATATAATTGTTTCTAATGACATCCATTTCCCAGCAAATTCCAGTAATTAATCATTTTTGATGGCTGAGTAGTACTCCATTGTATAGATGTACCACTGTTTCCTTATCCACTCATCAATTGTTGGACATTTGGGTTGATTCCATGACTTTGCTATTGTAAACAGTGCTGCTATGAACATGGTCGTGCTTGTGTTATTGAGGCGAACCTCTGCTGCATGGGGGGTTATTCCCAAAAGTGGAATAGCAGGGTTATATAGCATTTCAATCTTTAATTTCTTAAGAATCTCCAGACAGCTCGCCAGAGTGGCTGTATGAGCCTGCATTCCCACCAGCAATGTAGGAGAGTTCCCCTCTCTCCACATCCTCTCCAGCATTTGGTGTTGTTTGTATTGTGGATTTTTGCCATCCTGACCAGGGTGAGATGATATCTCAGGGAAGTTTTGATTTGCATTTCCCTGCTGGCTAAGGAAGTAGAGCATTTTTTAAGATATTTGTTAGACATTTTAATGTCATCCCTGGTAAAATATCTTTTAAGTTCCAGTGCCCATTTTTTAAATGGGCCATTAATTTCCTTGGTGTTTAGTTTTCTAAGTTCTTTGTGGACTCTGGATGATAGGGCTCTATCAGATATGTGGTAGTGAAGATTTTCCCCCATTCTGTGGGTTGCCTTTGTACTTCAGTTACAATCTCTTTATCTGAACAGAAGCTCTTTAATTTCACAAGGTCCCAACTGTTGAGAGTTGGTAGCAGTGACTGTGCCATTGGATGTCTGTTTAGGAAATGTTGGCCTAGCCCAATCAGCTCAAGGGAGTTCCCTATCCTTTCAACTATGGGTTTTATAGTCTCTAGCCTGATATAAAGGTCCTTGATCTATTTGGAATTAAGTCTTGTACATGGTGACAAGTACGGGTCCAGCTTTAATCTTCTGCATGTGGAGATCCAGTTTTGCCAGCACCATTTGTTGAAGATGCTGTTCTTTTTCCATTGAATTCTTTGGGCTCCTTTGTCAAAGACCAAATGGCTGTAATTTTGTGGGCTTATATCTGGGTCTTCAACCCTTACCCATTGATCTGTGTGTCTACTTTGGAGCCAGTACCAGGCTGTTTTTATAACTATGAATTTGAAGTATAGACTAAGGTTTTGTATGGTAATACCTCCAGCAGTGTTTTTGTTACTCAGAATTGTCTTAGTATCCTGGGTCTTTTGTGCCTCCATATGAATTTTGAGATTTTTTGGTCAAATTCTTTAAAGAATTGCTTTGGGATTTTAATTGGTATAGCATTGAATTTGTATATTGCCTTTGGTAGGATGGTCATTTTTACAATGTATATTGCTTTGGTAGAATGGTCATTTTTACAATGTTGATTCTGTCAATCCAGGATCATGGGAGGTCTTTACACCTTCTGGTGTCTTCTGCTATTTCTTTCTTTAGGGTTTTAAAGTTTTCATTGTAAAGGTCTTTTACCTCCTTGGTTAGGTTTATACCAAGGTATTTCATTTTTTTAGGGGCTATAGTAAATGGGATTGTTTCTCTCAAGGCTTTTTCACTTCTTTCATTCTGGGCATATAAAAAGGCCGCTGATATTTGCACATTTATTTTGTATCTTGCCCCCCTGCTGAACTTCTCAATTAGTTCCAGGAGCTTCCTGGTGTAGTTTCTGGGATCACTCAGGTATAAAATCATGTCATCTGCAAATAGGGATAGCTTGAGTTCTTCCTTGCCGATTTGAATCCCTCTTATGTCCCTTTCTTGTCTTATGGCTTCAGCTAAGACTTCAAGTACAATATTGAATAGAAGTGGTGAGAGTGGACAGCCTTGTCTAGTTCCTGATCGAAGTGGGAATGCTTCCAATTGTTCCCCATTGAGCATAATCCTTGCTGTGGGCTTGTTGTATACAGCTTTTATTATATTGATAAAGGTTCCTTCCATTCCTACTGTCTCTCCGCGTTTGGATCATAAAAGGCTGTTGAATCCTGTCAAAGGCTTTTTCTGCATCTATGGAGAGTATCATGTGGTCTTGGACTTTGGACTGGTTTACATGACGAATTACATTTATTTATTTGCGTATGTTGAAGCAACCTTGTGTGCCGGGGATAAAGCTTACTTGGTCCCGGTGAATGATCTTTTTGATATGTTTTTGAATCTGATTTTCAAAGACTGTTGAGAATCTTTGCATCTGTGTTCATCAGAGAGATCGGCCTATAGTTTTCTTTTTTAAGTGAATCTTTATTAGGTTTTGGGATTAAGATGATATTAGCTTCATAGAAGGAATTTGGTAGTGCTCCTTCCTTTGCTATTTGATGGAACAGTTTAAGGAGTATTGTTGTTATTAACTCCTTAAATGTCTGGTAGAATTCTGTGCTGAATCCATCTGGTCCAGGACATTTTTTGGTGGGAAGATTTGAGATTACTTCTTCAATTTCCTTATATGTTACAGGACTATTTAAATAATTCACAACTTCCTGATTCAATTTAGGTGGTTGTGTTTACTTAGAAATTCATCCATCTCTTTTGTGTTGTCAAACTTGACAGAGTACAAGTTTTTGAAATATGACATAATTCTCTGGATTTCTTGGGTATCAATAGTGATAACTCCATGTTCATTTCTAATTTTGTTAATTTGGGTTTTCTCTCTCTTGCTTTTGGTTAACTTAGCTAGGGGTGTATCAATTGTATTGATTTTTTCAAAGAACCACCTTTTTGGTTGATTTTTTCAGTCTTTTTTTAGTCTCGATTTCAGATATTTCTCCCCTTATTTTGCTAATCTCCTCTCTTCTACTACTTTTGGGATCAGATTGCTCAAGTTTCTCTAAAACCTTAAGCTGCATTGTTAAGTTACTTATCTCTGATGTTTCCATTTTTTTGATGTAGGCATTAAGAGCTATGAACTTACCTCTTAGGACAGCTTTCATTGTGTCCCAGAGAATTGGTAAGTTGTATTTTCATTATTGTTCACTTTCAGGAAATCTTGAATTTCCTTTTTAATTTCTTCCTGAATCCAGTTCTCATTCAGCATCATATTGTTAAGTTTCCAGGAGTTAGTGTATTTTCTCTTGTTTGTTGTGCTGTGGATGTCCAGCTTTAGGCCATGGTGGTCTGATAGGGCACAGGTTAGAATTTCAACTTTTTTGTATATGTGCAGATTCATTTTGTGGCTCAGTATGTGATCTATTTTGGTGAAAGTTCCGTGTGCTGCTGAGAAAAATGTGTATTCTTTGGTGCATGGGTGAAAAGGTCGATAGAGATCTGTGAGGTCCATTTCTTTCAGGGTTTGATTAAGGACCAAAGTGTCTCTGTTAAGCTTTTGACCTGTTGATCTATTCCATGTTGAGAGGGAGGTGTTGAAGTCCCCAAGAATTATTGTTTGGGGATTGATTTCTTGCTTTAGATGATGTAGGGTTTTCTTAATGAATGTGGAGGGGCCCAGTATTGTGATGTCTTCCTGTTGAATTGTACCTGTGACTAAAATGTAGTATCCATATATGCCTCTTATGATTTTCTTTGGTTTGAAGTCCACATTGTCTGACAGCATAATTGCTACCCCTGCCTTTTTTCTGGTTCCATTAGCTTGCAAGATTTTGGACCAGCCTTTCATTCATAGGATGTGCCTATCTTTTGTGGTGAGATGAGTTTCCTGAAGGCAGCAGATTGTTGGATTGTCGTTTTTAATCCAAGTTTGTAATCTGTGTCTCTTAATCAGTGAGTTAATACCATTGACATTTAATGTTATAATGGAGAAATTATTTTTAATTCTGGACATTTTTTATGTTTAGTAGATTTTGTGAGCATGTTGTTTGATATTTATGTTTTGGTGGTATTATACTTCCCTTCTGTCCTCCTGGATACACTTGTTCTTTTCTTCAGGTTTGAGTATCATTTCTAGCATTTTTTGAAGGCCCAGTTTGGTAGACATGTATCCCTTCAAGTTGTCTTTGTGCTGGAAAACTTTTCTTTCTCCCTCAATCATGACAGATAGTTTTGCCGGGTATATCAGTCTGGGTTGGCATTTTTGCTCATTTAATACTTGAAGTATGTCTTTCCAAGCTCTTCTTGCTTTTACTGTTTCCATTGAATAGTCATTTGTTATTCTAATAGTTTTACCTTTAAAAGTGACTTGCTTTTTTTCTCTTGAACCTCTCAGCACCTTTTCTTTTTCTTGAATGTGGAGTGTTTTGACTATTATTTGCCGTGGCGATTTTCTATTTTGGTCAGTATCTGTTTGGAGTGAGAAATGCCTCTTGTATTTGGATAGGCCTCTCATTCTTTAGTTGTGGGAAGTTTTCCTTTATGATGAATTGAAATATTTCCTCTGGTGTGGTATTTTGGGATTCTTGTTCTGATATTCCATGAATGCGCATGTTAAGCTTCTTCAGGGTGTCCCATATTTCTTGAATGTTCCTCTCCAGTATCTTTTTGGCTTTAACAATCTCTTCCATTGAACTTGTTAATTCTCCCACTTTGTCTTCATGATCTGAAATTCTATTTTCTGCTTCATTTGTTCTGCTGATAAGACTCTCTGTTGAGTTTTGGGTTGAAGATAACTTGTCCATTAGTTCAATTTTAAACTCTGCCTGAGACTGTTTTAACTGCTCTATACCTATTTTTGTTTCTTGAACTGTTTTTCTCAACTCCTCCAGGTGCCTGTTGTGTTCCTGTTCAAAGTGGTTGATACGGTTGTTTAACTCTTCTTGGATTTACTCTTTCATAGTATTAATCATGGTAATGATCATACTCTGAAAGTAGTTATGTTGGGTCTGGCTTTCATGGCTATTTTCTGTGGATTTGTTCTGGTCAGAATCCATCGTTACTGGATTGATTCTTTCGATAGGAGATTGGTCTTCTTGGGTTTTGTTTCTCATGGTTCTGGACTTTGACTTCTACATTGTTGTTTTGTTTTTTAGGACCTTTCAGTTTCTGTGTGTTTTTCACTGAACCGATGTAGTTGGTATTTTGGGGTGGCTGTATGAGGAAGTTGATCTACAGCAGTGATACTAGAAAGGATCAGTAAGGTGAAAAGAAAAAAAAAAAGGAAGTTTACTTATCTTTGGGCTGGATGTGAAGAATCTCACCCATGTGATATAATGGTTGTAGTGGAGTCCAGATGTATGGCCTGTGTTCCCTTTGTTCCTTAGAGTTTTGCTTGAGTTTCCTTTGGACTCTATTGAATTCTGAGTAGCAGTGTGTCTTCCGTGGACCACGAGCGTAGGTCCCCGGTGGACCACAGAGGCACAGGGTCTTATGTTGATTGCACAATTGTTCACCTGTGACCTGGGGGGGAGGGGCGGAGGCGTGCAGGTGCGAGAGGGCGTGAGGGGCTGGGGTCTGGTGCGGGGCCCGGGGGCTAAGCTGGTGGCCACACGAGTCCTGCTGGCCGGGTGGCTCCGGGGTGGAGGGCTGGGCTCGGCTGGGCTGGGCTGGGAGGGGCTCTCTTGCTCACTCACTCACCTGGGAGGATGGCGGGGTTCGGCATGGAGGGGGGTGGGGTGGTGGGGGTAAAGCCGGCGGCCCCACGGGTGCTGCTAGCCGGGCAAGAGCCAGAAAATTTGAAAAGACCTGTAAGTGAGAAGATGAGAAGGTATTGTTAGGGTGAAACCTTTTAAAGGATGAGATTTAAGGCCCCAGGACAAGAGTGATAGAGGGAATAATTGGGAAGAATATGTAGCAGGGAAGAAGGTATGAGAGAGAGGAGGAGGGACATCAGAGATAGGTCGGACAGAGGGATTTATAGAAAAAAAGCAAAGTTTGTGTGAAGTAACCCAAAAGGAACATCCTATGCCAGTAATATTTTTAAAAATAGTCTTTTAATGAAAGGAACAAGAATTGACAGTCTCTATGTTAGGAGCAAAAGCCTTGAGCTAATCCACTTAGAACCAATGGACATAATTATACTAGAAGTTTACTAATGAAAAGATAATAATGGAATCTTCTCCCCTACCATGTGAGATGATAATGTATTGACTTAATGTTATGGCTTTCTTTCCAAAAGATGCAATTTTGAACCACAAATATATAATGCATATTATCAAAGATTGCAACCTGGAGATCTTGTCATTTCCTTCTCCATAGGCATTTGACAAAATAATCCACTTGGAAATTTTGGATGATAACCAGGATACTATGTTTTCTTGGGGTTAGGCTTTCCAAAAAGACTTGAACTTATTTTTAACAATAAGAGAAAGATCCCAAAATAATAGAGACAAAAGAACATAGGCAAATAGATGAATAAGACAATTGTGGAAGAAAAATCTTAAAAGGAAGGGAAAAAAGTACATAGGACTTAGATAGGGGTAATACAGCAAAGAGGAAACAAAATGCAAATGGCTGAGGTAAAGAAATCAACAACCTTACCCAACTGGACAATGCAAGCTGCAAGTCTGATAATTTAGTGGAGTAACGTGGTATGTAAGGCCTACAGGTAGTCAAATACTCTCTGAATGGGTTCTAACCCACCCATCTTTATTGTCAGGGAACACATGCCTGGTATTCAAAATCTATCCAAGCAACATTGGAAGGGGAGAAAATAGACACTAGAGAGGAACAGATCCCTAGTGTTAACTATAAATTATCAGTAATGAACTACCATCTAAATATTTATTATTATGCCCTGAGACTAAAAAAAAAAACTCATAGCACTTAACCAAGGTGTATCTTGTTGCATTGGAACATTAGAGTTGCAGATAACCACAAGTGGCCAGAATGCAGTATTGGAAGCCCTGGAATTCTCAGACTTATTCATATCAACAAAATCTCTCCCCATCCCAAAGTTCAGAGTACCATGTAAAAGAGAAATGTAAGATTATGAGAGCATAAAGGTGAGGAGGTGTATGGCGAGCCAATCCATTTACCACATAGCTACTGGATCTGGGAGCTCTTTGCAATGAGATCTTTTACCACCGGCTCTATACAATAGCTAACAAATCCATATTTCCCCATGGACCAGCAAAGATCTCAGGAGAAATCACTACACTCAGAAAGAATTCCTGGGGCAGGCTGTGGACAAAAGAAGGTAAGCCTCCCCTTGCACGTTTATCCAATGAAGGGCCACATATAATAGCACATCCCTTAGTATCATGGACACCACAAAGGGAGCCTGTGATCAACAAATGCAGAGGGATGAAAGGACAGAAGAGAAATGACTGGCTTGGTGAAGGAAGGGGAGGGTGGAAGAGGAGAGTGAAGGGCAAGGACATAAACTCATTTTGTTTGCATATAAAAAATTCTTTAAAAATTAAACATCTGAATGAGTTGATTCAGGTATTTCAAAGTTTTAGCGGACAGTTGGTTTATAAATTGTTATGTTAGATTTCAGTGTCAACTTGACTGTTGCAGGCTGTTGGGGTACAGCTGTGAATAATCAATTTTTGGAGCAGGCCCCTGAACAAGTCTGCAAGTACTTGCTTAAATGATGTGGGAAACCCAGCACATAGTGGATGGTACTTTCCAGTGGTGGAACAGATAATAGGTAGCACAGAGAGGAGGTACTTGCTGTTCCTTTATACTGCATGAACTTGCTGTTGAGTCTACTCTTCAAGCATCCTTGCCTTCTTTATTGCTGTTGCTGCTGCCGCCACTATCCTTGGTTTACTCAGAGTTCCATCCTTTTGACCTTGCTGCTCTTCCTGCTGCCTTTAGAACCTGGTCTCATAGGTCTTGCTGCTGTTCACTGTTCAATGCCATCATTGGAGCCCAGATGTTCTTCACAGATGTTGGAGCCCATGGTCTTCAACACTTCAGTGACATAAAGGCTCCAAATCTTTTGCAGATCTTTTGGCTATGTGAGTCATTCCAGTCAAGAACAAAGCAGCTATAGGCAGCTACATTTAAGAACTCTACTTTTATCGTGAATTTATTTAATAAAGTTTAATATATATTGCATACTTACAATTCTGTTCTTCCAAAGAACCCTGACTAATATGTCAACAAAATATATACTGTAACACCTTTGGATCCAGGCTATTTAGAGTCATCTTCCTTTTCAACACAGTCACAAAAGCTTATAGACAAATTTTGCATTATGTAAGGATAGCACCAGTAATAGTCAAATAAAAGTCTGCACATGCACATATACATGTAGCTTTTCCTTTTTTAATAAAAAGGAGAAAATATAAAAATTTCATGGTAGTTTAAATCTGTATTAAAATTCATTAAAACCTATATTGAATTGTCAAATAAATAATATTAGAAAATCAAGTTTATGTACAAGTTTCTTGGTATTTAACATTTGTTACATACATGTAAGCATATTATACCAATAGTTGGCCAGTATTAGAGAATTTAGTTTTAATTTGCTAATTCCAGTACAAAAAGAAAAAAAGAAACTATGTTAACTCAGATCATAACACATTTTAGCTTGAGATTTGAATATTTAATCAAATTTAAATGTATTACTTATCTTTTGAAATATTTATATTTTAATTTCTGTACTAAAATTTAACAAAGCAATTTACACCTGTGGTAGTGATTGTAGTGATACTTTTTTCTATCCATTCCCATGTTATCACTTTAATTATGGATTCTCAGAATTTTTGAATGAGAGCAATGGAATCATAAAGTCCTAAATTAATTAAGCATTCTATAATGTTTCTAAATATGTCTCTGGTGAAAAATTCCTTCTCTCACTCTTGCTGACTCCTCCTTACATTCAGTACAGATTATGCTCATCCCTACTGGAGTTCCAGCAAACTTCTTGGCAGCACGGAGAGTTTCAGATGGAAACCATATAAAAACGATGTCAGAAAAAAACATAGGATCCCAGATAAATGAGTTTTTTGACATTCTGTAATACCATACTTGGCTGTTAAAAACTACTACTAAAAACCCTTGAAAGTTTATTTTGAGAGTAAAAAGAATTATTTTATTAAAATTAATGATATATCCAATTAAACAGAGCAATTTTCTTTGTAGCATAAGTACATAGAACATGTCAATTATTGTTTTGTGTTCATCTGCTTATTTAGAAACAATGACCTCCTTGCCTAGACAGACAATTCAGGTATTATAACTTGAATCCCAATAAGGAGCAACAACAATCCAGAATGATCTCTTATGTCAGCCTTCCACACACATGAATACTTGGATATCCTCTTGTACACATATATACCAACACACACGTGTCCACTCATGTGCACGTGCATGCACGTGCACACACACACACACACACACACTACACACAAACATGTAAAACTAAACTAAAATAAAAATAGAAATGAAGTCTTCCTGTGCAATCGCTGTAATCTTAAACTCATGAATTTCCTTCCTCAGTCTTTCTGGGATCATTGGTATACATCACCATGCTTGACATAGCAGTTATTTTTCTATAATGGAACTTTTAAGATGTATTTACTTTATCTGTCTATCTATCTATCTATCTATCTATCTATCTATCTATCTATCTATCTATCTATCTGCCTGCCTGCCTGTCTGTCTATCTATTTTTTTTTTTGTGTGTGTGTGTGTGTATTTGAGGGCACTATGTGTGCTTTTCGAGGCCCAGGGTTGACTTCAGGAATCATCCTGCATTGCTTTACCTCCTCTTTGCTTTGCTCTGAAGTTTCCTAGTATCTGCCTTCCAGGATGGGAAGTGCAGACTGCCGCCATTTTCTTCTGGCCTATAATAACATTTTTAAAGAAACATTTTCTTCCACTATACAAATATGATGAGAATTTTTTTACAGTCTTAATAGAGCATGCTTTCTTTTAATTACTATTAGTTCACAGTAGGTCTCTGAACTAGCTTAATGTTAAACTAATACAATCCATCCTTCCTCTCACCACAAACATCTTAAAATGAGCAACTTTCTTAAATGACCTAGATTGAATTTAGCATAGGAGACATCACAACTCTTCCAGTTTCACACAGCAGGTGTTACAATCAAAGGCAGTGTTGACTCCAATAGAGATTGTATTTTGTAGACAAATGTAAGAAAATGGCTAGAGAAAATAAATTCAGCATACAAGGGGACAAAATTTAAGATCTTTGAAGAAAGAAGAGTTCTGATGAAGCTGACCTATTATAATTTAATCTAGAGGTGAATTTTCTAGTTCATTTAATCCTTAACCTAATCTACTTATGGTTATTTTTTATTGTTTCCAGCTAATAACCAATTGTATAAATTTGAGGCATTTTTAATTATAGAGAATATGCACATATCTGTTTCTTTTATCTTCAAATAACATGGATAAAATGATATGCTCAAATTAGCCTTTCTAGAAAGCATGGTTGTTTAAGAAGTTAATGATACAATTCATTCTCACTCATACTTTGCAAATCATGTTTTGGATTTGTTTGAATTTCAGAATCCTAAATTATGTTTGTGTTTATCGTCTCTCTCCTTCTTCAGGTGTTATTTCCATGGTAATTAATCATTTGACAGAACAGGAAAGTAAGTGTTTATTTTCCTAGTTAAAATTTCTTAAGTATTGATGAGGGAAACAGCTGGAACAAGTTCTTACAAATATGAACAAGGTAAAGTATGGCGCTAGTAAACTTTAAAACAATACTCAAAGTACTAAGTCCAAGTAGTTTAATCTCCTATCATGTAGAAATTGTGATAATTCTTAAAAAAAAACAGTGAAACTGTCTGTTCCAACATCCAAACTGAGAATGAATCCAGACTACATTCTAATAGTCCTCCAATTTTACAGCTGAATATTTGTCTTATGTGCATTGTATTTGAAGGTTTTCAATTCTTAACACATTAAACACAAAATTCATATGTGTGTGTATGTGTGTGTGATATTTGTTGCTTGAAATTGCCAAATTTGAAATAGGCATCTAAATAATGAGTAGCCAAAACAATGTATGAAATAAAGTAGAGAGTATTCTACATTTCAAATTTAAATGAATTGGTAAATGCTAATATTTTATGTTTCAGTACTATTTGATTAGGTTATCAAAAATACTATCTAAAATAAAAGACAAGACAGGTAAACATGAAAGATTTTCCTGGAGGAATCAGTGGTCAAGCCTGGGCATTGCTAATTTTAAGTCAAAGTACAAACTACAAATAATGTATTAATTTTACAGAACTGTTGACTAAAGTCACTTTGTGTTTTATTTATCCTTTAAACTACTCTCAGATAATTCTTGTTTTACTCCTTTGAATGGGTCAGCTTTATATGACTTGTTCTTTACTTCATGTATCCAAGATGAAATCTGCAAAAAGAGAATTTAAGTACTCCATAAGGCACTTCTGAACTTCTGTAATCCAAACTTCAATGTTTGCCACTTTAACTCAGAAGTCCAACTGAAATGACAAAGTTCAGTCTCAAATATTTCCTGATGTGTTCAGCAACAGATAAATATGGCGAATTAAGGGCAGCATTATCCCTGCCTCTTCACAAGCAGCTTCATACTCACAGTTGTCTTAGACCTTTTCTCACGGGTCATCTGATCTTCAGCTTCCCTCTTTCTGTTATGGGTTCCTCTGTAATCTACTTCTGTCCTCATAGATGAAACAGCGAAATTTAAAATAATGGGTATTGTCAAAAAAAAACACTATCAAAGAAACTATAGTATGTTATCAATTATGAAAATTATAAAAATGAAGTTTTAATTTTGTTCTAACCCTATATTTCAAATTAACTAACTGGATTTGACATTCTTTTCCTTGAAATATTGATTTTCTTTATAATCCAAAAAATGTATATGAAGTTCAATGTGAAAGATTCAAGTAAAATAACCAACGAAATTTATAAATGCCAAATTTTATTTTATATAATACATCAGATATTTCTGCCAGGATGGATAAAGTGGCAAACCCATTACACAATAGGCAAAAACTAAGCAGTAATTCACCAAAGAAAATCTGCTCTTGCGTAGAAAGTTGCTGTTAGAGATCACAAATGAATACAAAAATATATGTAATTAACCCAATTTTTAGCATAACCAATGAAGGGCAACAAATTTACCTAAATATAAAATTTAATTGAAATTCAATGAAAATCAATATATTGAAATGTGTATATTCAATGTTATTAACATGAAAACAATGAAACTACATTCTTAGGAATTTTTTATTATTTATTTATTTATTTATTTCTGCTCATACAAACTTAATACGTACACCGGTCTCCTCCCTCTCTCCACCCCTCCTTGGACCCCCTAGCTCCTTCCCCCTTTTACCCTTCCTTTCTCCCCCTCCCTCCCTATCTCCTAGTGCCCCCTACCCCCATCACTGGAACATCCTTTAATGTGTATGTCAAACTTTCCTCTGGGTCCTCCTCTCTGATGAGGTGTAAGGACTCAGTGGCATTTCCTAGAACTCTTTCTTGTGTTCCCTATAAGTATAGGAACACAATTGTGGCGGTTAATCCCTAGCTTCTAAGGATCCTAGTGCCTTTAGTCCATGCCAGACTTTGAGGGGTCAATAATATGTTGGTCATTGCGCAGATCATGCAAAGTCCTAGTATGATTGCTTCGGACCTAACTTTTGTGTAGTATCTTGCATATCATTACTCCTCCCCATCCTTGTGCTCTTACAATCTTACCACCCCCTCTTCCACAAATTTCCCTGAGCTCCAGGATGGGGAGAGATTAGACTGGCCTGGTTCCAGGTGGTGATACAGAGTCTCTGATGTTCTGTTTTAGTTTTGCTGCTCCTGCAATGCCCTTGGCTCCATCCTGATGGGTATTGGAAGTTACCCCCTGGACAGAGATAAAAAGCTGTTAAAATAGAGTCTTATTATAAGAGTATATTCAAAGGTAAATGGAATAAAAATAAGAGACTGCGGTGAGGGGGGGAATCAGCCTCTTATTTGCAAAATGATTACTTTCTATCTGCCAGACTCTACATCCTCCCCTTCTGGTGAGATCATACCCCATCAGTTGCAAATGATCAGGAAGGAAAGTCTGTGAACTTAACCAGATGTCTCATTATGTCCTTAATGGTAGCCTATTTTCTCTGCTGTAACATGATTCCCTCACTCATTGTTTCTGGTGTGGCCCTCCTTCCCCTTCCCTCCTGTTTATAATCTTTGCAATTACTGTAGGTATTACAGAGATTTAACTTTGAGTGTGTCTCTAAGTGGGTTTGATACTAGGATCCATCTATTAGGGAGTACATACGGTGCTTAATTTTCTTCACTCAATTGTTTCTAATTCCATCCATTTCCCAGCAAATTTCATTAATTCATCATTTTTGATGGCTGAGTAGTATTCCATTGTATAAATGTACCACATTTTCCTTATCTACTCATCAACTGTTGGACATTTAGGTTGATTCCATGACTTTGCTATTGTAAACAGTGCTGCTATGAACATAGTCATGCTGGTGCTATCGAGGTGAATATTTCTTATTTGGGGGGGGTTATTCCCAAAAGTGGGAGAGCAGAGTCATATGGCATTTCAATCTTTAATTTCTTTAAGAATCTCCAGACGGCTCGCCAGAGTGGCTGCATGAGCCTGCATTCCCACCAGCAATATAGGAGAGTTCCCCTCTTTCCACATCCTCTCCAGCGTTTGGTGGTGTTTGTATTGTGGATTTTTTTCCATCCTGACGGGGGTGAGATGATATCTCAGGGAGCCATCCTGATGGCTAAGGATGTGGAACATTTTTTAAGATATTTGTTAGACCTTTTAATTTCATCCCTGGTAAAGTTTCTTTTAAGTTCCAAGACCCATTTTTTAATTGGGCCATTTGTTTCCTTGGTGTTTAGTTTTCTAAGTTCTTCATGCATTCTGGATAATAGAGCTCTATCAGATATGTGGTTAGTGAAGATTTTTTCCCATTCTGTGGATTGCCTTTGTACTTGAGTTACAATCTCTTTATCTGAACAGAAGCTCTTTAATTTCACAAGATCCCATCCGTTAAGTGTTTGTTGTAGTGACTGTGCTATTGGATGTCCATTTAGGAACTGTTCCTAAAAGGAAATTTTTTCATATCAAAATTACACAAATAAATAAGGTTTTGAGTCTCATTTCTCAATCTTCAGACCCAACATAGTTGAGAAATATTGTTCTAACATTTTTTCTGTTGGTAGCCTTAGTCTCTTTTTAAGGTACATCAGTGTGTAAGGGGTACATATTTTCATGTTGTGTGTACTGGTGAAGGAGTACAAATTTCAGTATGAAGGCAGCAATGGATGGTGTAATGGTTATTCTTAACTACTGCTGTGAGAGAACACCCAAAGTTAAGAAACTTAAGGGAGAAAGGGATATTTATTCAGCTTACAGTTCCAGAGGGCAGATAGTCTCTCAAAGCAAAGGCAGCATGGCTGGCTGGCCAAAGCTGGAGGAGGCTAAGTCACTGCAGACATCTTGGAAGCTAAGAGTTGCAGACTGCTTGCAGCAAAAGCTGACTTGTCCTGGAGGTAGGGTGGGACTAATCCACCTCAAGGCCCACCCCTGTGACTGCCTTCCTCCAGCAAGGCCCGGCTTCTCAAGGTGACATGACCTTGCCAAATACATGAGACAGTGGGGGGCACATTTCAAACCATAACACTATTGTTTGGGCCCAATTTGTGATGAGGGAAACAAGGACTTGTTTGAAGTTGAATTTGAACCAGAAATCTTAAGAGAATAAACCCTTGTTCCCTTAAGACCTTTGATGGTCATTTATCAGCAATTATGCTGGCTGACTCTAACAGAATTTGGTACCCAGGAAGTGGGGTGTTGCTGATAAATCTGACTATGTGGATTTAAGTTCACAGACGTTCAGTTCCTGATCATTTACAACTGAGGGGGTATGATCCCACCAGAAGGCGGGGCATATAGTCTGGCAGATAAAAAGTAATCATTTTGCAAATGGGTGATTGACCCCTCCCTCACTGAGGTTTCCTACTTTTATTACATCTACCCTTGAATGTGTTATTATAACAAGACTCCAGTTTAACAGCTTTTTGTCTCTGACCAGTGGGTGACATACAGTGTCCATCAGGATGGAGTGAAGGGCATTGCAGGAGCAGCAAAACTGTAAAAGAAAATCAACAAACCACAATCTAGAACTTCAGAGACTCTATATCAACCACCTAGAACTAGGCCAGCCTAATCTCTACCCATCCTGAAGCTCAGGGACATTTGCGGAAGAGGGGGCTGTAAGATTGTAAGAGCAAAAGGATGGGAGGAGCAATGATTTGCAAGATTCTCCACACTAGTTAGGGCCGAAGCAATCATAATAGGACTTTGCATGCCCTGTGCAATGTCCAACACACTATTGACCTCACAAAGTCTAGCATCTGCTAAAGGCACCAAGGTCCTTGGAGGCAAGGGATTGACAGCCACAGTAGTGTTCCGATGCTTAAAGGGAACACGAGAAAGGGTTCAGGGAAATGCCACTGGGTCCTTGTACATCATTGGAGAGGAGGACCCAGAGAGTCAGGCATACACAATAAAGGACTCTCTGGGAATTGGGAGGGAGGCACTGGGGGATGGGGAGGGAGGGGAGAGGGAGCAGGGGGTTCGGGGGGAGGAGGAGGGAGGGAGGGAACTGGTCTACCTATTAAGTTTGTATGAGCGGAAATAATAAAAAATTGTATATAAAAAAAGAACGGTTTCGCTAGACAAAGGAAATGCTTGAGAATTTTCACTTTGTGGATTTACAAATACCATTCTTCAGAATTTAGTGGGCCAATTGCATGTCAGTGCTGACAGAGATTGTTTGGGCCCAATTTTTGATGAGGAGAACAAGGACTTTGGTAAAGCTGAATTTAAAGACAATGGACTAGTTTGCTTGACAGAGGAGAGCTGTGTTGGCAGCCTTGAAGGTTTGGATGTGCAAAGAGCAAGCAGCAGAATATCTGCTGCTGTTGGAGAAATGAATATCAGTGAAGGAGAACCTAGTGACTTGTATTAGGATGGTAGAAGACATGAAAACCACTGTATGGCAAGTTCGTGGTTTGGAAACTCAAATTCCTTCAAGGGTCGAAAGCCCAAGTTAAAGCCATTTCTTGCCCTTTGGACATTTGGCTGCCTAAAAGAGGTTTTTCCAGCATCGGCCCATAAAACTTGGTACACCTGTGGCTCGAGTGGACTAAGCTAAATTTTGAAGTCGCTTCAGAGTCTGGCAGCATCCCCCAGGTGGTACTGGTTTTGGTGAACAGTTTGAGGGGTTCATGGAAAGCAGCAAAACCTTGGCACCAAGTGGCAGGCATAGAGTTCCTGTGAGAGAAGGTGAAGCTTATAGCTGCAGAGGCAAACCCAGAGTGTTGGATATGCCAGAACCATGGGATGTATGCTGAGGACTATTGCGGGTTTAGATTCAGCCTGGTTCAAAGGAACTCTGCTTTTACAACTTTGAGCTGCAAACAGGGACTGGGAATTCCTGAAATCTTTGAGCCACTGTGATTACATTATGAGCAACAGAAGATGGACATTGAAGTAAAGGATGCGGTAGTTGGTTTTCTGGACTTTGATCTTTTTAATGTTTTCTTATTATTTAAAATCTTTCTGTTTTAATGTTTTATCTGTTTTAAAGTATTTAACTTATTTCTTATTAAGAAGGTTAAGAACTTTGAACTTTTAAAATGTTGAAACTGAATTTTTAATGAGACAACATTTTAAATTTGTCCATGAAATGTATTTGTATTGTTTTTTATTTTTTTATTTATTCAATTGTGTGTGTGTGCATATGTATGTGCACATGTGTGCACGCATGCGCACACGCGCATGTATGTGTGTGTGTGTAGAAACACGGACGAATTTGGGAATCACCATGGATGCCTCCACCTCCTTGTTTACTCTGCCCTGGGATTCATAGGCTCTGCCCTACCAAGACCAGAAACGCAGGCTGCCCCCACTTCCACCTGGGGTCTATACGTGGGATCTGGGATCCGAACTCAGGACCTTCCTCCTGCAAGGCATAGGTTTAATCCCTGAGCCACCTCTCCAGCCCGAAATGTATTTATATTTTTAAAGATAACTTTTAACATCTGTGGGGACAAGGAAGGGTTACAGTTTAAGAGTGCTATTGTTTTTGTGTCAAGTTGACAAGGGGTGGAATGTCATAGTTAAGCACAGGTGTCAACTTGACTGTTGAGAGTCTGAGCTCTGGGCACAGTTGTAGAGTTGATGGTTGAGTTAAGCCCAGAGCAAACCTGAAGGAGATTGTCTAGCTGATGGGGAAGACCCAGCCCATGGTGTGTGGGAATAGGCCCTGGATAAATCACAGAGAGCTGGTTGAGTTGGCATCCTTCTGTTCACTTGGCCAGACTTGCTGGTCTGACAAGTAAGTATTGTCCATCTCTCAGCTATTATGTAGTGATGGTGTGGCCAATTCCCTCATCCCTGGTATTGGTGCGTGCTCTCCCATCAAGCTGGACTGAGAACTGTAACAGGACTCTCATAAGGAAATAAACCCCTTGTTCCCTTAAGCCGTCTGATGGTCATTTATCAGCGATACAGGTGAACTGCAATAGATGGATTCTTTTTCCTCAACTCCTCTCCAAGCTAACAACTTGTTTACACTAGCTATCCAACAAGCTCCAGGAATCCTCTTATTTTCAGGCCCTCAATATTCAATTGCTGATGTCCCTATCCTTGGAGCTATTAATCGGTATTGGGGATCAAATTTAAGTCATCATGAATGTATAACAAGCATTTGACCAACTGACTTCAACACCCCTCTGCTTTCTTACATGTTGCAAAGGAATTTTCTCTAATCTTTCTCCTTAGTGTTACAGCAAAATATTTATGGTAGAGATTACTTTGGGTAATCTTTGCTTAATGTCTCACATTCAAATAGGAGAAAAAGAAAAGGAAGCCCTTTATATCCTATTGAAATTACTTGAATTGAAGTGTTGGGAGACTTACAATAACTAAGCTGTGACAACACAGGAGCTGACCAGATATGTCCAGACCTACATAACACGAAGCAATAAGCAATTAGAACACAGAGCCATGAATTTGGAGGACATAGTTTATTTTCATTGAATCTGAAAACAGGACTTGAGGTAAGTTGCATATCCAAATATACAGACAAATGTCATAATATTGGACAATGAAGAATAGGAAACAACTCATGAGTTATGCTTTACCAAGTATCAATCTCAAAGAAATAATACCAATACAGATTACATGGGGAAAGAGAAGCAAAGTCCTTGGTCTTGTCATGCCTGAGAGCTCTCACATCAGCTGGAGAACCTGGAGCCTGTCAATGGGGATGTAAGCTCTTTGTAGGTAAGAGATGGAGTGATGATGTAATCACTATAATAAAAGAATGCACAATATCTTGGCTTCTCCATTCTTTTTGTGTGCTCAGCTATATTAAATTTTGCAAATTTAATTTGATGGTGGTTGCCAGGAGATCATAATGTTAGACTAGCATGAACAATTTAAACCTCCTCAAGAACTTTTGGAAAACAGGACAGTTCTCACCCTAATCTCAGAAATACCCAATGTCATTTCATTCACTTCAGATGCTGAGTTAAAAATCTCTATCAAGTGGAATCTGCCTTTGTTCATCCTTTGCCAGAATGAAGTGACAGTCTTTAGGGGAGAAAAGTTTATCTGTAGGATTGCTTATAATTTTATAATGAAAACTACAACAGATTTGTAATTTATTAGCAAATACTTCTAAATGTGTATCTGTGAAACTATAACAATTAGTTATTGTAATATTTGTTGGATCAAATATCAAAAAATGATATGTCTTATTGCACAAAGTAAGAACACAAATTGTGTTTGCAAGCAAACACTCCCAGGATTAATAGATTCAGTTTCCAGAAATGAAAATCCATTATAACTGATCAATTATACTATATTCTAATTTTGCTGAAACATAAACTCAGGAGATGTATCAAGTATTTGTCCATTTTATTTTTCATAATTTGAATAAATGGCACTGTAATTAATAATAGTTCCTTTGCCAACTTCAGCAAATAAATGATTTTACAACATACAGCATACTCCCACATATGCATATACATAGATAATATGGGATATATAGACTAGCTCAGAGTGGCAGAAGCTTAAGCACTCTGAGCTGCTAAGAAATTCAGCTTCTTGCAAAGTTTGCCTTGACATAAAGGCATTGCTTTCTGTGTTTAAGTTCAGAGATGCCAACATTTAACTCTGTTATCAGTAAAAATCTGGGCATCTCACGTTTCCACAACTAACTGAACAATTTTATAATTAACAAAGGGGCAATTGTCAGTTGAAAAAGAAATCTATACTATATGAAAGTCACCATCTTGTAAGTTTACTGCCGAATTAGCTATAAAATTATAATCTCTTTTTCATAAAATGAAGCATGTTGTACCTTGATTCATTTTGTATCAACAAAGTATATCCAAAAAAATAAATTGTATTTTATATTCCTCAGCAGTTTCTGTTGTAGCTTCAGAACTTTCTGTTCTATTAAAGATATACATTTAGATTGTTCTACTAAAGACAGATTTTAACTGACTAAAATTTGAATATTCATATTTTGTCAGAAAATTGACATGACTATGGGCTAAACTTAAATTCCATGAGAAAATTGTCATTATTTTACACTTAACTTATTTTTATTGAAATATAAGCTACATATATCAAAGTAAATATACAGATATGTGCCAAACTGGTACATGTTTTTACTTTCAAATTCATATTTGAATTATTTCTTTTGACAGATTTTTACAGTAATAACAAAAATTTACTTTCCAGAGAGATTAATTTGTCCTTCTGAACTTTCCTCTTCTAATTGCTTCCAGTGCATTCTTTCGTCCAAGAAATTGCACTTTTCATCTCCAGACATTCTATTTGGCTCATATCTCTACCATCCATGTCTATTCATAAGATATGAATGCTTTCTTGCCCACACATGCCTGTGGAAATCAGTTATAATGGCTTAGGGGTTTTCTCTACTGATTATATCATTTGCATCATTTTTTGATTCTATTGTCTTTTTTTTCCTTATACACTATGTTCCCTTCTCATTTTCATCCCTGGTAATTTTATCTCTTATTTCACATGTGGATGTCATATTGTTAGTTACTGTACATCTTTTTATTAAGCATTTTTTTAGTTTTGTTCTGGAAGATTGCTAAGAAAGAGTTTATTCTTTTGAAACTTGCTTGTCAATTTTATTAGACACAACCAAAATAGAATTTAGTTTAGGTTTGATCTGACTGCACTACTAAGACTAGACATATGTGTATTTAAGCCACTGGTGCTATATTCATTAAACTATATCAAATTGTGTCTGCGTAATTACTGAAGCAACAAAGGAAATATTTACATCATTTTCTCTCTGTCACTATGGTAGCTAACATACTAAAATATTTCACAAATATGAAGTCCATTGTGGTAGCAAAAGTAAAAAAAAAAATTAAGCCTTTATTTTGTGTTTTTTGTTTTTTGTTTTGACAGTAGTACTTTCCTGAATTATACATATAGAGCTTGTCACCGATGTTTATGGATGATCATTGCAAATAACAGCCTTTCCAGGTTTATCATCTTTTTCTAGTTTTTCTTTAATGTTAAAAGCCTTGACTTTATTGTTTTCATCATTTTATTTGTTTTAGACAGGAAGACACACCAATATTATTCAATATTACCAATAAATTAATTGAATTTTAATAACAAAGAGTTCAAATTTTGTCAGCTCATTAATCACTTTTAAAATTCTGCCTTATATTCATGTTTCTTAGATAACTGATATTCAGTAGAAAGTATTTGAAATGAGTAAAATGTTCAACACCATGTTTATCAATACATGGGTATAGTTCTAATTCGGTTTATAAGTATATTCTAATTTCCTGGAATTTCTTTCTCATTCCTTTGGATTAAATTTTAATTTCCCAATTCCTAATGGGCAATAGTGAGTCAGCTCAGCGGTAATGGTCCCCTTGTACAAACTGACAGCCTGGTTTTATTACTCAAGTTCACATGATGGAAAGGAAGAAATGACTTATGAAAATTGTCCTCTGTGTCTTCCATATATCTGTTTGTCCTCTCACTCTTTCTTTAATAAGTAAATATAATATTGTAAATATATTTCCACAGCAATGACAAGATAAATAAAAAGTATCCTTGTAGCCTAGATATTTATGTTATTATAACATAATGAGCACTCAACCCCTTTTCTCAGTACTTGGACCAGCTGAGTCTACACTCTACAGAAAAAAAAAACACTTCTCTGATTGAAGTCGAGAGCAGCATTGATCTATGGGTAAAATATGAATATTTGGAGGATATTCTGATCACTTTTGTCCATTTTGCAAAACAGCAATAATAGGTTTCCCACTAGGGCCCATGACTTCCCCAGCTCTGAGTGGACCAGGTTTCCAGTATCACACATGAATAGGAGCAGACTCAAGTCCAATCAGAAATGGTTCACTATGCTCATAACAGTCATTCCACTATTACACCAGTACACATATCTTCCTTGGCAGGTGAGCATTATAAGAAGCATCCAGAAGAAAGAAAGATCGTTGATATATTTTCTCTCACTGAAGTCTGTATAGTACCTTCTAACACCAGGAAAGCCAACCAATAGGGAGAAAGTTATCCAATTTTATATTTTGTTCTATCAAAACTCTACAAGAAAAAACTCCAATATTATCATCAATTTCAATTGAGTGAAAGCAGGTTGTGATAATCTCAAAAATAAAGTATCTATTTAGCTAGACAAACTTATCCTTATTTGATATTCTTTAATATTCAGTATCTTGACATCATGGACTATATTGTTCATTTTTTAGACCACTACAGAGCTAACCATTAAAAAGGTTTTCAAACTTTTTTGTACTAAATTAAAGAATTTATCTCCAGAAGAAGAATTTAAAGTTCAATATGTGTTAATCCTAAATTGAAAATCAAACAATAATTCCAAAAGTCTTCAAACCTCGATTCCAACATTTATTTCTTCATCTAAGAGAGCTAAAAGCCTCAAAATATCCTTCTTAAATATAGGTTTTTGGAGCTGGAGAGATGTGTCAAAAGCAGAAGGACATGAGTTCAGATACAAGATATTATATGGAAACCCCAGAATAAAGCGAAAATGAGGTAGAACAATCCAGAATGATTTCCAAAGTCACCCTTGGTCCTCTGCAAGTACACAAAGCCCTCTCTTTGATGTAGACATAAATACACACAAGCTCATTTACACATACACAAAAAACTTAGTTAAAAATGCATATGCTTTTCTGTTTGTGATATAGAAATTATATTAATTCTTAACATTTTCAATATTTGGAAAACTATTTGAAGTGATCATACATTTTACTGAAACAACAGATTTTGTGTAGAATCCTGCTCAACAAATAGCTCACTAGCAAATAATAATAACCTTACCATTTTTTATCCTGATTTCTATGAAAATCATAAACCATGACTTTAACAATATTCACCCATCAAGTAAGGTTATATTTATAAAGAATTTCACAAAATAACTTTTTAAAAAAATTCTTTAGCTAGCTGTCTCAGAGAATTGTACCCAAGGAAATAGTAGAAATAAAGCAAAACTTTTGGTAAAGAAGTTTAGTTAGATAAAAGTCGATGATGCTATGCACATGATGTTTGGGAAAACTGATCTAGCATTACAGAGTTAAGCATGTGGTTATAATTTTGCAATGCCTATGTGAAAATCAAATGATCAAAATGAAAATCAGTTTTCTGGAGCAGACAAAAAGTTTTTGTATTTTCACCTATGGGGAAAAATTATGTAATCTTTATTCACTGAAAATTTGTCTCACTACATTGTCAAAATTGGAACCTGCCTCATCCATAGGTACCTGGAAAGAACTGTTCTGTCATCTCTGCCTCAAAGGAGAAAGTGCCTGTGTGCTGTGTTGATAGTGACACTAAACAAATATTTATACACTACAGATCAGAGATAGAAAATGTCAGCCTAAATCCACCCATGATGGCATGTCTACTGGACAGATGACAAAGTCTGGCTCAGGTTATAAAAGCTTGTGAAAACCTTGAATCATATTTTGTAACCCTTGAAAGAATTCAAGTTGGAGATTAGCACAAACCAGGCTCAGTTCTGTTCATAATCCCCTCTATCTGTTTTCCAGCCAACAAAATGAAAACCTTAAAGCTCTAGTGACAAACAGAGTGTGAAGGGCCTTCTACTGTAGTCAAGGAAAAGATTGTGATTGCTGTGTGCTGAAAATGGTTTCTTTTATTACTATTATTGCTGTTGTTTTTATCTATAGAAATATAAAATCAGCCACTCCATGGCAATATTTTGGTAAAATCATTATTAGAGGTACCATTTGGAAAATTATCTTCCTTCACCATATGCTGAATACATGGAATCTTTTTTTATATGTATGTGTGTTTGTGTACAAGAGGACACTTGAGTGTGTATATGCCTTTGAAGAACCAAGGATGACATTCCGGTTTCATCTACCTCTTTATTGATTTGCTCTGAGGTTTCCCAGGCTCTGTGTTCCTGGGACAGAATTGCAGACTATTGCTATTTCTGCAAAGCATTTTTACACGATATCTGGCTATCTGAACACTGCTACTTTGGCTTGCAAGTCAAAGGACTTAACCCTTGAGTCATAACCCCAGCCCTGAATACATAAAATCAAAATATGAAGAGATGGTAAATTAGTATGAAAGCAAATGCCTATAAGTTTAAGTACTAACACTTTGATCAATTAACATTGAAAGCATTGATGATGGTCCTTCAAGAATTAAAATTGGAGAGTCAATAGAGAAGGGAGAGATGTAGGCAGTGAGATAGAAGACACTGAGCTGGACAGCAGGTGAATATGGAGGCAGTCTGGGGACTGCAGTTGGAAAAGCTGTGCTGGTGACAGGTGAAGTTTCTTCCAGTTCAGTGGGGCTGTTTCAGGAAAGAAGAGCATTAATCTGTGTGAATATCAGGTACTCATCATCTGTTTGAGTTATTTAGAACATGGGCAAAGTTGCAGCATGAAGTCCTCAAGGCAGATCAAGTTGATTTTGGAAATCCTCTTCCTTTCAAGCTTAAATGGGTAGTTGAAGGAATCTTAATGCAACAAAAAATAATGCATATAGAAACAGAAGCTAAGTTGAACAATTTAGAAAAGAAGTGTGGAGAGGATGGTTAGAGATCCCAAATTTTAAGGATAAAATCATATTTAGTATTAAGAGTACTATATATATTAAATATGATAAGAAGAGCAGAAGGACCTGAGTTCGGATCCCAGATTCCATTTAAAAATGACAGGCAGAAGGGGCAGCAGTCTGCACATCTCACCCTAGTGGGCAGAGCCTGGAAATCCCACAGTGAAAGAAAAAGGATGTAGAAGCAATCCAGGATAATTCCTGAAATCACCCTTGGTCCTCCACAGGGATACTCAGTACCTTCTGCTTGTAAGGTAGAGCCCTAACCCCTAAGCCATCTTTCCAGCCCACTAGTGCCCACTCTTAAGTAACTTAACAAGCAAAGCAGTTTTAGATGCCTGGATTCTCTATTAATTTCCACTGGTTTTCTAACATATTAATTCAGGGGATGCTGTAACAATAACAAGATTTCACTAGAGAAATTCTCTTTGTCTCATAGATGCGTAAGCCATACAATGAGTTCACCTTCTTATTTCTATCCATATTTCAATTAGAATTAAGAAACAAGGATGGGCTGTTATGCTTTAGTTAATGATCCAATTATTTTTGTGGAACATTCTGCTAGGCACAGCCTGTCTCATAATTAACTACAATTAAAAATAAAGGAAATTCATTTCACATCTTTAATTGATGGCCATCATACAATTAACTTGAAAATTCTTATTACTGTATTTTTTAAAGTTACATACTTCATATCATACTTTATACTTGAGAAATATTTCTTGAACAACTAAAGTGAACTTTTCCTTTATTTCAAAGTACACTTTGTTTTATAACTTCACCATAAACATGGCATCTGTGTTTTGATCCTTCCTAAAATCAGTTGTTGTTACAAAAAAAGTTTTCTGAATATTGATATTTATAATTGGTGGGAACAATTTTTTCATCATAATTTTGCTGTCACATAGATAAAAATATAGTACAGTTTAATGTAAAATCAATTTTAAAATTAGAAAATAAAAGTGATTTCTATAGTGAAAGAAAACTGTCATTTCAGAAAGGGAAATAAGTTACATAAACCATAATAAGAAATATCTTGTTCATATGTAAACGATACCTATTAATTTGTATTGTTATTGCACTTTTAGCTTACTGTAATTAAATTGTATAAATTTACACAAGTCATTTATATCTCTCTGGAAAGCATTTATACTTATAGAATAGATAGAATTTTTAGCAATGTGCTAAAATTATACATACAAAAGTTTTAGGAATATGTAAATTCCATCCTTTTTACTAAAAGCTGATAATTGCATTAGAAATACACATTTTGTACATTCTAAATTGACACTAATTTTACATCATAAT
The DNA here is from genome assembly GCA_023101885.1 of Typhlomys cinereus. Classification (NCBI taxonomy): domain Eukaryota; kingdom Metazoa; phylum Chordata; class Mammalia; order Rodentia; family Platacanthomyidae; genus Typhlomys; species Typhlomys cinereus. Next base: position 5,448,710 of record JALPQD010000016.1, on the reverse strand, counting down.
TCTTATCATTCTGATATTTTTTTCAACTACAAAGTAAGACACATTCAGTGAAATTTAGAGCTAGATAATAAATTCAAATAAAAATGTTTAAGCATTTTTAAATTTATCCTAGAACACATTTATTTTTATTATCTATGATTTTTTTCTTCCAATTCTTTTGTCTTTCTGAAGATGATTTTGTTAAGAGATTCGAGAAATATATTTAGGAAATAAAGGATGTCATAAGAATGAGATCATCTGGCCTAGTTCTAGGTGGTTGATATAGAGTCTCTGAAGTTCTGGATTGTGGTTTGTTGATTAAAGTCTAGCATCTGCTAAAGGCACCAAGATCCTTGGAGGCAAGGGATTGACAGCACAGTAGTGTTCTATGCTTAAGGGGAACACAGGAAAGGGTTCAGGGAAATGCCACTGGGTCCTTGTACGTCATCGGAGAGGAGGGCCCAGAGGAGAGTCAGGCATACACAATAAAGGAGTCTCTGGGAATTGGGGCGGGAGGCACTGGAGGATGGGGAGGGAGAGGGGAGGGGAGGGGGAGGAGGGGGTGAGGGAGGAGGAGGGAGGGAGGGAACCGGTGTACCTATTTAAGCTTGTGTGAGTGGAAATAATAATAAAAAATGTATCCATTTAAAAAAAAAGAATGAGATCATTATAGAATTTTAATCAGAAAATAATTACATAATGCTTCTATATGTTTATAGAGATATCCAGGCATGCCCTTACTTTAGAATTATAAAGTCGAAGAGACATTAGGTATCCTCATGTCACCTCCTTTGATAACTCCCTGGCTTTACTCTATGTTGTCCTCAGAATTCAAAAGACCTTTAGAGTGTCTCAATGTGGGCTGGGTGAGTTTGGTACTAGGAGCCACCTATTAGGGACTACATATGGGGCTCAATTTTCTGGGTTTGGGATACTTCACTTAATATAATTGTTTCTAAAGACATCCATTTCCCAGCAAATTCCAGTAATTCATCATTTTTGATGGCTGAGTAGTACTCCATTGTATAGATGTACCACTTTTTCCTTATCCACTCGTCAACTGTTGGACATTTAGGTTGATTCCATGACTTTGCTATTGTAAACAGTGCTGCTATGAACATGGTTGAGTTTGTGCTAACGAGGCGAACCTCGGCTGCATGGGGGATTATTCCCAAAAGTGGGATAGCAGGGTCATATGGCATTTCAATCTTTAATTTCTTTAAGAATCTCCAGACGGCTTGCCAGAGTGGCTGTATGAGCCTGCATTCCCACCAGCAATGCAGGAGAGTTCCCCTTTCTCCACATCCTCTCCATCATTTGTCGTTGTTTGTATTGTGGATTTTTGCCATCCTGACTGGGGTGAGATGATATCTCAGGGAAGTTTTGATTTGCATTTCCCTGATGGCTAAGGAAGTGGAGCATTTTTTAAGATATTTGTTAGACATTTTAATTTCATCCCTGGAAAAGTTTAAGTTCCAGGGCCCACTTTTTAATTGGGCCATTGTTTTCCTTGGTGTTTAGTTTTTTAAGTTCTTTGTGCACTCTGGACAGTAGAGCTCTGTCAGATATGTGGTTAGTGAAGATTTTCTCCCATTCTGTGGGTTGCCTTTTAGCTCGTGTGACAATCTCTTTATCTGAACAGAAGCTCTTTAATTTCACAAGATCCCAGCTGTTGAGAGTTGGTAGCAGTGACTGTGCCATTGGATGTCTGTTTAGGAAATGTTGGCCTAGCCCAATCAGCTCGAGGGAGTTCCCTATCCTTTCAACTATGGTTTTTAATGTCTCTGGCCTTAAATCAAGGTCCTTGATCCATTTGGAATTAAGTCTTGTACATGGTGACAAGTATGGGTCCAGCTTTAATCTTCTGCATGTGGAGATCCAGCTATGTAACACAGTAATTGCAAGGATTATGAACATGAGAGATGGGGTAGGAGGGCCACACCAGAAACAAGGAGAGAGAGGACCATGTTACAGCAGAGAAAATAGGCCTCCATCAAGGTCTGCAAGTAAGTAATGAGAAACCTGGTTAATTTCACAGACGTTCTTTCCTGATCTCACCAGAACGGGAGGGCATATAGTCCAGCAGATAAAAAGTAATCATTTGCAAATGGGTGATGGACCCCTCCCTCACTGAGGTTTCCTACTTTTATTACATCTACCCTTGAATGTGTTATTATAACAAGACTCCAGTTTAACAGCTTTTTGTCTCTGACCAGGGGGTGACATACAGTGCCCATCAGGATGAAGTGAAGGGCATTGCAGGAGCAGCAAAACTGCAAAAGAAAATCAACAAACCACAATCCAGAACTTCAGAGACTCTATATCAATCACATAGAACTAGGCCAGCCTAATCTCTCCCCATCCTGGAGCTCAGGGACATTTGCGGAAGAGGGGGCGGTAAGATTGTAAGAGCAAAAGGATGGGAGGAACAACGATTTGCAAGATTCTCAACAATAGTTGGGGCCAAAGCAATCATAATGGGACTTTGCATTCCCTGCGCAATGTCCAGTGCACTGTTGCCCTCATAAAGTCTAGCATCTGTTAAGGGCACCGAGATCCCTGGAGGCAAGGGATTGGCAGCCATAGTAGTGCTCCTATGCTTAAGGGGAACAAGAGAAAGGGCTTATGGAAATGCCACTGGGTCCTTATATGTCATCGGAGAGGAGGACCCAGTGGAGAGTCAGGCGTACACAATAAAGGACTCTCTGGGAATTGGGGGGGAGGCACTGGGGGCTGGAGAGGGAGAGGAGGGGGAGGAGTTTCGGGGGGAGAAGGGGGGAGAGAGGGAACTGGGAAAAAATTTTAAAATGTATAATTACATTTTTAATAAAAAAATAAAATAAAATTTTGAATAAAAATAAATAAATAAATAAATAAAGAATTCAAAAGACCTATCTTTTCTTTTGTTGACTATTGAGAATTTCTATTTTAATTTTCCTTCTATTGACCTTTGAGAAAGCTGATTGATATCAAATTGTCTTTAAAATGCATCCATTTTAGTAAGAAGAAACCAAAGTGTAAATCTTTAAGTACTGTGATAAAGAGATTAAAATAGAATCTTACTTATTCATAGAACTGCTTCCCCATATTTCAGAGGCATTGTTTCTTATTATACAACAAAAAATATAATCTATTTCAGTAACAAAGACTACACAAAGTGTCACACATGGAAGAAAGAATTTCATAGCACAGTAATAGTCAGGAATTTAGGATATGAGACTATGAACAATACAGGGAAATAAATAGCTATGACAGTGGATAAAAATTAACTTTCTATTTTTACCCTAATTAATCTATTTTAGTATAACTTACCCATTCACAATAATATTTTTCATCCCAAATTTGAAATTAAGTGTTAAATATTAACATTTCTTAAATATAAAATCATAGGTAATTTGATTCATCCAAAAATTCATACAATAGGCTCAGCATCATAGACCTATTTGTTGGAAACAAAACAGATCTATCTAAGTCATTAATTATTTTTTGTCACTAAGGTAGACAGAAATTTTATTATGTAAAGGTCAGTCCTGGGCCAGAGAATATTTATTATTTTCATCAATGACTTGGATGATAGAAAAGTCTGTGAACTTGGTAATTTACAGTTCTCTTTCATTGGAAAGCCTGATTAACACTTTGAATGTGAAGATCAAAATTCAGCATGACCACAATATGACCTCAACAAATTGGACAAGTAGTTTTAAGTAATGCAATTTGATAAAACTGAATCAGATACAGTCTTTCAGAAATTTCAGGGGGAAATGAAATTTATAATAACACAGATGATACTGTGGTGGTACAGATGTGTTTGCTGGTGTATGCTTAGAAAATGTAATATAATAAATCATACTGAGTTTCTTTTGACTTGAGAATGTAATGACAAATTCTCATTCTCTCTCTCTCTCTCTCTCTCTCTCTCTCTCTCTCTCTCTCTCTCTCTCTCTCTCTTTTTCTCCATATCCCCCTTCTCCATATCTCTCAGAGCCTTGTTATATCTCCGGCCTTAGTATGGTGCTCATGATGCTTTTCTTCCTTCCTTCCTTCCTTCCTTCCTTCCTTCCTTCCTTCCTTCCTTCCTTCCTTCCTTCCTTCCTTCCTTCCTTCCTTCCTTCCTTCCTTCATTCCTTCCTTCCTTCCTTCCTTCCTCCTTTATTTTTTATTGACAGACTTTGCTAAGTTGCCAGACTATACTTGCAAATGCTATGTAGACTATGTTTTCTTCAGACACTTGGTCCTTCTCTTTTTGTCCCCTGCATGCTGGAATTGCAAGCTTGCACCACCATGTCTGAGTTACTACATATGTCTCATACATATTATTACACATCAGTTGCACCACATATTTCTATGAGTAAAATTAAGAATTCTAAGGTAACCAAATAAGGAAAATTATATGCATATAACTCTGAATGTTTCTGGAATTTTTCAAATTCATATCCGATTTCAAATAAGATTCATCCATTCACTGACAAGAATGCATCAATTCCCTTGTTTGCTTATTAATCATTAACTGCAACTAGCATTGCAGTAGTTGTCAGTAATACAATCCAACCACTCTCTACTTTTTCCAATAGCCCATATGTGATGCACAGTAAATAAATATCACTAACCATGAGTGAAGAAGACGTTTCCTTTCATAAAAATGGAAAGAGCATTCCTTTTGAGTTTTTTTTTTTTATGTAAGAAGCATGTGTGGAGGTAGATCTGCTTAAAGTGAAAGCAATCAAGAGTATTTCCCACACAATGAATAGCAAACATGAGGAATTGAAACTTTGAACATAATACATTGATATCATATATATATATGCCAAGAGTAAATAAATTATTGTTTCATAATGCACTGTATAAAATAGAGGAATTAGTGTATAGCAGAAGTAGAGGATATGATCAAAGCTAAAATATATGCTCTGTGTCGCAGGAAGGCACAGTCTACATAGGGGCCCTCATCTGCAAGGTCTCTTTGAGCCAGGTAGTCTGCAGAGGAAACAGACAATACAGTGAAAAATTGAGAATGCTAATGAAACAACACTGAAAATAACAGAGACAATTCCTTGAGTCAGTTAAAACTTCTGCTGAGAGAAAGAATTTGTACTTACCTAAAGATTGGAAACTGTACTGATTTCTTTTTTATAAAATTAATTTATTTATTTTTATCTTTTCCCTAGTTGTATGAGCATGATGAGTAATAACACTTGCTCCCCTCCTCCTTATCGCTCTCTCTACACTCTACCTTCCCCCTCTATTTCCCTCCCTCCCTTCCCTTCCTTCATCAATCCATCTCAGTCCCTCCTACCTTCCTGATATTCTGTGATTCCTGGGGCTGCCTCTGGATCACCTACTCTAGTTGAGTTTCAGACCTTTGTGGAAGACCAAGTGGCCCTTCCTCGGGCAGACCCACCAATAAGGAGGGCATTCCCCTTCACACGTCAACCCTTAGTTCCTAAAATTCCTATCACTCAAAATTATTCCTCCTGAGATCCTCATTAGTCTATGTGGGGATGTTGATTTGTCAGCCACTGTTCAGGTCTGGTAAGGACAAGTCTCATTGCAGTGAGTTCACAGGCCCTGCCTTGAGTGGAATGTCATGTCCAGTGGTGGACCTTCTCTTCTTTAGGCTCTTACAATCTAACCATCCCATCTTCCCAAAGTTCCGCCGAACCTTGAGATCTTTCTTCGAAGGTTTTTATTGTCTCTGGTCTAATATTAAGATCATTACCTTACAGTTTTCTTTTTTATTGTATCTTTATTTGGTTTTGGGATCATGGTAATATTAGCTTCACGAATAGAGTTTAGAAATGTTCCTTCCTTTGCTATTTTGTGGAATAGTTTAAGGAATAATGGTGTTAGTTGTTCTTTAAGTGTCTAGTAGAAGTCTGCGCCGAATCCATCCAGTCTTGGATTTTTTTTTTTTTTTGGTGAGATTTGCAATTACTTCTTTAGCTTCATCACTCAATATAGTGATTTTTATCAATATAAATTAAATAATTCAGTTAATCCTGATTCAGTTTTGGTAAGTTGTGTATACATAGAAATTCATCCATTTATTTCTGATTATCAAATATTGTGGAGTGTAGGTTTTTGACCTTAGAGTCTCTGAATTTCCTTGGTATCTGTTGTAATTACTCCATTTTCATCTTTAATTTATTAATTTGGGTTTATCTATTTTGGTTTTGGTTAATGTGGCTGCGGATTTATCAATCTTATTGATAGTTTTCAGAGAACCAGTAGTGTAAGAAATGTCTTTTATATTAAAACAATCCCATAAATGTTTTAAGAGTAATTGGGATTCCTACACAGACAACTCATGATTTAGTAAATTCTATTTGCTGTCAAATAGAGCTTAACTATTTCTAAAAGGGAAACTATATTAGGAATATCTCTTATAAAATTTATTGAATTTTGCTATATTTTTGTCCATTTTCACTTTTCAAATATGTGCTTCACAAAAACTTAGACTGTATACAAATATATTAAATATGTAAGCAACACTAGATTACAAAACAGAGCTATAAATGCATAATATTATATAAAACATTTCAGATAAAGCTATATCAAATATTCTAATTTGTTTATGTGCCTTACAGAGCAGTTACTGCCAAATTTGACAGCATATTCTATTAAATAAGCTTATTTGATAGTTTATTTAACAGCTTATTCTACTAAAATTATCTTTGCAGTGTCTGGCTTATCAATTTAATTTTAACTTTTCATAGGTTTTTACTTTGATTGATTTTAGCAAGTTGGCTTTATTTTTTTTATTTATTATGAAGCCAAATTATTTTGTTTCTGCCTCAAGATCACCAATTTTTTTGTGAATTCTGAAAGTTTCATATAGTGTTGGGTTATATGTGCCAATGTCTTTGTTCTGGTCATGGCTACTTTATGTGTTAAAGTTATTACATTAAATTAAAGAATTCAAGTCAGTTATAATAATGTGTTTCATGTAGCAAAATACATAAATTATCAGTTCAACATTTAAAATTAAAAAATTTCATGGACTTTGGGGATAATTAATTAAATGGAACAAAAAACTTACTGCACAAGGTAAAAAGAACAAAAAAAAATTGTTAGCCAAGAAAGAGAGAAGAAGACAAAGCTATCAGTGGGTGATGGGTAGGCTCTAGGCCACTGGAGAATAGCAGTAATTTTAGGAAAAGAAAATGAAAGTAAAAAGTAGGTTCATAAAATTTTCAACAGGAATATTCCAGCCAGAACAAGGTAGATAGGAGTCTACATGGGGTTAATTAGTAAAAAAGCTAGAGAACTGACTTTACACCTGGGTTTGTTACAGGTTAAAGATATGTATGAATTCTACTTCCTTCTCCTGGGGACACTAGTCTGTGCTTCTTTTCCTAGGGATGTATTTAGTTGCCTGTTATACTAACTCCAAAACATGTGGTGAAGGTGTTTTGTTCCATTTGTTAGCTGTTAAAGCAGGGTGGTTTGTCTTGGAGCAGTTACCACTCTATGGGGTAAATGTGCAATGAGGAATTCAAGGCTGAGGGTTTTCCTCCAGCACTTAAAAATATTATTTCATGTGCTTTCAACCTACATTGTTTTGAGTAGCATGTCTACCATAATCCATATGTTTGTTTTATGTGCATAATGGGACATTGTTCTCTAGCTGCTCTTAAGATTTTCTCTTTGTCAATGTGTTAAGTAATTTGATTACTATGTGGGAGGTTTTGTGTGTGTGTGTGTGTGTGTGTGTGTGTGTGTGTGTGTGTGTGTGTTTGAAGTTCATTGAAACTTATTTAATGGTTTAGCTCTTGTCATTTTGACAATTTTTAGTTCACTGTATCTTGAAGTAATCATTATTGTCCTTTTATTTCTCCTTACTATCTGGGCCTCTAATTATGGGCTTGATTTATCTTGATGGTAACCTAACTATGGGAATCACCATCTCATATTTTAGACTATTTTATTTCACTATTTGTATTTTCAAAAAGAATACACGGAGTCCTGTGATCGATTATATCACTCATGTTTGTTTGTATGGTTGTGTATTGAATTGCAACTCTAAGCAAGGAAAATCCTTTTCCAATAAATCTTAATATCTCCCATTCATAAAATAAACACCTTAACTGGAATGCTCAATAGGAAATTCTTACATCTTAAAAGGATTTTTCAATTACATGATTTGATGAAAATTATTAAATATGATTAAGAATGATTTCATGAATAATCCTAAAATAGCATTAAATTCTGTAGTATAGTGATATTATTGTATATAATAAGCTATAAGTAGATCACAATAACATTTAGTAAGAGTCTAGCACTCATGTTGGAAGGAAAAGTAACTATTATCAATAATTTTCACCTGTCATCTATTCAAGCGTTTACAATTACAGTTGTTTTCTTTCTCCTCTAACAATATTATTTTATATGCTCATTGATGTGTGTATTATAGGTAACAAGATGATTTGATCTTTCATGTCAGAAAGTAGTTCAAAGTTAATATATGGCATGACATAGTTCCTACAACTTATTCCTTGCAACATTATTTCCTTTGATAACTGCAGATCCCTACTAATGTCTCCAGAAGTATAGAAGCATTTCTTCACTCTTTTTCACCTCTCATTGGAATTTTACTGAACATAGGGCATCAATCATCTCTGTGATGTTTTTCATAGATTCACTGTACCTAATTATTTAAGTAAGACTTTTTGTAACCTTTAGGTTCTTTTGATGATATAACTTTAGGTAGTTATATACTGAAAAATGCACAAATTAAATATAAATATGGATATTATTGGTTTCTAAGATTTTGATGTGGCCCTATTGGTTCCATGTGGTGAATGTACAGTCAAAATACTGATAAATGGAGCGCTGGTAGGACCTCCAGGAAATGGGGTCAAGTGGGAGGATTTTAATCCATTATGAGCATTTCTTAAAAGGGGAAAATTGAAAAAAAAATTTAAAAAAGGGGAAAATTGGACTCTGGTCTTTTCCCCTAACTATACCAGATTATTGCTGTTTTAGTAGCCCCACCAGAAACCAGAAACTAGCAGTCCTGACATTCATGAACTGGATGCTCTAATGCAATGAGATGCATTAACTTTTCTATTTATGCTTTAATGCAGGCATTTTATATCACAATTTTTTCAGTATTTGTAAAATCTTAACCTTGTGTAATGTCTAATATCTATCTATCTATCTGCATATTATGGCATGTGTATGCATATGTTTCTGTGTGTATATGTGGGTATATGCATATGCAGATATGCATTTATTTGTATATGCTAAACCAGGATTACTAAATAGGAGTTTGTGTAGGAAAAGTTTTAGTTTTTAAACACACACTCCAGAATGGAGTTTGCATTTCCTCTACTTTAGCAAACTTACACATTATATAGTCTCCTTTGTGACTATAGACCCTGACATTCTTTGTTATGTATATATAATTTATGAAATTTGTAATTGTCAATTTTTTCTGTGTTTCTTTCTAATGAATGCTTTTCTGAATATTTTTTCCAGATTTACAACCCAGGAATAGAACCTGGTATCACAGAAACTATTAAGAAAACTAGTCTTCATGATTCAAATCTCCATGATCTATGGACACAAATAGAAAAAAAAAAACAGACTGATCAAATGGACTTTTTCACAGTATTTTTCGGTTCTTTCCCATTACCTCTTGTTAACCCTAAAATTTTTCCTCTCTTTTGTATCAAAGGTTTTTGTCGTGTGTGTCTCACACTTATTGCAGTAGTGTGGTTAAAGTTCATCCTTGGATAATAGGCAACATATTTGATCTTTGACAGTATATACATATATATACAAGTATGTAAGCATATTCTTAAATGTAAGTTCTGCAGTGGTCAATCTTTAAAAATTCAATCATTTGACTTCTTGTAATTTTCCCACTTTTATTAAAAATAATAAGAATATTGCATGGAAGTTTTTACAATATAGCAATAACAAAGAATGATTTATACAAAGAATCAGTTACTATACATGCATGCAAGTACAAGATTGCTAGTTTCCAACCTGTTGATTAAATTTAGCAATATAGAAAGTGAATTCTTCATTTAGTACCCTAGTCTCTGAAGCAATCGAGAGAAAAAATAACACTACTTATACTTAAAAGTGTATTGATTTATTTCTGCAGCTGTCAAGAATTTTTACAGTCATCCACAGGGAAATATATTTTACACGTTGATATAGAACATACACATCCATTTATAGACAGACACATTTGTACATAACTGAAAACTGTGTTTCACAATAGGAAACTTATTTTTACTTCCAACAATGAATACTAATATCGTTTCAGTTCTATACTTACTGCTGTCACACGAAAACTCACCTTACTATGTGCAGCAATGGAGGACTATCCTCTCATGGTTCATCAGATCAGTCAATATCAGGCATCTAGTGGATGCCATTATGACCCACCATAAAATTGCCATCATAGTAAATTCAGAGCTCATTTTTATTATATTCATAAAATACTGGTGTCTTTTTATTCCAAACATAAATCTTATATTTTATGCATAAGCCAAACATTAAAGGATTATCTTATCCAAGGAAAGATTCCTTTAGGTTTCTGACAAGGGAAATGGCTCCTTAAAGATATTTTATGTAAAAAATAGAGTATATCCTTAAATTAAATCACAAGAATAGTGTGAATATCAATTGCCAAACACTTAAAATACTCCTAGGCAAAAGGTTCATTTACAAAATGGCAGCTAATGAACTTAGAGGGAATGTCTGTTGGCTTAAAACAAAGCCCACATGTCTCTGAGGAATTATTGTTTTCACTAACTTTGCTCTTCATTATTAACTGTAAGATAGGAAGTAACTCACTTATTTCTTATTCTTTCTCTTCTTATTCTTGCTACCAGAATTCCCTTGAGGTGGTTACAGAGATGGAAGTGCTATTTGCAGCAACAAATACAGAACAACAGAGGGCATACAATCAAAAAAGAGCGAATGCAAAAGAAAAATCAGTTCTGAAAATCTTTGCAAAAGTCTTGTTAGGCACAGTGATAATAGGATTTCTTCTCATGCTGGTAGCAAAAGAGATGAGTTGTATTGAAATATAAAATGATAACTGAACAGAACCTTTGGCAACATTTGAACTCAAAAGGTATAAGTTAATAGTGATAAACAATACACTTTTTGCACGTTTTATTCATGGAAAATAAAATTTTTAAAAATTCTTCCTTTAGTAATGGAATATTTCCATACAGACTTTTATGATTGATCTGTAAAGGATAATTTTTCAGGATGGTCATTTGTTCTTCTATTCACCATGTTGATGAAATCTTAAGAAAAATGTTTATAGACAATAGCTTTGCAATGATTTCATAAATGTTATCCCTGTCTTCTATGTTCCTCTTTGCCAAATAGGTACAAAGGCTAGTTAAATGTTCTCTGCCCTGATATTCTTACTTATTAGGAATAATGTTTACCTAGCAAATTAAATTAACAAAATCTTCTTAGGCTGTACAAAGAAATGAATCAGAAAAAGTTGGGGTAATGGTATCATAGTGTCTTGAATTCAATTTAACTGTTGTTCAAAGCAAACTGCTGGAATTTGCTCAAACTTGCTGTGTTTGAGCCTGTTTAATCAAAAGCAAAACTGTGATAAGCAATTCTTTCTTCAGAGACTTTGTACGAGGAATAAAGATAATTATATGTAAATACCAGGGATAAGATGTATTTTTTAAACATTTTTTTCAAAATAGAGCAGTTATTTCATCATTACCTATCTTATTTATTACCATGTTCACTTCTAACATATGGAATTTCACAGAACTGTAATAGAACACTGAATGGCTTCACCTGTCTTACCTGTTTCTTATTTAATCACAGTACTTAGAGGGCATGTGAAGTAGTGGGAAAGTTCAATACCATGCTGTGGATGAATTGCCTTTTCTTATGTGTTTGTATGAACTGTGTGTATGCACACTGATATGATATGATAAAGATATGACAGAAACCAAGAGATGGAAGAAGGAAACTAAGCCAAAAACTAAGTTTTTGAAAGAGGAAGGCAAGCAACTGTTTCTCTACTTCTTGCCACTCACTGCGGTATTCACCTATATCTTTTACCTCTTTCACAGAACAGTCTTTCAGTAAGAACTGAAGCCAGTTAAGAGACTGATAAACCTAGCCAAAGAAAATAATCTGGGCAATCTTTATCTCTTGAGACTTTAGAATTGGATAAATGAGTACTTGCGTACTGTTAGTTCCATGTTGACAACAAGGATCTGCACTGATGGTGGAGTGAGAGTCCCAAGTAAGAAAAGAACAATGAAACCAGGAAGTCAGGATAGAGAGAAGGCAGTGGCAAAATTAAAACATACACATGAGCTTGTTATATGCACACACACACACACACACACACACACACACACACACATCTTTTTCGTAAATAAATTAATAGCCTATGTGGGGCTGAACACTGTTTTTCTCAATGTGTGATTCACAAAGGAAAACATTCTGAATTATGATGACACACAATTCAATGTGGTGAGGGTTTTAAGAAAGCCTGCACTTTGTGTAAATTAGCTAGAGGCACTGGGAAAGGCTTTACTGCACACACATGGGCTACCTCCATGGTGAGCATATGGAACTCATTCTATGTTTCATAAACTACCCATACTTGCTTTCTGCCACATTTCTTAAGAAACAATTCAGCAAAGGCCATGTGGGGATGTCATCCAGCCTTTCAGCATATCCTCCAGCTTTGAGCTTAAACTACCAAAAGGCCAGCAACATGTCAATGGACATGCTATAGACAGAAGAACTCCAGTAACTCCAGAAGTGTTTAGTGAGAAGACATGCATGCCTGTGTAAAGAGTGCCCATTGTGCCTACACAAAACCCTCCATCCACTCTCTCACCTAAACTTCTGACACAGAGAATGTTGATTAGCTTCCAAGGTTCACCCATAGCCTGGCGAGATAGGTTCCTACTACTGCCACTTCATGAGGAAACCAGTAAGAATATGTTAGGTTTACATTTGAAATAGTCAGCATCTTTAGAATTAAAAGTGAGAATATTCAGGTTTAAAGTCATATGATCTGGTTAAACAATTCAATCAAAAATATTTCTGAAAAAATAAGCTGCCCATTGTCAACAGAATTAAAATAAACACTTCAAAAATATTACTGCCAACAAAGTTAACTTTCACAAACATTATGTGTTTTTTCTTTTTAAGGAAAGGAACCTAAGGAACTTGGAAGGAATGATGATACTAGATACAGCTGTATCCTCAAATTAACATGAAACCAGTAATTACTCAAATGTGGTAGGTTCTCCACTAGCTCAACCCCACTTCCCACCCACAAGGCAGTTCCCTTTTGATTAATTCAACCCAAGGGCCAAGAGTTGCCTGGATAAATTCCCCATGGAGCGGTGTGAAGGTACATCATTTCCAAAGAACAGCATGTGCTTATGCAACCCAAATCCATTCTTATAATAATGGTCTCGCCACAAAAACATTTCCATCCAAGGACATGTCAATTCAGCATTCTTTACTAAATTTACACGAGTGGTAGAAAGAGAAGGATAAATAGTTAGCTTTAAGTTTTTTGGAAGATTTTTCACATATTAACCCACAATAGTGAAGTAAAGCATATAAATAGGGGGCTTGATGTGAACATTGAGAATTTGGTCACAATGAGCCAAGCTGTACTCAGTATTTAGGTTTAATATAGATGTGTGACTTTAAATAACTTCATTAACTCCTGTGTGTTTAACCTTCCTGGTGATCCACATGAAATTAATCATCAGACCTTTATGAATATTTTGTGATACATAAAATGCTTACATTTGTTTAGAATTGTGTGGGACAATGGGCAGACTTCTTACGAAGCTATTGGGCATTAAATTTGGCCAGCATGTATTAAAATACACAACAGATTTCAAAATGTAAAATCAGGATCTAGATAATGCCATTCACATCTCAAAGAACATGCCTATTTAATCAATAACATTTTGTATATAGTAAATTCAATACATTATTAAAATTGCTTTGTTTCCTCTTTTTAATGTGGAAATGTGATAATTTACTATTGTATAGCTGTGTAAAATGTATATATGTGTGTGAATGCTAGTGAGTATGGGTGGGTGCATGGCACAGCACACAATGGACACCGGAGAAAATCACCGAATGGGAAAGGATATCATTGTTGTCTGCCACTATACAATCCAGATCAGCTGAGAAACATTTTATTGGATGCAGCTTTCTATGGGTTTTTGGAATTTGAACTCAGAATCTGATGAGTCATCGTCCCAGCCTTCTTGTTTTTTTAGTAAAAAAATATCTAGGAAGCATCATGGTAATACATGGTCTACAAAGGTACCCAATGATGCAGAAAGTGGGAGTACCAGAGATGGTAAATCATCATAAGATGGAAATCAGAGAAGTGGCACGGATTAAATATTATCTCATGAAGATGGTGGGACACTCACTGGTCAAAATTAAGCTTTAATGAAATTAAAGTACAAATAAATTCAAACTACACACAGTGGATAGAAGCCTTGACAGAAGTGGCTATCACTGAAATATTTGAAGGAACAATTATAACAATAATGGTAGTTAGCTCTTAAATAACAATACCGAAGATTTATAAAGTTTATAAAATCAGAGGACAGTTTATCCTTAGGACAAAATTATGATGATTAACATATAAAAGAAGAAGAAATTAAAAGTCATAGCCACCAGCTCTTAAGTTACAGAAGTAAGCCTCCTGTTCACAAAGTAATCATCATATTTTTCATTTTGTTCATATTTGTTTTTCTTTTATTTGTACTTGAATTTTTTATTTATTTTTTAGTTTTACAAGCACGGTGAGTATAATCCCTGCTTCCCTCTATCCCCCCTCTTTCCCATTCCCTCTCTTTCCCTCATCAGTCCATTTCACTCCCTTCTACCCTCCTATCTAGCCATTTTTATGAATCCCAGGGTTCCCTCTGGCTTGTCTACTCTTGTGGGGGGGGTGGGTTCAGGCCTCTGTGGCATAACATTTTGGCCCTCCTCAGGACACTCCACTGATAGGGGCATTTCCCTTCTCTCATCCAGCTCTATTCCTAAGGTTTCTCATATGTTCTTACCTCTCTTCAGTTACTATCCTGTGGGGACATGTTGGTATTTCAGTCATTATGCAGATAAGTCTCACTGCTGTGAGTTCCTGGATGCAGCATCATTGCTTTGAATGGAATGTCTTGTACAACAGTGGGCCTTCCCATCTTTAGGTCGTAACAGTCTTACTGCTCCCTCTTCTGTGAGGTTTCCCAAGCTATAGGAAGGGGGAAGATTAGGATGGCCTGATTTTGCGTGAGAATTGCCAGGTCACAGGTAATATACATTATTATGGCTGACCTTGTTGTCCACTTCAGTGCTTTTCTACTGTCTTGTAGAAGATTTCTAGGCTGAGTGCTAAATGATTTTAAATATTTAAAGAGCAGTTTGGTATACTGTTTCCTACCTATATGTTCACTGGCTATTTTTCCCTATTGGTCTATTGCCTTGCACTTTTTTTTAGATTCTTGTTCCAGTTAACAGTAACAATAATGTGTTCTTTTCTAACAAGCAGATCTTGAGTTCAATTAGGAAGCTTTTGATTGTCTCTTTGAAACTCATAGTCACTAGTGGTCACCTGTTGCCATGGTGATTTTTATATTGCAATTTGCAGATCTAATGAGTTGATGAGGCCTATGATTATTCTCTTCCCCAGTAGCTTCTACAGTATTCCTTCGTACTATGTAAACTATCCAACAAGGAGGAAGTTCTCATACCAGTTCCATTTGATGTATTTTGCCCATGTTCTGTGATCCATTTGTTTTGCATCTTTAGCAATAGGGTCTTACTGACAGTTTTTTGGAACGCAACCAACAGCAATGGTAAAAGCCTATTATGTTTGGGGGCCTTTGAGACCTCTCTGACCAACATTTTATCAGGAAGTGCCACATTCCTGTTACTTCTAGTATATCTCTAATTGTCACTGGGTACTATGTGGATTTTTGTTTTGTTTTGCTCTGTTTTCCTTTCTCTGTGTTCCTCGAGATAGGAACTGCCTGTTCTTTTTTCTTTCTTTAAAATACTTTATTTGACATATTAATATATGAGATTTTTCAGGGGTTTCCTCCCACAATCTTAGGGTTTCTCTATGAGTCCCTTTTGATTCCCATGTCTCTTCCCCTCATGACTTCCTTAAGTACTTTTCCCAATTATTCCTTCCTTCATTTTACTTTACCTGATAAGCACCACATGCTCTCTCTTATAGGTGGATGTTAGTACTGATAGCCTTTGAAAGAGACCAATGAATAGGAAGGGAGGAAGGAGAATAGGATGAAAACTTTTAAAAGGGAAACTTTAGGATGTACTTGAAATTTTGACTGCTTTAACATGTTACAATTTTAATTTCTCATTTGACTTCATAATACACGACTTATTAAGCAGCTCTGGTGATGATGAAGCTGTTAATAATTATCACATATTTCCACAACATAATCATCATTGTTATTGTATCAGCATTATAATGGCTAGAATAATCAAAAGAATGGGGATTAGAGATTTAACTCAGTGGCACAATGCTTGTTTGGAAAGGCCAAAGACTTGAATTTCCATAGCACCAGACTGGGGAAAAAAACAAAAAAGAATGTTTGGGGGGCTAAAGAGATGATTTAGCTGTTAAAATGCTTTCCTCTCAAACTAATGGTTCTGATACCTACATCTGACTAAAATTTCTGGGTGGGTCAGTAGCACCTGTAACTCCACTGTGGGAAGACAGAGATTAGGAATCCATAGAACAAGTTGACTATCCAGACTATCCCTATTGGCATGGGTTTGAATAGAAAAAGTATCTCAAAAAGTGGGTTATCATTCAAGGATGTCCTAATGTCACCTTTGGTTATTTGTGCACATACTTATGCCCCATACACATGTTTGGGCCTTCGTCCCCAACACACACAGACATGAAAATTGAGAAAAGCAAAAAAAGAAAGTCTATTTTAATAACAAGAAATTTAGGAGCTCTAATATTCCTTTTAAAATAGATATTAATGTTCCCAGTAACAGATGAGACCACTAAAGATAGACAGATAATGAGGAAGTTCTGATAGGATCATTACATTGAGAAACTTAGCTACACTCACTAAAGTAACAATATTCTGTATAAATTCTGAATGGTATGGATAATGTTATGTGCCTAACGGTGAGAATGAACATGAATTCACAAAGATAAGCAGCCCATACTCTCACAGGCTAACACAGAGAGAAAAACAATGGAAAAATAATTAGTAGTTCCTTGATGAAGAATGCAACAAAATAAAAATAGGAAAAATTAATGGGAAAATATAAGATTATCATGGACATTTCTCTGATAGTAAAGCTAAACAGGACTGTGCTGTTTATAGCCCCCATCAATATGCATCTTGTGGAATATGTCTTCTTTGACCAGGGATAAGATTCCACAGTGGATCTACCTAAGTTAGTAACCAATTATTGTACAAGTATTAATGTTATATTTTTATTTTTATTATTCCCTTTGTCCTCTCTTTCTCTCACCCCTTATTTCCTTCCTCCTTTCTTTCTTCTTTCCTTTCTATCTCTGAAAAAACCAACCAAACAACTCTTCACACATCAACCTTTTCAACACAATCTTCGTACCACAATTTGAACAGTGACACAACAAGCAAACTGTTGTGGCTTAGATATATTATTTCATTTGTAAAATCATGTAGGCAGAATATTGATAAAACAATTTGCAAGGGCAGGAATAACATGGTGTTTCCAGGTTGGCAACAAAATACATGTACTGGAGTCATTACTGTTGGGAAGGCAATGGAGCACAGTCAAGCAAAAAGTGATTTTTGCATGGTCAGAGATGCCTCACCTGAAACCTGTTCCTGGTACTTGAACTTTATCCAATTATCCTTATAACTTTATCCAACTTTATCCAGTTTTAAGTTCAGTGAACCCATTTTCTATCTCAATAAGTAAAAGCTTTTTTCATCTGTCTTCATTTTGACCTCTGCAGGAGTCGCATTTGTAAATATCATCTAAACACATTGCTCTTCATAATCACAAATATTATAATATTGATGTTATTTTTACTTATCATAAAATAAATTGTACAAGTGAATTTTCCTCCTTCAGTTAAGGTTATCAAAAACAAGATATTATTGAACTTACAGTATAGAAATACCCTAATTCATGGAATAAGCAGAGTATTTCTCCATCTGCATCAACTCCAAAATTCCCCCTAGCTGACAGTGTGACATCAGTCCATTGCAGCTGGCTCTTCACTCCATTAAATCTTGTGCATATCTTTTCTCCATATATGGAGAAAACATCCATTCTTGAACATGTATCATTTGTAAGAATGTAATAAATGCCTCCAAAAAATACATTCAGCACCATCACCACAAAATAAATGCATGGTGACTAACTCTGCACAGAACCCGCTAAACTGAAAGCAACCCTTGCAAAACAAACCAAGCTTCTCTTGAGCAATCCGTGCAAATTGCAAAGGCAACAAACATTTTAGCCCCAGATGAATAAGCCACAGACAGTCCACAAAAACCTCACATGAAATTCACTACATGAAACAGGACTAGAAGAAACCATTTGGTGGTGTTAAAAGGTGACTGCATCAGAATATCCTAAGAGAGTCTTAGGACATTCAAATTCATGAGCACCAGGCATCAGTCATTTCACTGGGACATTAAGTATTCTCCTCAGGATGAGAACTGGATGCATCTTTATTTAATTATGAAATGCAATCATTGAAAGGTAATGAATTATATATAAAATACAATATTATCATGAAAAAATATACACACCATTATGAATTATTAGAAGAAATTAATTGACTACAATTTGACGTTAAAAATTTTAGTTCTCTAAAATTCATCTGAATATAACTGCTATGATAATGACTTCAAAGGGATACTAGAAATGATAATGTTATTTCTAACTAATAATGAGTGTTACGAGAATCAACCCAAATTCATGAGACATGATATGATAACAAGGTATCAATGCAGCACATTTGAGACATGTGAATAAGGACACAGTGAGATTAATGAAGATTACAGCTACAGAAGATATCCTAAGACAAAAATGCAGAATAAAAAATTTGAGAGAGAGCTCATATTATTACAATTTAGAATAAATATCAACCATGTAATATTTACATTTTAGACAAAGATACTTTAAAAATTCTGAATCTACCGTCGGTTTTCCATTCATACTATATATACTTATATATAAAATCTTAGTTTAATATATTCATGGAGTGGTTTTCAATGGTATTCATGTTCGAGAATGGAATTCATGAATCGAGAATTCTTTCTCTATCCACCCAGTCTCCTTAGGAATATCAATAACAACTCTGCTGTTACTTGGATACTAAATGTTCCTCAAAGGCCCGTGGGTTTCCTTAAAGCTTGGAAGTCCAGCTGTGGCTCTATTGGGAGTGAGTGAAGCAGAAACTTTGGGAGGCAAGGTCAAATTTGAAGGAAGTAAGGTTATTTTGAGTGATTGCTCTTTAAGATCTCTCTGTCTCTCTATCTCTCTATCTCTCTATCTCTCTGTCTCTCTCTCTGCCACTCTGCCTCTCTCTCTCTCTCTGCCTCTCTGCCTCTCTCTCTCTCTCTCTCTGCCTCTCTGCCTCTTCCTCTCTCTCTCTCTCTCTCTCTCTCTCTCTCTCTCTCTCTCTCTCTCTCTCTCCTCACTGAAGTAATCAGTAACATAGCCTTGTGTGCTCTGGGTTCTGTCACCACAAGCCAAAGGACAGGGGCCAAGTAACTATAGTCAGAAACATCTAAAACTCTGAAATAAATTAATGCTTTCCCCTTGTCAATTACCTATCTCAGGTGTTTTTGTCAGGGAAAACTATTGCAGTTTCCCAGGGCCTTTAGGTGTATTGTGGAGGTCAATCTGCATTGCCAACTGATTTGACTGGATTTATAATCACATGAGATATACATACCTGAGAGTTTCTGTGAGGGTGTTTCTGAAGAGGATGAACTGAGCAGGTAAGGAATTCCTTGGATGAGTCATCATCCCATGGGCAATGGTGGTAAGGAGAGAGAGAGAGAGCGCGAGAGAGCGAGAGAGCGAGCGAGAGAGAGAGAGATCTTAAAGGATAATCACTCACAATAACATTACTTGGGTTAGATAGCCAGAGCAATGGTAAACCTAACTAAAACAGAAAATTTGTTACCAATGAATGAGGGTATGCTATTCATTTAGTTTGTAAGCATTTGGAAATGCTATGTAGGAAGATTGTGGAAGAATTTTAAGTAATGGGCTAAAGAATCCTTAAAATGCCATAAAGGGTTTGCTTAATGAATGTGGGGGGCCCATATTGGGTGCATATATGTTCAGTATTGTGAAGTCTTCCTGGTGAATTGTACCTGCGACTAAAATGTAATTTCCATCTGTGTCTCTTATGATTTTTTTGGTTTGAAGTCCACTTTGCCCGATAGTATAATGGCTACCCCACCTGTTTCCTGGTTCTATTAGCTTTCAGAATTTTGGAACAGCCTTTTATTTTTAGGATGTGCCTATTTTTTGTGATGAGATGGGTTTCCTGCAGGCAGCAGATTGATGGGTTGTGATTTTTAATCCAAGTTTGTAATCTCTGTCTCTTGATCGGTGAGTTAATTCCATTAACATTTAATGTTATAATAGAGAAATTATTTTTAATTCAGACATTTATTATGTTTAGTGGCTTTTGTAATTGTATTGTTTTGCTTTTAGGTTTTGGTGGTATTATACTTCCCTTCTGTCCTCCTGGATATGCTTGTTTTTTTCTTCAAGCTTGGTTTGGTGGACATGTATCCCTTCAAGTTGTCTTTGTGCTGGAAAATTTTTCTTTCTCCCTTGATCATGATGGATAGTTTTGTGGGGTATATCAGCCTGGATTGATATTTTTGCTCATTCAATACCTGAAGTATGTCTCTCAAGCTCTTCTTGCTTTTACTGTTTCCATTGAGAAGTCATTTGTTATTTTAATAGGTTTACCTTTAAATGTGACCTGCTTTTTTATCCTTGAAGCTCTCAGCACCATTTCTTTGTCTTGAGTGTGGAGTGTTTTAATTATTATTTGTCATGGTGAGTTTCTATTTTGGTCATATCTGTTTGGGGTGCGGAATGTCTCTTGTATATATATGGATGGACCTCTCTTTCTTTAGATGAGGAAAGTTTTCCTTGATGATAGTTTGAAAAATTTCCTCAGGTGTGGTATTTTGGGATTCTTGCTCTGGTATTCCATTAATACGCATGTTAGGCTTCTTCAGGGTGTCCCATAATTCTTGAATATTTCTCTCGAGTATCTTTTTGGCTTTAACAACCTTTTCCATTGAGCTGGTTAATACTCCCACTTTGTCTTCAAGGTCTCAAATTCTATTTTCTGCTTCATTAGTTCTGCTGGTAAGACTCCGCTGAGTTCTAGGACGCAGTGTGTCCTGGCTGGACTGCGCATGTCCCAGGTGGGTGGGAAAAAGGGAAAATACCATAAAAAGAGCTCAATTGGCCACTGTAGTGGAACTTCAGAAGACCAGAATATCAGAAGAAATGCCAGTAATAGAGGTCCACCTAGGCCCTCTACTGAGAAATGGAATGGAGGTCGTCATATTGCATTCCGTCAAAGAAACTGGCATATTCTGCCCAGTTCTTGAAAATTTAAATAGGGCTGAAATCAAATGTAAGTTGTTTCAGGGAGGGGATTTCAAGACAGCAAAACATCCAAACTGTGGCATGTGTACTGCTCAGTGATCTTCGCTGTATAGTGAAAGGGCAGAAGAGCTGATGAATATGCAGCTGGGTTAGCGGAAAGGAATTGTGAGCTTAAAGACATATTCAGACTGCTTCAGAGAAAAGAGCACAAATTGTTACAAAGACTATTGTAACAATTAAACGGAAAGGCTCTCAAGCTCTTCACTGTGAAAAAAAGGAAAGGCAACAGAAAGGTGTGTTGAGAGTGAGATTTCACTGCCATTGAGGTTCAGTGAAGTACAGTACAGTGCAAGCTGGCAGCTTAATTTGAAGTAGCGCTGATTTCACAAGCAGGCACAGTACAAGGGTTTTGGAGATTTACACAAAAATAACAAGGAAACTGATTCCAAGTCATATATGGGCAGAGTTGGACAATTGGCAAACAGGTCCAGAGAACACATTGAATGAAACAATGAAGGTGAATTGAAGGTGAAAACAAAGATGAAATAGAGAACCAAAGATGCCAGGAACATGGAACATTTTCTAAGGAAAGCTACAGCTTTCAGGAAAATCCTCCACAAGAGACAGGAATCAAATTGAAGCCAAGAAAAGTCACCAGTGCCAGACTTGTAACCATTTAATGGCACACAGCTGGAACAACAGCACATAGAAGACAGAGTCAGAATCAGGAATTAAAGGTAGTCCTCAGCTACAGAGAATCTTCAAGGCCAACTTTGGTTATTTGAATCCATCTCTCAGGGCAACCAGGCAAACAAACAAAAAGTGAGATATTTGGATGAAAGTGGGTAATTTATGCTGATGAATCTTCCTTATCAATTTGGCAGTTCATAAAGTCCATGTAGAAGATTCATTTCTAGATATGTTTGTGAGGACACTTCCAGAATGAAATAACTGACAAAAGAAGATTGATTTTCAAAGGAAGCATCCTTTACCAGTGGACCCATATAAATCCAGAGAATAAAACAGCTTGAGTTTTTCTGCCTTTATTTCTTAAGCATTAGCAAATCTCTAGTCCTCCAGTGCTAGACTGAGATTGCTAAAACTAGTTCTGTGGGCTGAACAACTACCAAGTTCTCTATCATTATAATATGCAGATAATCCATATTATACTACTCAGCCCTTAGAATGTAAGTCAGTCTAATAAATCTCTTGTATCATATATAAATAAGAATATATAAAATGTGTAATACATTTTTATACAAAAACAAATGTATATATACATCCATATATGGGTTTTATATTATGCATAATGGTATGTACATATGTTTTTATTGTATCATGTCAAATGATATAAATTTATTTTATCTCTACTTCCCTAGATATGCCATCTCATACATATGTCAACTTTCTGCATTTCCTTTTCAAAGAGGTAAAGGAAAAGGAAATGACCTGAGAATCAACTTATGGATTAATATAAAATTAACACAACAGAATAAGCAATTTAGAAAATGTTATGGAAAATTCTGACAAGCACATTGACAATCAAATATAGACCAACCATTCCTTGCCCTTCTTTCTATGCAACAGTTATGGTCAAAGCAGAATTAAGTAATCAAGTGATGTTCTCTGAGTTGATTCATATATTTAAAATAGACATACACATACACAGTACTGTGTGTGCATGGATACATTTACGTGTGCAGTGTGCGTATACACACAATCCACAGTGTATAGAGGAAGCTGTGATGTATTTTATATACATATACACATATATAAATATATATCAATAATGATAATTATTTATTCATTATAATAACTGCTTTTCTCTAAATGCATTCTCTCAAAGTTATGCTCATCTGTGTTACCTATGGCCTAGTGAAATGTTTATGAGTATGTTTCTAGGATTGTAGAACTCAAGCATCTGGGTAGTATATATTTTCATGCAGAAATATTCTTCTATTCTAGGTAATATGCTAATTTGTCTTATTTTTGTTAAATTGGTAAAGATTGGAACAATCATATAACTTCTGATTTTCTTTAATGATTATACTAAATAAGATTCTTAGAAAAATTGGTATGTCCCATATAGGAATATTTGTTACCTAGAATAACTAAGCAATGTAAAAATTATGGAGGATAAGCTTCAAGCTTAATTTTAACCAGCAGCATGTTGCATAGGCCAATCATCAGCCAATGCTAGTAAAGATGAGGTCAAGTGTATTATTCATTGTATAGCTGCATATTACACTGCGGATAACAATGAATAAATAAAGACAGAAGAGGAATTCCTACCACTAAAGCAGGCAAACTTCTCAGTCATCAGATGATGCTTCCATCTCATAATTCCTTCTGCCCTTCATAGTCCAGTATTATTGTAAGAGGATGTGCACCTTAACATTATATCAGATATTCTGAATTACAGAGAATTTCCATGAAACAAAAACTTACTCTTATTTCACATTTAATTATCCTTTTATTTATTAACAAAGGTATGTATTATGTGTGTGTGTCTCCGCGTGTGTGGATGCAAATGTGTCACAGTGCACATGAGAGAATCAGAAGACAATTTTGGGTATAAATCCTTGCTTCCCACCTTGTTTGAGACAGGATTTCTTTAGTTGTTCACTATTGTATATACCTGGCCAGTTAGTTTTTTTTAATACTTTTATTATTATTTCCACTCATACAGACTTAATTGGTACACCGGTTCCCTCCCTCCCTCCTCCTTCCCCCGACCCCCCTGCTCCCTATTCCCCAGTGCCTCCCCGCCCCCAATCCCCGGAGAATCCTTTAATGTGCATACCAGACTCTCCACTGGGCCCTCCTCTCCAGTGATGTACAAGGAACCAGTGGCATTTCCCTGAACCCTTTCCTGTGTTCCCCTTAAGCATAGGAACACTACTGTGGCTGTCAATCCCTTGCCTCCAAGAATCTTGGTGCCTTTAGGAAATGCTAGACTTTGTGGGGTCAATAGTGTGTGGGACATTCCACAGGGCATGCAAAGTCCAATCATGATTGCTTCGGCCCTAACTTGTGTGGAGTATCTTGCATATCATTGCTCCTCCCATCCTTGTGCTCTTACAATCTTACCACCCCCTCTTCCGCGAATTTCCTGAACTTCAGGATGGGGAGAGATTAGGCTGGCCTAGTTCTAGGTGGTTGATATATAGAGTCTGAAGTTCTGGATTATGGTTTGTTGATTTTCTTTTGCAGTTTTGCTGCTCCTGCAATGTCCTTCACTCCATTCTGATAGGTATTGGATGTCACCCCCTGGTCAGAGATAAAAAGCTATTAAACTAGAGTCTTGTTATAAGAGTATATTCAAAGGTAGATGTAATAAAAGTAGGAAACCGCAGTGAGGGAGGGATCAATCACACATTTGCAAAATGTTTACTTTTTATCTGCCAGACTATATGCCCTCGCCTTCTGGTGAGATCATACCCCCTCAGTTGTAAATGATCAGGAACGAAAGTCTGTGAACTTAACCAGATGTCTCATTACTTACTTGCAGTCCTTGATGGAGGCCTATTTTCTCTGCTGTAACATGGTCCCCTCTCTCCTTGTTTCTGGTGGTGCCCTCCTACCCCATCCCTCCTGTTCATAATCCTTGCAATTACTGTGGGTAATGCAGAGATTTATCTTTGAGTGTTTCTAGGTGGGCTGGGTGGGTTTGGTACTAGGACCTGGCCAGTTAGTTGATTCTCCTGTCTCCATTCTCCATCTCATAAGAAGTCTGGGATTATAGATACCCACAACCACGCCTGGATTTATGTGTTTTCTGGGAATACAAAATCAGGTCTTTAAATTTATGCAGAAAATAATTTGCTTAGTGAACCAAAACTTGAGCCTTTCATATTATTTAAGTTTTTATAAGAACTTAGAAATAAAATTTTTAAAAATTAATAAGCCAAAATGATTACTTTTTATCTGCCAGACTATAAGACCTCCTTTTCTGGTGAGATCATACCCCCTCAGTTGTAAATGATCAGGAACAATCATTTTGCAAATGGGTGATTGACCCCTCCCTCACTGAGGTTTCCTACTTTTATTACATCTACCCTTGAATGTGCTATTATAACAAGACTCCAGCTTAACAGTTTTTTGTCTCTGACCAGGAGGTGACATATAGTGCCCAGCAGGATGGAGTGAAGGGCATTGCAGGAGCAGCAGAACTGCAAAAGAAAATCAACAAACCACAATCCAGAACTTCAGAGACTCTATATCAACCACATAGAACTAGGCCAGCCTAATGTCTCCCCATCCTGAAGCTCAGGGACATTTGAGGAAGAGGGGGCAGTAAGATTGTAAGAGGAAAAGGATGGGAGGAGCAATGATTTGCAAGATTCTCCACACTAGTTAGGGCCGAAGCAATCATAATAGGACTTTGCATGCCCTGCGCAATGTCCAACACACTATTGACCTCACAAAGTCTAGCATCTGCTAAAGGCACCACGATCCTTGGAGGCAAGGGATTGACAGTCACAGTAGTGTTCCTATGCTTAAGGGGAACACAGGAAAGGGTTCAGGGAAATGCCACTGGGTCCTTGTACATCATCAGAGAGGAGGACCCAGAGGAGAGTCAGGCATACACAATAAAGGAGTCTCTGGGAATTGGGGGGGAAGCACTGGGGGATGGGGAAGGAAGGAGGGGGAGCAGAGGGTTCAGGGGGAGGAGGAGGGAGGGAGGGCACTGGTCTACCTATTAAGTTTGTATGAGCAGAAATAATAAAAAATGTAAAAAAAAATTAATAAGCCAAATCTACATTGTTCTCTTCTAAGATACTGCACTTACATAAGCAGAAAATTTTTGAAAGAAAGAATGGCTATCTAATTACACCTCGAGTTTATGGTTGTACTAATTCAATTTTCTCTAAGTGTCCAATGCCACTAGTAATAAAGAGTATACTAGAACTTCACAGCAGCACATGAAAAATGGAAATATAACCTTGGCAATGTCACTAGTGATAAAATACTGAAAAAAAAGCAAAAGGAGGAGCAAGAAGGAAATAAGTACAAAAAGGGGGATAAAAGGGGGAAGAGAAAAGAAAAGACAAGTAGTGGGAAAGTAAACAAGGAAAGAAACCCCATAAGAACCCATGTAAATCAAAGAATCTCAAATCACATGAACTAGGAAAACTGAAAAGAAGTGAGAACTAAACTTTGTGAGCATATTAGATAAATTCAGAGAATGAAGCAGCTAATCTATTAAAGCAGACCACATTCCAGAGAGCACATTGATACATGCAGTTGTCTTGGATTCCCAAATGATCAAGACAAATCAACTTGCAAAAAAATACTACATGGAAATATTGGAAGTTAAGCAGCAATATCGTCAAGATTTGAAATTACTTAGTTTGTCTGGAGAATACAGTCACAGTTACAATGAGAATATTGATGGCACTGTGTAAAAGCCATTCTGTATCTATTGACATGCACAGAGCTGTGGCTGGAACTCACTGGGGTCAAGAACCCCCAGTTCAGACCTAGCCCCACCGTGTGTTATACCAACCATCCCCTCACTGGGTTTCCCCACGCCAATAGTGATGATTTTGGAGAAAGAAAGTTCTATATGTTGATCCACTGAGACCTGGGAAACCTTTGTCTTGATGTTTGTGATCATGGTTTCCCTTAGAGAAAATAAATCCTTTTTTCAGCCCTGCTCATGATTATGGAAGAAAGGGCTTCTCTGCATCGTCCCCTGCCAGTGAAGGTGAGTGCCCAGTCTTCTAGCCTGTTGTTACTTCCACAGTGGTCACTAACATCTGAAAATAAGTGCATCGAGGTAAAGCAAATTTTTGGTGTTGGCATTTGAATCAGCTTGCTTTAGAGACTATTGTAAATTCAGTCATCTGTTTTTGTCTCTCATCTTTGTGTTACAGTCTCTATATCTCTCTCCTCTATGCTGTACTATACAAAGAACAATAGAGAACCCACACAGTTGCAAACACAAACACACACACACACACACACAATACTGAAATTTAAAATGGTTCCATCGAAAAAGAAAATTGATTTTTTATTTAGCATTCTAAGAATGATTTTTGACTCAAGTTATCTGCCATGGATTTGTTTCCTTACAATCTCCTTTTGGGATATGACTGTGTCTTCTTTGATTATAGATACTTGGAAATGAAGAATAAGAGAGAAGAGTGGTAAGAGACTTCTGAATACCATGTGGTAGAACTGGTTAGATTGGAACTTATTTTACTACTATGCATACATGCATATATATAGTACAATATATCATGATAGTTTTTTCAAATTAAAATAAACAAACCAATGATAAAATTGCATGTTTCCATAGCATAATTTTGTATTCTTCATAACAGATTTGCAAGTTCAGTAAAAGAGTGATGGTAGGAGAACCTAATTACCATGAGGCAGTTGTTCAAGTGTTTCTATATTTTTATGGAATTATATCATGTGAAGATAGACAAGGTTAAGATTTTTGATCATTAAATATGAAAGAAAATAGAAAACAGGTTATTTAATAGAATTAGTAACATTCTCAGCCTGACAGACTGCTTTCCTAAAGAAAATGCAATTTAGCAAAATGAATGTGGTTGGAAACTCAGACTAGAATAACAACTACTTTCTTCAGATCCACCCATGGTTTATACAGTGGCCATTCCAATTAGCATAATAGTTCAATGTTCATTGGGATGTGAGGTCTTTTGTTTGGATGTTTCCTAATTGAAGAAGCCTGTTTGAAGTGGGATCTAATTTTAACTTTGTTATGCCAAAATATAACTTGAAGGGTCTGTTTTCATTTCAAGAAATATAGGTTTTGCATTTCCAAATGGAGATAGCTGTCATCAGTCATCTACTAGATTCATTCTTAGAACAATAAAATGGAAGAGCAGGATATGAATTACCTGGTTTAAAAACCTGGTCCTGTTCAAGCTAATTTCATTAATTATGTGTTTTATTATTTGTCTGCCTATTCACAAGTTTATAAACGTTTGTGAAATGTATATGGAAATAAAAAAGGAACTTAAGATGCACTATCAGTGTGTTGTCATTAAGTAACTTTAAATACATTTAGGAACCTCCAAATAAGTGCAAATATAAGGACAAAAGAGGCTTTTTTGTTGTTTAAAATTGTTAGTGTTGAGTTGGGAGTTTGTTCAGTTATTAAAGTGATCCCAAGGTCTGATCCCCAGAACATACCTGAAAAGCCTCTGATCCCAATACCAGGGAGATAAAGGCAGCAGAGTCAAACTGCTTAATGGAAAACTAATCTTTCTGAAAGGATAACTTCATATTCACAGAGACTACTTTACACCAGCAATGTGGTTCTGCTAAGAAAGGAACTGTGCACAAACTTGGTGACTTCAGCTCAATTATTGGAACCCAAGTGGTAAAAGGAGAAATGCAACTTCTGGAAGTTGTTTTATAATCTCTCTCTCTCTTTCTCTCTCTCTCTCTCTCGCTCTCGCTCTCACTCTCTCTGTCTTTCTCTATATATCATTCTCATACTTTCTTAAACATAAATAAAATATTTTGAAGAGCAATAGAAGAACACTCCCAATTTCAACCAGTAGATTCCACATGGGGGCTTACATACATAACCACATGTACACAAATGAACTATATAA
This sequence comes from Typhlomys cinereus, assembly GCA_023101885.1. NCBI lineage: Eukaryota > Metazoa > Chordata > Mammalia > Rodentia > Platacanthomyidae > Typhlomys > Typhlomys cinereus. Next base: position 5,419,494 of record JALPQD010000016.1, on the reverse strand, counting down.
AACAACACACACACACACACAGACACATACACATCTGTTGGTGTGCAACAACTGATGCAATTCAAAAATCCATTCTGAAAGATTTTAATTGTGATTCATATCCTCACTGCTGTTACTTTGGTCAACACATAGACACAATGTAAATCATAAAAGAGGCTAAGAACAATGATGGAAAGAACATAAATGAACATTACTTTAAAAAAGGACAGGGAAAAACAGTAAAAGTCAAGGTCAGAAAATGTGAGAAGAAGGTTGATGCAAACATTGTAGTTTATGAACCCACTAAATAAGACAGATACAAATATTTTGAACTCGGTCTAACTAGTATCACCTGGCAAAGAACTATAGGAAGAATAATAAACAAACATGTGTGTTAAGTCATATGTGGAAGTGAGAAATGTTAACTTACTTTTATAAATGACAGAGAGGTGGCCATTTCACAACCCTTTAAGCTGGAGTCAACCAAGTAGATAATGCAGCCAGGATAAAAATAACCAAGGCCTCTCATTTCCAGGCCACATCCTGAGTCACTTTTCCTCAGACAACTTTTAAAATGCTAAACTTTTGGCCAACTTTGTACAAACGAAGGAACCTCAGGAAAGAATTGCAATAGGCATCAGAGAAAATATGACTTCCAGAAATTTGACAGTTTCAAAAGAATCTGCATTACATTTAACATATTATCATTGGTTTAAAATAACACATAGTGATTCACAGCCGTGTCTAGTATTAAGAACTCTCTATGGTGACCCCAATGTTCCTGCCTGATTCTATTCAATACTTTCTATAATTCCTTCACCTTCAGCAAGGATTAAATGTAGTATCAGGTTTCAAATGAACAGAATATATCAGAAGATGTTGGAATATCATTTCTGCAGCTATGTGAACTTCTTTGTGCAAAAACCTTACAGTAAAGGAATGTCTCACTAGCTTACATTCAGCAAGGCCCTGAGATCTTTCAGCAGTGACACAATCCAAAAGACACTGGATCCTTGAACCTGGAATTAAATCTACCCAAGAAAAATCTTCAATGAGGCCTTCTTTTCACAGAGAATGATAGCCTGAGTACTTGAGAGACTGTGCATAGTTAAGACTGGCTCAGACATTTGATTCACAGAAACTATGAGATAAGATGTTTTCAGCATTAGTTTACTATATTTCAGTGATCCATCTTCAGCTGAGTTTCTGTCCTCTTTTGAGCAGGGGAAGCTAAAAGCTAAAAGACTGAAAAATGAGACGTACTGGATCTGCTTGAGATCAAATACGATTGATAAAAACAGGAAGATTTTCAAGGTTTTTCAAGGTCCATCACAAATAACCTCATTGTGAAGTAAGATGGGAAGGGTAGAGGGTAAAGTGTAAGTCTAAACTCATGTTCTTTCTCGTTTGTCATTTACATTGATTAACATTTTATAGCTATGCAGTTCTGGAATAAAGCTTTGTATGTCATCAATTAACTTTTATTCTTTCCCTCAATATATTTCACCAGACTTAAGGAGCGACTTCTCTAAAATTAGGGAAAAACCCACAAACTTAATTTTTATACACAGTTTTGACATACTATTATTTTTATTTTATATAATAATTACTTATTTTTTCTCCAATAATATTTAACATGCTAACGAGTCTTCAACAACTGCCTTAGTGCTTTTCATTTACAGAGACCAACAGTTTTTTTCCTTCATCATTTTATAATATAGTCCAAATATTAATTCAAATAAGGGAATTTAAGTTCAGGACTATTAAGAAATTTATCAAAGTCACCATCTAGACTAAGTGGCAAATGGTAATCTTTCATATGCAACTTGTATCATCATCTCATAAGAATCAGGAACTGAAGACAAATATTCCATAAGTGATCCAAATAAGCACTGATCTAACATGCTTATAGGAACAAAAAAATCTCTAAGATATCTTGTTGCTGATAATCTGGTTTGATCTGAGTTAGTCTGGAGAAATTTTAAAATGGAACTTAAAGCAATACTGGATGATAGTTTTTATATAAATTAAACCTAGAAACTGAAAAATTAGAAACTGGAGAATAACTTTTTTATAGAAATTACACTTAGCAATTCTAAAGAAACTCTGGATTTGAAGAATTGAAGCTCAGGTAGAAACTCATTGTAATGACTGAATGACTGAGTCAGAGAATTATCTGAGTTGATCCCATATGCCTTGATTTTTGAGATCAGAGTTATATACTTAATTCAACATCAAGCATGTCCAATTTTACCATTTTTCTATGATACCACTGCGCTACCTATGATTGCTTTCTCAGGAACTGTCTCATTCTGGTGGCATATTAGAGAGTGCTAATGGAAGCTACAGTAGATAGAAAATGAGAAAAGGGAAAGGAAGAGAGAGAACAAGAAGTTAACGACAGATGTTTTGCATTGATTGGGAGGACCAAATCACTCATCTGGAGAAATACGGTCACTCTTGAGAAATATCCCAAATTAAACTAATCAGTCTCTGGATCTCACTGTTTCTTAGTTGGGAAGTATCTCTTCTAGACTACACATTTCTGTGGTTGGCATAGCAATGCCCAGTGAGTGATACTATTATGCAACATGAACAAAAGTTAGGAGGCCAAGTCAGCCCTATGGAAGGTGTTAGAAAGAGTGCTGTCTTCTGCATCCCTCCTAAGAACTGAGGAAAATCCCTATGAAAAGAGAGAAAAGGGAATAAATATCAGAAAGGAATTATACACAGCAGACCACATTCTGTGTGCTGCAAAATACCCATAAGGCATCAGGCTTGCAAGGACTCTTCCCTCTTAACCCTGAAAATATAAGTGATAATAATCATGGAAATAATAGTATTATCTTCCTCATTCTTCTCTCTTTAACTCTAGGAAATTATCCAAGCTGACGTTTATTTCAGGAAAAATGAAGAAAACTGAGGTGATTTCCTTTCACCATGTGCTAGAGCCCTCTTTTCATCATTAAAAGCTCATAGACTAAAGGCACTAGGATCCTTAAAAGTGAGGGATTAACAGCCACAATAATATTCCTATACTTAAGGGGAATACAAGAAAGAGTTCTAGGAAATGCCACTGAGTCCTTACACCTCATCAGAGAGGAGGACTCAGAGGAAAGTTCGACATACACATTAAAAGATGCTCCAGGGATGGGGGGAGGGGGCACTGGGAGATAGGGAGGGGAAAAAGGGGGGAAGAAGCAAGGGGGTCCAGGGAGGGGGAGAAGGAGGGAGGGGACTGGTGTACCTATTAAGTTTGTATGAGCGGAAATAAATAAATAAGTAAATTATAAAAAATTGACCCTGTATTTACCTAACCTAATTTATACTTAATTCAAACAAAGCACCATTAGAGAGTATAAACATCGGATCTGTCCAAAGTGATAAAATAACGACCTAACCTACTTCTGTAATACACTGTCCTACCTGAAAGTGAAGTGAAGGGCATAGAATTAAAGAACTACAGCACATCTGCCTCTATTCATCCAAAGAGAATAATTTGTCTAAGATTTTTTTAAATTTTTATTATTTATTCAATTGCACGTGTATGTGTGTGCGTATGTGTGTGTGTGTGTGTGCGTGTGTGTGTAGAACCACAGATGAATTCAGGAACCGCCATGGACGCCTCCACCTCCTCCTTGTTTACTCTGCCCCGGGATTCACAGGCTCCACCCTACCATGACCGGAAACACAGGCCGCCCCGCTTCCGCCTGGCGTCTATACGTGGGGTCTAGGATCCGAATTCAGGACCTTCCGCCTGCAAGGCAGAGGCTTAACCCCTGAGCCACCTCTCCAGCCCCAATTTGTCTAAGATTTTACATGAGGTTTATGCCAGTGTGACTGAGTGCACATGCATACACATCTTTAGTAAGGGACAAGAATAATTCTATGACTCCCAATGACAGAAAATCATGGGGTTTTGCTAGGTTGGGTATGCCTTCTTCATAGGACGACTGATTCTTCTGTAATCATGGTGACATCAAAAGTAAACTATTTTAGTTTAAGCAATTATGCTATTTTTAACTTGAAAAGGACTCCGTGAAGAATTTTATTTCATTTGTCAAACTTAGGTCAAAGTAAATCTATTAATGTCATCAGATCATACAACTAAGTGGTGTAAGTGATCTGCTTTAAATACCAATTAGGGAAAATACACTCTTAAAAATTGTTTCCCCTATTGTTCCTCAAAGTCAGAAAAACTTTGTAAAGTACAATCAGTAAATATTAGGAAATATAATAAGCACTCTGTATGTAGCTTAGAGTACTTATATTTTTTAAAATACTGCCTCAAAGTACATGAAAGTGAGTCAGTGAAATAGTATGTAAGGTGCCTGCTAGCAAACCTGGCAACATGACTCAATTGCAGAAGCCCCACATGGTAAAAAGAGAGAAGCAACTTTTGAAATCATGTATGTGCTTTCTGTCTCTCTCTCTCTCTCTTTCTCTCTCTCTCTTTCTTTCTCTTATCTTAATCTGTATCAAAGAACAGTTTTTAAAAATACACTGAGGAGTGGAAGTTTAACTCAGTGTTACAATACTTGCATAACATGTATGTGATATTCTGGTTTCAATCCTCTACACTGGTAAGAGATGATAGATAGATAGATAGATAGATAGATAGATAGATAGATAAATAGACAAACCATAGATAGATGAAAATATTACAATGCAAAGTTCCTGCTTCTTCTTTCTTCTCTATTCTCATGTCTGCCAAAATAATCATTTTATATGATTTTATGTGCCTTATACTGTATTTAATACTATATCATATCTATAGAATTTTACATTATATATACAAATCTATATAACTATAAATATGAAATTCTAAATTTTGACACCAAAAATAACGCATTAACTTGCTCTTGTTTTTTTTATTTTTTAACTTAATCTTTCATGAAAAAATTCCATGTTAGTGCATAAAATTCTTTAAATACTCCTATCTGCATAGCTTTCTATATGATGAGTGCACATTTTATTGATGAGCAATTTATTGATCTATTGTGCGCTTATCTAAGCTTTCCAAATTATACATCATTTCTATTTGTTTTCTGTGCTCCCTATATAGAATGAAATTAAAGTCAACTAATCCACAGATCACTGAACCAATAAGCAAATCATCAACATTACTTAGCTGTTGAATGGATAGGACAGAAAAAAGGACTTAGAAAAAAACTTTTCCAGTTTACCTTTGCTGTGAATTGTTTACTTTCAGAAAGCTAGAAAACAAACTCCTTTTAAAAGCTGTCCTTTAACATGTGCAAAGAACATTTCCCTAACATGTTTAACAGTTTGGATGGTCCTGAAGGGTCAACTTCCCTGTTTTACTTGCCAGAGAGTTAGTCTTTGCAATGTAAATCTATAATCAATGCAGAAGTGATGGAGTTCTGCATTTTGATCAGAAGCCATCTCTAAGTACCAGCTTACTCTTGAACATCAAAATGACCTTCAGCTTAGAGCTAGAGCCTATCACTGGCTACATGCAGCCCTATTGGCTATCCCTTTGCCACTGGAACTTATGAATAATGTCAGATACATAGATCCACAAAAATGTGTGATTGTAATGTAATAAATAATATATCCCCTGAGACTGAATATCATGTTTGAAACTCTCAATTGCCCGCTTATCATACTTTAATGTAACTGGACTTTTCATTGAGACAGAATGCACTGCAGCCTAATATTCTTCCTTATTTTGTGGACAGGTAGAGCAGGAAAGGCTGCTTTGTTGGCTAGGGTTGTCTAAGCAGTTACTTTGTTCAGTAAGCTTGTTCAGGGAGAGAATCACATGTCATTTTTCAGTAGATAAGTATCATCTGGCTTCACTGAAATATATCTATTCAGATTGCTGGACTATTCAGACAGGGTTTGCTGAATCCCCCCAATTAATAGGGAATTTCAGTAGTCTAAGTGAAAGCACATAATCAGAAAGCAATCCTTCAGTCTTCGAGTAGATATGATTTCCTTTATCCCTACTATATCTCTCCAAGGATAAAATGACAGTTTAATATTTATATTTACACAGTTCATACACGACAGTGTGGAGTCAAGCATAAAGCCAATGTTTTTCCTCTAGAGACCAGAGCTAGAGTGAGTTGCCAACTTCCAATGTGATGGAAGAGTGTTGATCGACTGTGGGATAAGTTCCAATCGCAAGGAATTCTGTCTTATCTGGATTCAATTTGAGAAAATGTTGGCGATTTCCCCACAATAAGTCAGTGAGCCAAATAAACAGATCCACCGAAGAGAGCCCCTATAACATTTCTTGAGGCATGGTGAGAGATCTGCATGTCATCTCCATGGATATGAGCAGAGAGTGTCTTCCACAGCTGCCTGTGTGTTGGAATATAAATCTCTGTAACACCCAGATCCAAGCCTGAGGGACCAGATTTTGCAAGGAACATAATCTGTCGACATCTCTTCACTGAAAAAAAAAATAGAATTAAGAAAGAAACAAAACAAACAATAACAGATAGACTTTCATAGGGTCGAAAGGCATTTTAATAAATTTCCTGTTGGAAGGCAGGCATCAGTTATTCAGCTGAAAAGTCCAACAGAAAAAGGGCGAGAGAGCTTGACAGTGTCAGTAAGAGAGCCAGAGCATCCTAACATAAGAAGGACAATTTATGTGCTATGAAAGGACAAAAATCCTGACTGAAATTCATTCTAGATCTGATGATAGTTAAGATATTCCTAGAGCTGACTAGTAGCAACTTCCCCTACTCTTAGCTAAATTAAAAAAAAAGGGTGATATATATTGTCCATCTTGTCCTTCATGACCAAGATTTTTTTCTTTAAAGAAAAGTTACAATTGCAGATTCTAAACATGATGGCAATTTCACAGAAGTCAGAGATTAGCCATGAGTGTTAAACTAAACCGAGGCACAGAGATAGTCTTTCACCAGCGAGGAAGTCCATGGATTAGGGATAGAAGTAGCTGGCTAAAGCCTGAGGATAATATCATTTAAATCCTCAACAGAAAGCAAATTAAATGGTGAGAAATCTTGATTGCCAGATTTATATGGACTAAAAGGCTACAAAGTAAATTCAAAACTTGTAAGAATTCCTATGTGCTGAGAATCAGAAAATGCCATCAGAGTAAATATTGAAATCTCTCAGAATAAGCAATTTCAGAGACTTTAAAGTGACAGATCCAAAACTAATTGAAAGTATTCCAGAAAGAAGGAAGAGGCATTGGAGCCAGAGGAACAGGCAAAGCCACAAAACAGAAGACATTTAAAGAAGCAACATCACATTTAACCTTATACTGGTGCTGATTTTCTTTTTTTTTTTTTAAATATTTATTTATTTATTCAATTGTGCGTGTGCGTGTGTGTGTGTGTGTGTGTGTGTGTATGTATGTGTGTGTGTGTAGAACCATGGACGAATTCGGGAACCACCATGGACCGCCTCCACCTCCTCCTTGTTTACTCTGCCCCAGGATTCACAGGCTCCGCCCTCCCAGGATCAGAAACACAGGCCGCCCCCGCTTCCGCCTGGCGTCTATACATGGGGTCTAGGATCCGAACTCAGGACCTTCCGTCTGCAAGGCAGAGGCTTAACCCCTGAGCCACCTCTCCAGCCCCAATGGCTGATTTTCTTATATTTGAGAGGCAAGCTTATATCCAGATGACAATTATTCCTGAGCGCTTCTGAATTGTGTCTGGAATACAGCAGGTTTTTCCACTGTTCCCCATGTTTTCTCCATCAACTTCGAACAGAAAACATGATCACTTTGTATATTACTCATTTGCTCTTCTTTTTCCTATAGAAGATTTTTGACATTACGTATCATTGACATCCAACATCTTCTCAGGACTCAGTCCAAGCAGACTACAAAATATCTTAACTGTAGCAAATAATAGTCATTATTTTAAAGGCAGAGACCTAGAGGCGACAGATAACTAAATTTTTTTTTCTAATGGGTGTCTAGTACGTATGATCTAATCATCACTATCTGACGTCTAGAGATAGGATATATTTGGTGAGCAAAATCCTTGACAGATTTTCTTTTTAAGTGTGAAATAAAAGCCTGGTGTTCAACAGAGCCATGAGGACTAATGGAAATCTCATTTTTTTAGGTTGGAACAAAAGAGATCTGTGAGGTTGTCACCTTTACCAGCACTTCAAGGAACATGGAAGAAAACAGAACATTCTTAAGACAAGCTTCAGGACGAGCTAAACATATCACCTCAGGTCATCGGTATTTCAGTCAGTGATAAAAGTCATTTCTGAGGTAAGTTTGAATGTAACTGTGCCATTCTGGATAAGACCTGTAAGAATTTCAGCTAACAAGGCTAAGCCAAGTGTATTCCCATCTGTTTGGAGTCAGGCCTCAGTATAGAGACAACCATGTTCATAATTTAGCAATGAGAGAAAACATTTTAAAATAGCGACTAAAAAATACAAATATTTTAAAGTTACTACTGCCGACTGCACTATATATGTGTGACATGATGAATGTTCTAGATTTGGAGTTTTGTGTGGTTCCATGCATCTGACCACTGGGCAAGATGGCAAAGCGTCTCTAAACACATGGCAAACTGAAGCAACTATGAATTCATAAATCAGCCTTTATGAAGTTCTTAGATACTAACTTTTTTAATCATTTTATTTTCAGCTGTTATAAAAGTCTGTTAATTAGAATTTATATAGTCTTGGAAAATGCTTAAATGTACAAACAGCTAGAATATATGTATGTGCAAACACATAGCACTTGTAATAGTCCAGAATACTGAGCACTTGAGATAGTCAGATGAGAAATTAAGACAGCAATTTCAGTCACTTGGTGGAGATCAGGAAGAGAAAAAATAAGAGCAAATCACTGCCACACAAAAAAAGCAAGACGCAGAGAACCCACTTTCCCTTAGCAAATATGCTCCACATTTATTTTAAATCCAAATCATAGAGCTAAAGTCGATGCAGGGTAAAACTTCAAGCCCAGTCAGTTTCTAAAAGAAGGACAGGCCAAATCAAGCCAACAGACAGTAAAGACTAGTACTGCAGGTGTGCCAGGACCAAGCTTCCGGCAGACATGCTCTCCAGAAACTAAATATCACTGTAGTCAGAATGGTAAGGACAGAACAGATTCTGTTCTGAGAAAATTAAAACACAAAGCATCCTAACTTTTCGTTTTGCTTTGTTTCATACAAAAACATATCATCAACGAAATGTGTGTTCTATTTTCATTGTGTCCCTTAGGGTTCTGACTCCTAGCTTCATTTCTCCCATCTCTTGAAGTATTTCTGTTGATTACGGTGACACCTACTGGTCGAAAGGAGAGATCTTTTCAAGCCTTCTCATGCTATAATCACATTGAACAAGTTGCCTTTAGACCTAAAGGAAGCCTCTCTCTTTTTTTTATTTCTTCCTCCATTCTACTAGTAGCTAATATAATGCGTAGTGCCACATTAGAGGAGACGCATATGATTACTTTATAAAGATCCCAGAATTGGTTAATTTTGCACCATTTCTGCTTGTCATTATAATCTTAGCCAGGAGAATGGCTGCATTCTGAGAAATGTTCTGTCCTCAGTGCAGTCATTGTCATATGAATGAGCTATCATCCCTTCCTGAAGGCTGAGATGTTTTATTCTTACTCCATGACATTTGTATTACAGTGACAAAGGCTAAGGCAAGAAAGGGAAATGATACAAATCCTATTCAGCTTTTATCATTTTAAATCCTCATTTTGTGCTTCTTTCATGCCTACTACTAAAAAGTAGTTTTCCCCTTAGGAACAAAAAATAAAAGACTGAAGGAAGGAAGAAAAAGAAAAGAGAAAATAACGAGTTTATGAAACCAAACCTCTGGTGTGCCCCTTTTTTAATGGTTTACTTCACATTTAACACAACGGAATAAATTGCCACTGGAGACATCAGAGACAAGAAAGAGACCTAGAGCCATTTCTACACACAGATGTACAGCGGGAATGATGCTTTGTAAAGTTAAGATGTAATAAAGGGCGCAAGTGGCACTCACTGTGGAATGAATTATGAAATGTAGCAGATTTTATACCAATCACCGCATAAGAGCTGGAGACTCTCATTTCAACCAGCTCTGACCCATGACTTCTTACAGTCTTCAACATGTGAGGCAATGTTGCAAAACTATTCAAAAGTCCAGATGTTTAACTACAATGTCTTTTCCCTATTCCTTTTTCAAAAGCAGTTTTATCAGTCTAGTAAGTTGGGGATGGGGCAGGTACCACATTCAAAAAATGTAGGGTTCTGTTTTTCTTTGTTTTTTTTCCTTTATGTTTTCAACAAAGCATACTTTAGAAAAATACATTAAAATAGTATTAAAAAGATGCACTATGCTGCCTGTCAAGCACACTCACAAATGCATTTAGATGTGTTATATATAGGTACTTTTTGGTTAAAAAAATCAATGAAATACCAAAATGTTTCATTTCTTAAGAATAACTTACTCCTATGAACCTATTGTAACTATTGTTCAGAACACATCATTTCTGTGACTGATTATAGCACATCTTTTAATATAGAAAGACTACTTGATGAATTAATGCATAATATCAAACAATAGTTCCAAAAGTATAACATCTAGCTGTAGGGCTTGTATTTTAGGGAAGAAAACAGCATCTAATGTAGGAGATATATTACTTAGAAGAATATATATACATATGTATATATATATATATATATATCTGAAGTAAAGAAACAGGATGTAAGACATTTATTATGCAAAAAATTTCCATTACTTATCTTACTAATCATCACACCATTTGTGTAAGTGCAACTATATTTAAGAATTGAAAGTTTCATCATATATCAGGAAAAAAAGGGACAATCCAAATATGTTAGTAGCATGATTATTACTATTTGTGGTTGGCAGATGTTCTGTTTAATAACTAATAAATAAGGGAATTTAATTTTAGAAATAATTGTGTTTTCTCACAGCAATGTTGTCAGAAGTTAAGCAATGACATTGTAGTGTAAAACTGTATGAATACCATCCTGATCTCTATGACAATAAGCAAGAACAGAAGGTATAAGATGACTTTCAGAGAGAGAAAACCAAAAATAAAAGAAATGTATTTTCCACTACTTTTAGTGTGAGTTTCCCATGTAGGCTACCAAATGACTGCCTGATTATTTCTAGAAAGTTCTGTATCTCTACCTCAATTCAATTTCAACATAATTAATTGTTTCTTGATACTTGGTAGACTTAATATTCAATAAACAATTTTGTGTATTTTTTCCAGTGAAAATGTAAGGAGGTAAATGATCATGATTTCTATGCCAAATAAAAAAGTATAACATCTAACTATAGGGCTTGTATTTTAGGGAAGAAAACAGCATCTAATGAGGGAGATATATAACCTGGTGAGTACTTGTTCCTTTTTTCATTAAAACTATCCTTATGAGAAAATTACTTTCTAATAAACACTCATACTACTTGATAATGCTCCAATCTTGTTTAACTAGCCAAATATAAAATTAGTGCTAATATAATAAAATAATGACTGTTTCAGGATATTTAGAAAGATGTGAAATATTATAGTGTTCCACTTTATATTTTCTGAGCAAAGAAGCATTTCATTTTTATAATATCTGAGATTTCATTATGATTTTTTTTCAGATGAACAATAGAGAAGAGTACATTGTAGAGTTGAAGATATAATTTCTGAAACTAAAAGTTTATCTTTTTAGTTTTTAGGAATTTTATAGCTTCAATAGCCATATATAATCTCTGAAATAATATTGATGATCCTGCAATATTCTCCTTAATTAACTGAAGAATATACTTTAGTTTTAGAATCACATGTTGATTTTTAAGCATCACTCAATTCAAATCTCAATGTCTGTTATCCATAGATTTTTTTTCTAATATGTGCATGTGTGTATGAATAAGGATGTGTGTCTAATTTCAGAACAGAATGCATTCAGTATAAGCAGCATAAATAGGGACAGATAGATAAATAGAGATTCAAATGGGCATAGTTTATAAAGATTCCAATGTATTTTAAAGTCTCATTGAAATGTTCTAATAATTAAGTTTAAATTTTCACAGCTAAAAAAATCCAAACAAATAATGCAGTGTTCATTCTAGTACAATGTATGAATGAGGCTGCTTGATATGATAAAGCTGTAAGGAAAAGAGAAGCAGTCACCTTTAAACCTGGAATTCCTTAACTGAAAACAAACCATATTTATCATAAGATTGAAAAAGCAGCATTCAAATTTTGCAAGTGCTTTCTTAGCATTTTTAGTCACATAGAATATATAATATCATAGTTTATGAATATTTCACAAGTTCACAATGGAATCATGGGAAGCATCTTGTTATATGCTTTGCTAATCACTCAAGACAAAAATGTTCAACTTGCTAATGAGGGTAGGATTAATGTCCTGTTCTAATTCATTGAAGCTGAGAAGGACAATACTGAGATCCCTTTTCCATGAATAAGTTTCTCAGGTAATCCTTCTCTGACAGACACAAGGTAGCATCACATCCAGGAATGAACTTAATAAGCTCTGATGAGAAAGATCAGCATTATCATTTCTTCCCATCCATCCTATGACTTGCAGAGCATCAACAATGCAGAGGAAGCTTTCTGGTATGCATATACAGAACATGTGGAATGGGTTAAGGTTTGTCTGAATCACATGGACTAAAGCAAAAAGCTGTAAATCAAGTCCATCAAAGAACACTCTGAATTTGCTTTCTGAACTTTGTCCCTGATTTCGTTTCTATCTTCTAAGCGAGAAAGTTAAGCTATTTGTGGTAGCCACAGAAAAATGAGCAGTCAGCACATAAAATCAGGAAGCAACTGGTTACTGCGGAATTCTTGAAAAACAAAAGGAATACTTGTAGCACATTCACTTTTATCATAAGATAAAAGCAATACAATGAAAAAGATATATTTTCATACTATTTTCAGCAAAATGAAACTCGAAATGATTTTGTTATTGTATTGTCATTGATATTTCACTAGCTGGGTGATAAGGTACTCAGAAGAATAATAAGATGATAAAACAAAGAATCAGAATAGAAAGTGTGAAACCCAATACTGAAATCCAGGAGAATTAAAAGTTTTAAAATGTATAAAAATGAGAAAAGACCTGAGGGCCGTGTGTGTGTGTGTGTGTGTGTGTGTGTAAAAATCTACACAGTAAAATATACAGAGCAAAAGAGATAAAGTAACAAAAGAATAAAAGAAATAAAAATTTTATTCAAGTAAGGAAATCCAGTAAATAAAAGCAAGAACCAAGGAGCAAATACTGAAAACGAAAGAGAATAGGCATATTAAACAGAGAGTCAGGAAAAGAAAAGACACAAGAAAGAGCCCAGAGTGGCATGGGCCTGAGGGATGCCTAGAGAAAAAAAAAAATTGAAACTAGAAAGCAGAAAAAAATAAAAAAAATGGAAAGAAACACAAAGAAAATACACACAGAAGACAAGACAGAGTGATGGTTGAGAATAAATGAGATGTAGAAGCAAAGAAAGGGATAAACAAAGAAAATAAAAGGAAAATATCACAAATGGAATTTACTTAAGTCATTACAGAAAATAACTCATGAGTATATATGGGGTGATGTGCCAAAGTAGTAAAAATTCAACCTTCTTTAAGATATCTAGAAGTCTGCTCTGAGTTCAGAATTAGGAATACAAAATTGTGAGCCTGCTAAGCATTTGCTGTTATTTGCTTTTTACCTTTCAATTAAACTTTATTTGTTTTAACACAACAGCAGGCTGTGTAAATAATTCAGGTAACATATCATAGAGTTAAGTAGAGTGACATTTTTATTGTGTCTTCTTTTGATCCCATTGTCTACATGGAACTGGTCCTTTTAGATGTTAAAGTAACATTCAGCACTGTGAATCTAAAGGAAATGTCAGTAAGTCATCCAATCCTGAATTTATATCTTACCTTTGACAAGCATCTCTAAGAAATGAATAAACCAAAAATATACTTTCTGAATTACATACCATATATAATGTCTATACAATACATGTGTTTGCACATGTATATACACATGCAGAGTTTTAATCTACTTATTTAATTTTTTGAGAAATATATAAGTTGCCCCATATCTATGCCATCACTCAAACCTATACTTTTTTACTGGAGATTTTTTTTACACTAGAGATTCCATTTGCAAAATATTTTAATGTAGCCTTGAAGCAGTAGTAATTACATGTCTTTTAAAATATCTTTTTTATCTTTTTTAAAAATATAGACATGACTCCAGTGATAATAAGGTGAATGGATTACCAGTTGTAGAGATAGATATCCATACAGAGAGCCCAAAACAGTGCTTCTGTCTAGCAGAAAGTTGTTACAAGGAAGTGTACCAAAAAAACTTCTGATGATTAATTTCACATGCATAGTATACAGACAAATAATATGAAAAACAATTAGTACTTTAAACTAGAATCCTGTATAGTATCCATTGCCTAAAATCTTTCTTTACCTTGTGCAGGTGAATACATACATTATGTTGTTTATTTGTTCTGTCATGCAAATTCAGTTCATTCCTGGATTTTCTCAGCTTCCAGCGAATCACTTCAAGTAGCAGTCACTCAAACCAGGTTAATGAGACCCTGACATCTTTGGCTAAGCTTACTTTTCTGCCTACCAACCCACGCTTACTTTACTTCACCCAACCATGCTTGTTTTCTGAGGGTAGTGCACATTTTACTCAGAATTTAATCCTAACCACCTCAAGCATTACAGGTAAGTCAATTTTAGAGCCATTGATAATACACTTAAGAGTAAATTATTAGTGCTAATTTGATCTTTTTTTTCTGTTTTCTTAGTGACCACCACTTTATTCTTTTTTTTAAACATTTTTTATTATCTCCGCTCATACAAACTTAATAGGTACACCGGTTCCCTCCCTCCCTCCTCTTCCCCCCCCCCCTCTGCTCACCCTCCCCTCACCCCTCCCTCCTCCTCCCCCCGACCCCTCTGCTCACCCTCCCCTCACCCCTCCCTCCCCATCCCCCAGTGCCTCCTCTCCCCCAATCCCCAGAGAGTCCTTTAATGTGCATGCCAAACTCTCCTCTGGGTCCTCCTCTCCGATGATGATGACGTACAAGGACCCAGCGGCATTTCCCTGAACCCTTTCCTTTGTTCCCCTTAAGCATAGGAGCACTATTTTGGCTGTCAATCCCTTGCCTCCAAGGATCTTGGTGCTTTTAGCAAATGCTAGACTTTGTGGGGTCAATAGTGTGTTGGACATTGTGCAGGACATGCAAAGTCCAATTATGATTGCTTCGGCCCTAACCTGTGTGGAGTATCTTGCATATCATTGCTCCTCCCATCCTTGTGCTCTTACACTCTTACCAGCCCCTCTTCCGCAAATTTCCCTGAGCTTCTATGTACCCTTCTTCCCACTTGTCTGTGATTCACACAAGAACTTGGCCATGACTTAACTGTCTTTTCAACTTCTACTTCTAGATGACTGCTTAGACTGCAGTTGTCTCTCAGTAAGTATTTCGTGTATCTAGCAAATTAAAAATGAACCGAAATGGAAAAGACATTCTTTCTTTCCAGACCAATTGTGAATAAAGGGAAAGAATAGTCTGGAGGGAAATAAGAATCCAAGGAATAAAAATCCTTTAGACTTTAATTCAGAATGGGTCACTGGAGTGGTTTCAGTTGTTCAGAATAATGTCTACACTCTAAAGTGAACTGCCTTGACATCCAATGAACAAAATGAGAAAAGTGATCACTTGCTTTTGCCTTGTAAAAGTTAGAAGTCATTTTAGTGACCAACATTATGCTGACAGGGTAAACGTTCTGTCCCCCCACATGTGGGCAGGGTCTGGGGAGGAAATGCTTTAATATAGGGTTTAAGGACTTTTGCATGGTTTTGAAGTTTAGTTAGACAATGGATTTATTTACATTTAATTACATTCATTAATTTATCATGGGGGGGGATACATATGCCAAAGCGCACACATGGCAGTCACATGTAAAAGGATAACTTGCAAGTGTGTGTTGGTTCCCTTCTTCCACCTTTATGTGGGCTTTAAGAAAGTGCCTTTAAACTCCTGAGTCATCTCATGGGCCCAGAAGAATAATTCTTAAAATACAACAGTTATCTACAAACGGATTAGAAAAGGTATCTGTTTTTTTAACCTATCCTAGAGACCAACTAAGAGAATGAATAGTTGATATAGGTAAAAGCTGCCAAGCAAATTAAAGAGAAAAGCCTAATTTTCATTTGGTGATACTCCAGGAATTGTCACCTACTTGATATCATTTAATCATTAAACTGCCTTGAAAGCAAATTACAATCTTCTTCTGCAGAAAATGAAATCTGATGAGATTATCTTAAAAAAAGTATTCATTAGTTATGTTATCTGCTATCGGGAATTTTGAGTTGAATGCAGTGAAGTCCATTATGGGAAAATGGATGGCCATTCTGGCAAAAACAGAGTGGAACAGCAACTGTGCCTTCTAAAGATGAGCTAATATAAGCTGGATGATTCACCATCCATGGCATAGATTGGCTGGTAACTATTTAAAAATTTTTAAAGGTAAAAATTCAGGTTGAATTGAAATTGAGTATCTTATTTTTAAAGAGATGTTGAAGATCATACACACACACACACACACACACACACACACACACACATGCACATGCACATACACACACACACAGGAAGGAAGAAACATAAGTTCTATGAGCAGAGCTGACCTCATGGTTAACCTTATATACAGAAAAGATAAAAGAGTTCATGCACAGTTTAAGTATTTAATCTGATCTGTTAAATGGATATTTTTAAAAGAACGATAGAAATACTATGAAGGGATTGCAATTTAAAAAAAGCAAGCATTATGGAAAAGCTAAAATATCATGACACAAAATTCCTTAGGCAAGTGGCCATTTCACTTGGAATCCAACTGCATCACTTGGACTCCAACTGCATTAAATATAGTAAATAGCAAACTATGAAGAACAAACACTAACAGGGTGTGTGTGTTGTATGTGCATGCATGCTTATATATGTGTATGTATGTACTCACATGTGTCTGTATGATATGCTGTGTGTGAGATAGGAAGTGAGGAGGGTGTTTATGTTCATATGTGTATAGTATGGTATGGTATATGTGTGAATGTTTACCTATGTGTGGTACTTATAGGTAGTATCTGTATTTATGGTTGTGTGTGTATGTGTGTGTGTGTTTGTAATGTGCAGAATATGTCTGTGGTATGTTTGCATGCTTTTGGTATACGTGTATGGTATGAGTTTGTGTTGTATGTGTGTGTGTTCATAGTGTGTGTGTGTTTGTGTGTGTGCCTGTGTATGTATGTGTATGTGTGTTTCAAACTGGCTGCAGGATAGTCCCTCAAAATCAAACTGCAGAAATAGCTGAATGCAGTTTAATGGGCTTTAATCTTTGTGTGACCATCTCAGAAACATGCTGTGAAAAAGAAATGGAAGTTAATTTTCAGAAAACACGTGTGAATTTAATTAACAGGCTCCTCAGTCAAGTTGACTTAGCAGGTTAAAGAGCTTTCTTTCTCATTTTGGCGCTTCTCAAAACATAAAACACGAAGACAAGGAGCAGCATGAATATTCAGTTTATTGATTTTCAGAGATTCTTAATCTGTGGCATTCTCATAACATAAAATTATGAAGGAAATTGATTGATTTATTATGGATGCATATAAACAAAACGAATTC
Organism: Typhlomys cinereus; assembly: GCA_023101885.1. Classification (NCBI taxonomy): domain Eukaryota; kingdom Metazoa; phylum Chordata; class Mammalia; order Rodentia; family Platacanthomyidae; genus Typhlomys; species Typhlomys cinereus. Next base: position 5,401,854 of record JALPQD010000016.1, on the reverse strand, counting down.
TTAGATATTAGTGCTTTTCCTCACAATAAGTATTATTCTGAGGAAAAGGTGATCATAAGATTGTGATAACTTTAATTATCAGTGATAATAGCTTCTCAATATAGATGAATGAGCTTTAGGATATTTTATACAAACATTCACAAACTTTTAATTATCAAAAATGGTAATACATAGGAAGTAATACTAACTCTACCTAACCTCAAGTTATGCATCTTACACTAACATAGAGACTGGAAGAAGGAACCAAAAGTTTCATGGTACCTGTTGGTAGTTTATGGTAGCCTTTCAGGTCATTAGAAACAATAGTTCATGTGGAGTGTTTCAGCTGTATAGGTCCTAAAGGGAAGTACTATCAGAGAGTCATATATAAAGACATGTAAGAATTTATTCTGCTGAGACCATGATCTGAAATCTAATTCTGACTCCTGTTGTACAAAGGTATTCTTTCTCATTTTTTCAGAACAAATGAATGGAAATTACCGTAAATGCACATAGTTGCAAAAAGGCTGTTGGGATGTATGTAAAGCCACATGCTTTACATAAACAAAGACAAATGCTCTACAAGGACAACGTAATTTTAGGTTCATTTGAAACTAAATAAGTCTGCCATAATGTGAATTACAGCTTGGGTAGTTTCTGCTGTCAGATTAGAAGCAGCACAGACTCAAGAATCATCGCATCATTACAAAAGAAAAAATATGGTCCGTTGCAGGAGGCAATAACCAAGCATTATCTTAGAGGGAAGTGATATGATTTCTAAAAGTGCAGTCAATGTCTACTGAAACTTTTACTATAGTTACACGTGAATGCTAATAAGAAAAATCTTGAAGAAAATAACATGAAAATTTAATCTGTAGGCTTTCCCATTAATTTTATCAAAACTATCTGTACCAGTAGCAAGTAGAAACCTAGGAAAACAGTTCCTTGATAATTTCTAGCTGTTTCAGCTAACGTAAGTCTCCTGAGGGTAAAGAAAATTAATTTCATGTGAATTTATATTGACCTAAATGTTTTAAGCAATACCAGACCTGAAATTCTTTAAAGTAAGTGAAAAGGAATTCAAAATGGCACGTCAAAGATAAGTATTGAAATTCCATGTGTTCCCTAAAATAGTTAACCCCTCCAGGCTATATCTGTATTACATTAAAATCTAATAAGCCTTTACTTTTCATATTTCTTTGTCTGACACAACATATTTTATTAAAAATGGAGAGAATATTTGGAAGTGAGCCCTTTTGTTCATTCACTAATAAGGAACAGTTATTTTGAAAAATCCTAATTATTTATCAGTCCTACTCAAATGCAGACTGTCTGCTACAAAAGAAAGGAAGTAAAAGGTAAGCTTAAGAGACCCAAAGATTTTCAGATACTCATTGAAGATTAAACTGTAGGACTCTGTTCTAAGCTCTCTGAAAGATAGTGCCCAGAGTTAGTTCAAATGGAAAATGAAGAATCATTTCTAAGACTAATTACACAATATCTCTCTTGAGTTACTATCTTTTTTTCTGTCTACAAAAAGTGAACTCACAGTGTAATACTGCCCTCTACTTTACTGGAACCAATCCCATTCACTTTTCTTTTTCATTCTCGGGCTCACAGAGCAAATCCTGAGGTTTATGTGACAGTAAATACTGGACGTTTTATATTTAAAGATTCTAAAATTTGTTCCGGCAATAGAAACCTTTCCTGTACTTTTTGTTTCCTGAAAAATGCAATCGTCTTGACTGTTAGACTGATTGAAATAACACAATTTTATGAGCAGAAGGCATTTTTAACAGCTGGAATTCTGTTTTACTGGCTTACCTACATAAAGGAAAGAGGAGACATTTTATATTTTAGTGATGATCACTCTCGCATGTTTCAACATAATTTGGTGTGCAATTATCCTTTGTAGTTAAAAGCCTAATAGATTTCTTAAGAATAATTGTTATTTAGTAATAGTTTCGATGTGGGCAAAATTCCCTTTGATTTCTTGATTACAACAACATCAGGCAATCCAAAATCTAAGATGCTCATAAAGTAGCTCACCTCTGTTCTGACCAGTTTTATTCTAATCTCAATGTTTTTCTCTGGATTAAAAAATGCATTTTGGGAGTCTTGTAGAACACTATATTTAGCCACTTATAGATCAATAAATATCCCTGAATCATACATAGTCTTCTATTCAAACTAATCTCAAATTCAAATGTTCTAACATTCTCATGTAAAAAAAAACAATTTATCACTTTCTAAATAGGTATGCATTGTGCAATAATGAAATCAAGCTTAATAGCATGCTTTGCCTCATTTATGTATCATTTTTTGTTATAGAAAAACTTAAAATCTAACCTCAGGGACATTTTTAAAAAGATATTGCATTGTTATTAACTATAATCACTATGTTATATAAAATACCTTTTGAGCTTATATCTCCTATTTAACTGAAACTTTGTGTTCTTTGATCAGCAACTCCCCCTCAATCTACCTCAGCTCATGATAACCATGTTTGTTTCTGTAATTTTTTAATACTACATGTAAAATTATGTAGAAATCACCTTTCTGCCCATGGCTTATTTCAATTAGCATAATTGAAATCATGATAATTTCAGGTTCAGGGTTCAGGTAAATTGCAAGAGACAAAGTTTTCTTTTTTGAGGCTCAATGGTATTCTAGAAGAAAGTATACCATTTTTTCTTTGTCATATTAATTGACATGGTTTGTTTCACATCTTGGCTACTGTGAATAGAGTTTCCATTAATGTACAAATATTCCTTCAGCCTACTGATTCACTATCTTTGGGTAGATATTACATAGTGAGATTTCTGGATCATCTATCAATTTTACTTTTAATGTGTCGAGAACCTTTGTATAACCTTCCATAATTGTACTACTGATTATATTCCTGACAAGAGTATACAAGCCTTCCTTATCCCAGAGTGTTGAAGGAAGGTTCTTGATACTAATTTAATTGATGAATTTTATGAAATCATACAGTCTACAACTATGCATATTGCTTTTATTCATGTGTTCAAAATGTTTGTTGTCTAGTACATGCTCCATAGATAGAAAAAAATATATAGGCCAGATTCTAGATCAGAGATTTCACAGTTTAGAAATATGTCATGAAAGTCACTGTACACATATGATTGCTTCAATTTAACTAGCAGCTAAATTCAACTGTGGTCAAATGCTCAGTGGTCACAGTGACTAATGCAGTTAATGCAACATGTTGCTCATCACAGAGTTCTAGGAAGGGAGACAATCACGCAAACACTCAAAAATGTTTTTCTTATAAATACATCATGAAGACATGTTCAAAGTATGTCCAATCTCAATACAACTGAATGTCACTGAAAATGGACCTGATCATCTCCAGTGAAACCCAGTGGATCATGTGTGCAAAAAGACATGAACGGAGGAAGAAAACTGGCTGTAATAAATAAAATATGGGGCAAAAGGGGAAATGGAACTGGGAAAGGAGTGAAAACACACAAATTCATTCTATTTATCACAAAAGGGCCAAAGCAAAAGTGATGATATTCAAAAATTTACCTGGAATCTCTGTAAAAAGACAAAGAAGAAATGTGGCACTGTTGATGGAAGCACTGTCAAAGAAGCATCTGGCATGCCAGTGCTGTTGAGTGCCATGTTCAAGGGAGCTGCAGAGACATATGCATTGCCAGCGTATTATCGATGGAACATTCTAGACAAAGCCAAACTGTCTTTCCTGCTGCAAATAATTGTAAACAATGGGTTCTGTGTACAAGTACCTCTTGCAAAGATATATGCAATTATTTCTTCCTTTAAAGTCATTTTAATATTTGGATTTAAGGGTGTTCAATAAAAATGTGAGTCATATTAACTTGACATGTAATAAATTATTGTAATCTCTTCAGGAAATAGAGGATTCCAGTTAAACAATTTAATTGAAACTGTGAATGCAAATTTAAAACTTGGAATTGCACAAGGTAAAATCATGGTATTGCCCAATTGCATAACATATGAATGATCGTAGCATTAGAAATTACAAATACTGAGCATTGTATTCTTCATGTACTATTTAACATTTTAATTATATTTATTTCTGTGGTCTGGGTGTATGACCATGCAGCGTTTCAAGCTTAAAAGGTTTTATTTCAATTTTCTGTTGCCATTAATTGTCTCCTGTTGTGAATATTTATCATTCTTATAGTTGTGATTTCCTTAAGAAAATAGACCATATTTTCCCTCTCAGGAAACACCAAAAAAAAAAAGTTAAAATGATTTAATTTTATCATGATCCCAGTAATTATAACCTCCTATGTTTTATGTTTCTAGTAGGGAGGTGCTATAGGGAAAGAGGTAACTGACATATTTTAGCCAGTAACTTTGCATGCATAACATCCACATGACTTTAGAGCCAGTATCTAATGCACTGAATACTTAAGAGAAACCATGTTTTGTTTTTTTTTTCCTTTGGGCATGGAACAACAGAAATGGGCAGGTACATTCTGGTCTAATGATGAGTATGGAGTGATCACAAATTTGTTCACTAGTTTTATAAAAAAATGTGAGATGAGTTTGAAAGAGAGATGGGGATATCTCTTAGCAAAGATTCTAGCCATTATTCATATACTTGTTCTCTCTAAAAGACACTGAAAGACTGGTGCTGGAGAGATGGTTCAAGGGTTAAGCCTCTGCCTTGCAGGCGGAAGGTCCTGAGGTTGGATCCTAGACCCTATGTATAGACGCCAGGCAGAAGCAGCGGCGGCCTGCGTTTCTGATCCTGGTAGGGCAGAGCCTGTGAATCCGGGGCAGAGTAAACAAGGAGGAGGTGGAGGCGTCCATGGTGGTTCCCGAATTCGTCCGCGGTTCTACACACACACACACACACACACACACACATACACACGCACAATTGAATAAATAATAATAAAAAAATTAAAAGACACTGAAAGACTGATTGACTTAATTATTATAATAAGTATAAAATAGTTTAATGCAGGATAGAATCAATAAGAGGGGACCATTGAGAGTAAAAAATTTTGAGTAGAAAGTTCAGGGAGAGATTTTGAAGGTGAAAGTAACATCAATACTGCTTGCTTCAGCATATATTAAAATTGGAGCAATAAAGAGAAGTCTAGCTTGGTCTTTTAGCAAGAATAACATGCAGATTTGTGAAATGTACTTTTAAAAAGAGGAAAGCAAGAAAGGAACAGCAACATTATTATATGAATAGTAGTGAAATGATTAAATTAGATATTATGATAAAATGCAGATTTCTAACATTTTTATTTCTAATTTTCATATCAAAATTCAAATACTATGAGTGTATGTTTTAAAATGTGTGCATACTGTAAAAGATTCAGAGGAAATTTCAGGGCCCATATATAAGCTGAGGTTCTGGAGGGAGGGAGTAGGTGAGAAATACCCAGAGAGAGGACAGAGGAAGGAAAGGGGAAGAGAGAGAGAGGGGGGGGACGTGTGGTAGAGAGAGCAGAACAGAGGGATAGTAGGGAGGAGCTGAGGGAGGAGGGAAAAGAAGGGGGATGAAAGTACCTACCCATTGAGCTTGTATAACTAGATTAAAAAATAAAGTAGGAAAAAATTTTCTGTTTATGAGGGTATTATTTGATTAGCTTAGCAATTATATATGTAGACAGAATAAATTCTTTCAAAATGCTGGTGAGCATCTTTCAATACTAACACTTGAAGAGATCAAAAGGCTGACCTCACTCCTAATAAAACTCCATAACCTGCTCACAGCCTTCCAACCAGAATATCAGTTCAACTGTCTCTACTTAGGGCATGAACTGGGAAAATCATTCTACAGACTTTGAACTGTTCAGCCTCCACATATATGAGCTAATTTCAAAAAATACAAAAATAAATAGTTAATAAAACAAATAAATAAAACGTGTTTGTGTGTGTGTGTGTGTGTGTGTGTGTGTTCTTGCATGGGAAACCATGAAACCAAGATTTTATTAAGTATGAACTAACTTGGTGTAAAAAAGCACAAAGTCATAGGCACTGCACTATAGATTATCAGGTATCTTCTCTTGCCAGTATTCCATGATGTATGAGGCAAATAGTAAGAGTGAACTGTGCTTGTCAAAGTCACTGTTTTGATTCTCCACATCGATTGCTACAGAAAGGTACCACATGTGAACGGAAGTACAAAGACTGTCAGAGCACTAACCTTGTTTGTCAAATGTCAAAGGATAGATTTTTGCATCATCAAGAATGTCCTGGAAGAACTACCATTTAAATTAGAAATTAAATATACAATGAAAAGGTGAAGGTTTGGCAAGGTGGCATACTGAAACAGAGTATGTAAAATTTCATAATGGTTAACCATTTCATGCAAATATAATATGTAGGAGTGGTACCTGGTAAAGTAATAGTTATTTAAAGCAATATTCTCTTTCTTTTTTGTCATTGTGACTTCCACAAGGCTTGGGAAGCACCAGGAATTCACCCTGTTCCTATATTTATTTTTAAAAATTCTCCTTATGAATTTTATAGAGAATTCACAAAAGCAAAATCGATAACAGTTGTCTAATGCATCTGTCAGAATCAAGAATTTTTAAGTGAAGAAGAATATTGTTTGAAGTACACATTTCTTTAAAATGCATTTCTTGGATATGTGACAACTCTGATTTGAGATCCAGTAAATCATACATTGGAAGTATAGTCACTCTTCCAATGGATGGACCGTGATCCTTTTTGAGTTCCTTTACTTCTTTAAACACAAATATAATTGTTTGATTTAAAAATCATGTATAATTAAAAATAAATCTTAGAAACTTGAATGGAAACATCCATTGTGAAATTATATACATTTATTAATATGAAGCTTATAAACATAAATATCAGTCCTTGATATCATTTGTTTAGTAAATGTATATTTTAACAAAAAATTTTGCTCTAATGCAAAACCATGGATCAAATTAGAAATAGAGAGGAATCAATACTTGAGATAGATGGGAGAAATATTTATTAATATTGATATACTTGGATTCACAGGACAATTCTACATACAGATCAATATATCAGTAATCTAAATTAATTTTGATCGCATGTGTATTTACTCAGAAAAAACTATATTCCAGAAACTGTACTAGGTACCCATGGCAAAATAATGACAGAAATTCATGTCTTAGGAAATTTGATGCAAACACGTAAGACCTAAAATGAGGAAGTGATAATACATGAGTATCTGGGAAACATTTTGCATTCAAATGTACCTTAAAATGTTGATCTCTTATCCCTGATGCCTAACTTCAGTGAATCCATCTCATATAGCAGTGTGTAGTCCTGCCTAGGAATCATCAGTATGGCATCATTATTAATGAAATAAATTTCATTTTTCCTTTTAGCTTTTTAGCCTTCCATTAAGTCTGTTAAAATCTTTTTCATGCCAAAGTCCAAATTATCATTTTCTTAGTATCTATGGCTCAATCCATAGTGTTTTCTTCCTTTATTCTGTTTACCTTGTTTCTAGATGTCTTTATTTCAATAAGTTGCAAATTCTTTGAGCCTGAATTAAAACCCTTAATTGTAATACCTTACTTGTTTTTGGCAGACTGATAGATTTATGACTCAATGAATGGCTTGAATTTGAATCTATTGTTAAGAAACTATTGTTCAATAAAGATTGTCTTTTCTCTGAATGTGAAGAAATGATATTGTGCTTGATTTCAATTTGTATTCAGATTATTCTAGTGAGGAAATGCTGCTTCTGTTTTTTGACTTAAGTGTCTTAAAATCAGCAAAATTACTTCCTCATATGTATAATTTGATTATAGCTAGATATAGAGTAAATGCTCAATAAATGCTTGTCTACTGGTTTCATGAGCTGGGATTAATGGAAAAGTTTTAAGCAAAAAAGTTGTATTTGTTTAAATAATGCCAAGAGCAGAAAGAAAGAGACTTGAATTAAAATGTTAAATCTATTGTTCACTAATTTAGAAATGTTTCAACTACTATACAGTTCAGTTTTTGAAGGGGTAAAAGTAGAGATAATACTGAGTTCATCCTAGTGATGGCTACAATGACGTAAATGCCTACCAAGGCAAGTGGTAAACGTTAAGTTTGCTGAAATATAACTACCAGCAAATATATGGATTTTTCATTCAGTGTTCATTGAAAACCATGCATATGTCAGTAACTTTTACTGGAAATAGCTGGATATAATATATTTAATATATATTGCATATGTTCTTTTTTGCATTGTATATGTATATGTTAGTGGAGACATATATATTTATTTTACATACAACACATGTTTGCATAATTACTTGGCTTTGTTGCTCTCTTCTGCTATTTGGACCAAAAAAATAGTATTTTTATGGACACTTATTATACAATAAGATATTAATTGGGCAATTGAAAGTTGTAAGCAAAGTATTCAAAACACTGAAGTAAGGCAATCACCAAATGTGAAACTTACATCAAGCCAACCAAAATAAACAGTTCCAGACTTGGGTCTTTGTGATGACCTACTCGCCCTGATCCCTTTGAGATGGTGGTAGCCAATAGCTCTGGTCTTCATTATGAATGTCTCAGTTTACTGCCCTGAAGAGATGAGGGAAACAAGAGGTGTTAATCCATGAAGCAAAAATTCCTGATGATTTACACCAGAACTAAAGAAGTAGTTTCTTCCCCTCCTACTAGATTCTCTGCAAGTAATTTCCTTGATAAACTGCAGCCCATATGTAGACAGAAACATTCTCCAGACACAAGCAATGCTGTGTACATTATCTTCTTGAGGTTTGGATATTATGAGCAAGGGTAGAACTCTGCTTCTATTTGTTCATTCAATCAATCGATCAATCAATCATTGTTAAGGAGATCAATATTTCAGAAGCTTCCACAAGGGAAATGAATAAATAATAAGCCATAATTAGGTACTTAAACATAATCATAAACCTTGTCAGTGTGGAACTAATGAGAAACTCTAGGCTTGGCCTTTCTTTTTGGTTGCATATGATAAGTTCAGTAATTTAGTTTTGCCACATTTCTGGACATCCCCTGAAAGAAAAAGAAAAAAAGGTTGCCTTTCTGTGTATGCTGTTTTGGAGATGGTAGATCAAAAAGACCTGTTTAATCTCCTATTACGAACTACCCAAAGGAAAATTTTAATATCCTTCTTTCCAAAACTCGGGTTAGTAGATCCAGCTTGTAGGGATAAGAATAAATACCACTGTTCCTAATTCATCTGCTTTTCTTCCCCTGTTAGTACAACAGCATATGCATTTTGTAAGGTCCCTTCCAGCATGCTACCATTCCTGTTCAAACACCCCACAGCAGTGGTCCCTGTTTTCTATACAACAGTGCAACCTAGTGGATGAACACTAGAGACCTGCCTTCAGGTCCAACTCAAGTAGGCAATGGGATTCCTCAGCACATATTGTCACTTTAAAGACTATTTCCTGTCTGCTTGATGCATTCCATGGCTTATAGGGACACAGAGTGATGAAACAAATCCTATAGCGTTGGTAAAATGGAAGTGTAAAATGATCACAATTTATTTTGACAAAACTTAGAGTTTAAAAGTTAATAACTCCAATGAACATCTATGAAATATATTTACTGTGACCTTTACTTGAATAATGAGTAAATAATAACACACTTCATGAATCATGTACCTAGTTTTATGTTAAACCTGTTCCTGTCTTGTAGTAATTACATGTGCACAGATAGTTCGTTCTATATTTCCAAAACAACCAGTGTAAAGAGTATATGTTTGTTCCAATATAAATATACATGTATATATAAAGATATATATATATATGTATGTATATAAAGAGAGAGAGACTGAGAGGAAGAGAGGGAGAGAAGAAAGATCAAAGATGGATTACAGATGAATTTATGCATATAAAGACACACAAATACAAATAACAAAAGCACAATAATATAATTTGCTTGTTAAGTGACAATTTAGAATACAAATGTTATTGCAATGTCTACATATATTAAAGTCAGCATCCCAGAATAATAAATAAGGACCTTCATGCAGCTCTACTTAATTTTTTTTAAAAGTCATTCAGTATTCCATTTCAGGATAATTCTTAAGAGCTAATACTTAGTACTTGCTCTTTGTGTTGATTTGATTTCTTTTATTGCTTCTGTTAAGCCACTAAAGAAGCTCATTTTACATTAAAGTTCTTCCATCTGCTAAGTTTTAAGCAGGTTTATATACATATTTTATATTAAAACATACCAGTGTAAAAGCCTAAACTGTATGGAGAAAGGAAAAATGACCTGAGAAGTCATGCATAAACATTTAACAATTTTCCTTTGTAAGAACAGGACAGAGAAGATATGATTCACTCTTCTTTTTTATAGGATAGGCTATGGTAAAAATTAAATGTAATTCAGTGAGACAGTAAAATCATCTCAACTACCATACTGTTATGTTTGAGATAGATTTGGGGATGATTAAATGTGTAAATCACATAGATCTGAAAGATCTCCCTCTCTCTCTCTCTCTCTCTCTCTCTCTCTCAGATGGCATCTTGATTGTGCATGCACTGTGAACACAGAAGGCCTGTAGGTCAGACCTGAAATTATAGCTAAACCTCAACTCCTGAGGTACACAGGCTGTTTATATCGATGAAAATTTATGATCTCTATACCCTAAATCCCTGGCCTCTCTTTTACATTGACTTCTTTACTATTTGCTGCTTTATTTTATGGTAGTCCCCTGCCCTCTATAAATATATCACAGTTACTTAACCCCAGATCCCACCCTCAGACTTCAGGACTTCAGAAAGGATCTATTTGTTACCTACTCTGCTACTGGGCATTTCATAATCCTCCACATTAGCAGCAATTATTTTATAGTAGTTAACATTTTCCAAATTCTCACCACCTCCTGACTGTCAGGTTTGTAACTGCTTAACAACACTGGTCTTAGAGCTGTTGTTTAGAGATTACACTGTGTAGAATCTTCTCTTTAAACTCACACAATGATTGAAGCATTTTCTATTAAATGTTTATCTGTAGAAAAAAATGAATACCGTTAACTGTGGAAATTGCATTTAGGCAAACCTAATTGCCTTGTTACTTTAACTATATAAAATTTATAAAAACACAACTTAATCTTAACAAGACGCCACAGAGTAATTAAAGTTTTCCGTGGGTTAGATTCTAATAATTATCCTGTTTTGACTGAATTCCTTATTCGAATGCCCCTATAATAAAGCTGGAAAATAATAGGAGATTATAGTTTTTTAGAACCTATTGTCTGATATTAAAATTGTTAAGAAAATATGAGTCAGTTTTATGTAAATTCTGGCCTAATCTCAGCAGCATTCTGGTAGGTAATTGTATTTTTCTTTAAAGGAGGACAGACCCTACAATAATTATGCCTTGTTAGTGTCTGCATTGCTACATTTTTGATTTATGTATTTTTCTGGGAGTTGACAGATAAGCAAGAAAAATTGACATATTATAAACTAATAAAAATAAATAATATCAGAATATGCCTAGCAGCAGTCTACTTTGGAAGGTTAAATCAATGCATTAGTCGCATACATTTTTAAGCAAAATAAAGGTTGCACTAAAAATATTTAGATACATATACCAAATAAACATATACCAAATAAACCTAAATATTTAATTTGCTAAGTGTTTGTGACTGTGTGAAATTGCTAAGATAAGTTGCTATACATGGTGTGCAAAAGTCATTTTTATCCTTTTTTCTTCCTCTCATGTTCTTAGGAAGCCAAGTTGCTTGTAATCTGCCCTACAAATAGCAATATTTGTAACATTCCTATGAGATTTGGCATTTCTAGTTTTTCTCCAAAGACTGTTTCTTAATGGAAAATTTGGCTAGTGCATGCTTTTCAACATTGTTGTAAAACTTCTTATTACATAAAATGCTGCCATTTGAAAGCTTGATATTATTTCTTTTTAAATACTTGGGGGAGATGAAAAGCCCAAGCACAGGCTTACTAGTGCTAAGATTCATGCTCTGCTGGTCCACAGGACCGACAAATTGACACTGGAAATAGAGCACACAATCTGGAAAACACCAGGCACTCACAGAGCGCAGCTCAAATGGCAAAGCTCCAGAAGCTGGTCTTTCCTTCCTCTTGTTGCAGATACAGCATCACATTTTGTGGGTACTTCTATTATTTCTTTTAAATGTGACCAAAATTGTACAAAGAAATATTTTAGAAATAATCAGTCTCATAATAATAACCTGTGATAGTGATTTGCTATTTCTTTGCACTAACTAAAAGTAATCTTCTGATTTAATGTTAAAATTTGAATATTTTTCCACAACTGAAGTTGGCTGAGTTTCAAAGGCAAGCTAGGTAGTTAATTTTTAGAAATAAACTACAGAAGAAATAATCACCATTCTCTACATGGGAGTAATTACCATAATTCTACAAGTTATTTCTTTTACAAGGATGGAAAAGTTATATGGCAAAATTTTCTGATAATTTAGGAATCATTTCAGAAAATGAATCTTCTCAAACATGTTAATTCTCAAAATTTTACTAATATGTCATGTAGTTAACAGAGTCAACAAGAAATTAGTTTCAGATGATTACCTGTGAATCCCATTTCTTCAAGCAAATACTGTTACACATCTCTACTGCAGGTGATATTTCAGCATACAGAAATACTACTGGATTGTGGATTGGCTTTTATAAATACATCCAATGAGATAATGTGTGATGTACATGATCAAAATATTCAGACCACCAATTTTTGATTCTTGATTCCTAAGTGTGCACTAAAATATCTTATTAAAAATATGTAGAGGAGAAACAGACTATATAAATCAACAAAGCAAAAGCAATCATTAAAATCAGAACTATGGAAAATCTCTGTGCTCAAAGTCAGCCTGGAAATCATTTCTAGTGAAAAGACAAATCAATTCAAAAAACTGAAGTAGAAGATCTGTAGGTTTTCACTCCTCTTATCTTAAGAATATAGCTCCTAGTGATTATGGCAAGCCTAGTAAATGGCAGGAGCAAAACCTCTACTGTCATCTTTCACAGCAGACAAAATACTATTGTTGTACCATCAACCCTCACAAACAGACAAAAGTAACATCACAATACTCATTATACATGCATACATATGTGCAAAATATGCATATATAGGGACATATGTACATATATGTACATATAAATATACATAAAATTATGTACATATGCACATATGCAAATCAACTCTATATGGCAGGTTTGAACAAAAATATTTGTATATTTACATATAAATGTTGTGTATATGTATGGTGGACTTGAATGTTACATGCTTTAGAGGCAAAATCTGTGGTATATTTAAGTCTTACTAGAAGAGCACAGGTCAGGTAAGAAACAGACACAGACTTTATTTTAATATTCCAGGGGGCCTAAAACATTTTTATTGCTAAATTATTGCTGATGTGCTCTTGCTGTTAATTTGTTTTGCAATTCCACTAAACAATTCAAACTTAATTACATGGTTCTAACTTTTGATATAAGAGGTATACTCCATGAAGATTTTTCAATCATTGAACATTCTTCTGTTGGAGATAAAATGAAAGGATTCTATGAGGTACACTTGTGAAAACTTATTTTCATGTGTACAATGATGTGAAGAATGTACATATAGAAGTAGCAAATCAGACAGCCATTTTATATGCATATTCATGGCCATTTCAGGGGACTTGCACTAATCAGAATATTTAATGTCATCATTTCACTTCAGAGTCCCAAATGATTTTCATGTGGGTGCTAATCCCTATTTTATAAGATATTTCTACTTATATTAACAAACTTCCAGAACTCAAGAGAAAAAAAATGAAACCCATTTCCATTTTAATTTTAATTTCACTTATTTGTGTGTGTCTCCATGCTGTGCATGAATGAGTGCAGTTGTATGTTGTGTGTATGTTGTGCGTTTGCCTGTGTGTCTGCATGTATGTATGTCTGTTTGTGTTTGCCTGTGTGTAAACTATGGAATGTGTGAAGAAGTCAGCAAACAACTCTTGGGAGTTAGTTTACTATTCACCACATTTCTGAGACAGGTCTGTCTTATTTGTACTGCTCTGCATGAGTTTCTGCTTCACCTTTCACTGTGGAGTGCCAAGATTACAGCTGCAAGCTACCACATCGTTTTTTGTGAGTTCCTATGCTGTGACTGAGGTCATCAGTGAGGCACAGCAAGCACTTCACTGGCCTAAATTCAGCCAATTTCTATTAACTTCATCAATTTTTTATCAACACCGCTAGACATTATTTCTTACTATGTTAAGGAAAGATGATTTCTTCAGAGGAAATCAAGTATTCATAGTAACTGAATAAACATTTGAGCAACTGGGGAGCAAAAGACTTCAAGAGGATACTCTGGGAACAAGAAGTTAAATTCCAAACCCTCCAGTTGCTCTTCAGTATCTTTAATCAACTTTGCCTTTCTGAAATTTCAAGTCGAGCTGACCTACCTTATCTTTCACAAGTTCCCATGAATAGACCATGAGTTATAGACTGGTCACATATGAAAATGGATGGGGGTGTTTCCAATAGGAAACCAGATTAACAAATATATATATAGAACACATGGATAGCCAAAAAGAGAAAACAAATTTTTTTTTAAAAAATGGAAAAGGTACCAAAGGAACAAAAAGACAGTAAATTCAAATCATCTACAAATGGGACAGAAACCTAGAATTGGTTTCTGTATTGTACTTCAAAATCCATTATAGTTCTAACTAAGCCTTAGAAGTTAACCTCACCTGAGCTACAGAACCTGAGTCACTGAAACATCTGTGTGCCCACATAGAAGATGTTCGCTGAGCTACAGAGCCTATTGAAATTTTTATGTACCCACACAGAGGATGGTCAGCTGTGCCAGGGGTAAATGTCTGCTGTTCTCTCCACTCTTACTCCTCCCCAAATTTTACTTAGCAGAATTAGTTTACACTCGACTTATATTCCAAAAAGGCTCTACACAGAGCTCAGTCTCTTGTTTTCTGAGATTCAGTTTCTCTAACGCCTTGGTTGTCTCTGCTTTTACTGTCTGTGCTAGACTCCCCAAAGCACAGTTTCTCTGTTACCTCTGAGTAGATTCTTGAGTTTGGTACAATTTGAATATAGGAAAAACTTTTCAGAAATGTTAAATGTTATGCTAAAATGTAACTTCCTAGTAGTATCCCTGGCATTACAATAAATTTCTGGGATTGACAATGAAATTCTCTAATGACTCCCATGATGAACACTGGCAATCTTTTTAGATTTTTATAACTTACTTAATTTCTTTTTTTAATCTTTTAGAAAACTTTTATTTCTGAAAATTACTTGCATATAGAAATGATCCAAAGTAAAAGTGAAACTCAAGTTACAATACCAACCTTTTAGACATACTCAGTTTCTTAACCAGCCATTGGATCTATTCATTTAGAGATGAGGATAAGTCTTACACTATCCCAACAACCACCTAAATAATGGAAACAGCTAAAGCAAAAGGAGTCTCCATGAACAAAGGAGTATTGCACTGTAATTTGAAAGAAAAAAATCATACAACAGGCTATATCTTTAATAGACTTTCAGGAAAGGATACATACTCAAAAGATTAATTTCAATGATATGCTACATGTGCTTTGAAATAGAACAAATCAGAAGTCGATAACAGCTCTGAGAGAGATGTCTTCAGATTTCTCTACTTCGAAAACTATTGTGTGAGTAAAATAACAAAAAGAAAGTCTTTTTAAAATATAAATTCTAAGAAATGTGTAATTTAATATGAAAACTATTTACCTGAAAGTTCAAATTCCAAAATACTTAATATACTAAAAAGAATCAACATGAAAAATGTGATAACTTGAATTGCATCAGCTCTGCTTATGCATGAGCATGTAAAATATGAGGAATATGAATTAAGATGCTTTGTAATTAAGTGCAAAATTTATATAAGATTTCAAAGAAAATATGAATACTAAAATAATTTGGTTTCTCATTAAGACAAAATGTGTTGTGATAATAATATAAAAATTTAAAATTAATTTCACCCTTTTATTTTTTTAATTTCACACTTTTAATTTTCATTTTTTATGAGTGCTAAATAACTTCATGATGTGTACACAGACCACATTATAGTTCTCTATTAACAGACAGCACTGGTCTAAATAAGTGCCTGGCAAATATTATGTGTTAAAACCTCTAATAGCAATAAATTTGGCAGTCATGATGTGTTCTATTTTCTTAGTTTGAATTCTTTATTCTGAATTCAGACTTCCTCTGAATTTCAAACCAAGTGAATCTATGAGATATTTGATTCCATTAAAAAAAGGTGTCTTGATAAGGAGGATTAGCTCTATCATAACAAAAAGTTCAAATTGTATATTATGATGCACATACAGTTTTCAGGGAAGCAAGGAGGAAACAAAAACAAAGAAATGAAAACACGAATCAGCTAAAATCAACCACATTCACATTTGGCCATAGAATAATCTGGATGTCAAATGCTGGTCATGGCTAATACAAAAGGAAGCACAGCAATATTTACCCTAATTCATTTTTAGAGGTTCTAGAATAAAATAACAAAAATAAATTTGAATATTAAAAAGATGAAATTGACTTTGATTCCAAGTCAGTTATTGATGGAATGCAACAACACAGGAGCAACTCTCATCAGAATTTGGTGAAGACAGACCAGAATGTTCTTATGTTGACCATTTCCTGTAGGACAGGAACAGAGGCACATATAAAAGACTTCTTGTTGTTTTAAGCCTCATATTACACAAAGTTACCTGATTTTTTTTTCAGCTTATTTCTTGGTTCTGGCACGATAATTTTACATTCATTGCCTCTTTTCTTCCTTAGACCTTAAAACAAGCTATAATTATAAGAATTATTAACTATCTTATAGAAAGTATTAAATGAGTACATAATAAAATTTTATTCCTAAACTAAGTATTCCATAAATGATTTGTTAATGATCTTAAGATTGATAATTTAACATGAAATTTTATAAATGCAATTAAATTCCAAGGTATTTATGACTCACCAACCAAACAAAATTTCTAAAACTGTACTCAATGTCAGAATCAAGAAATTCAAATATAATTATGGCGTAAAGTCATATGTGATATGATTTCTTTCTTTAGCCTTTTGTATTCTCTCACCTTCCAATAAAATTGACCTGTGTCTCATTTGGGCTGTGCGATCATTCCTATTTTAACTCAGCTGTGTTTTCCATTTCCAGCATCTTCTTATACATGGCCTAATCTTTACAAGGCATTTCATTGTGTTATATTTTTGATGTGCATTGTGCAAGCACAGTATTTGTACTGTAGTGTTCACTCTAAAATACATATTCACGTGACAGCCCATAATATCTTTGAAACAGCCATTACCGTCTGTCAAATAAATAATGCGCATTTTAAAGATGGTCTTTATGCGGGTAGACTCTCCTGCATTTTCATGAGGCAGATTTTTCTTTTATTCTTTAAGAAAGAAAAGCACACAAAGAAAACGAACATGCAGAAAAATATGTTAAGGTAGAAGTGACACAAAGTAGAAGATTCTAGCTTCCTTCAATTCCTTGTTCTTTCCACTGCTACCCAATGCACATAACATTCACCAAAAACAAAGGGAGATTGCTTTGCCATCTCTGGCCTTCCATATATGGACACTTGAAAACAATTGCCTAATTAGTGGCATTTTTGCTATATGAATCTATTTTGCATGTGAAGGTGGAAATTTTTCTTTAAAAAATTGACTTTATTTGACAAATGTCAGATAAAGGAGTGGCACATCAGCAGTTGCTAAACATACTCTTTGCTTTATGGGGGCAGATTCTTGTTCCTTTTGCCTAAGATTAACACAGATTCAGGTTCATCAGCAAGGTCACCTGGATCCAGAGAGAGGCAGATGTTTGACGCTCTTCACTGCAGGTTAAAATTATTATAAAAAAATAGGGAAATTCCAGATGACTTTTACTGATGATAATGCTTATGTATCCTCTTCTTTAATATGGTTTTAATATATTTTTCCAATTTAAGTTGCAAGATAGTCCTGAAATGTAGATAATTTTCATAACATATTAATCATATTGCTTTTCATGAAATAATTTTAATTTTTGCACAGTAACATGTTTTTTTTATTGCAATTCATTTTATGTTGTAATATAATAATGTATCTTAAACTTTGGTTTGGAAATAACAACTCATTTATTAAAAACTGAGACTCCTTTATGGAGTTTCCTAATTTTTTAATTGCATGCATGTGTGTATGTATGTGTGTGTGTATCTTTCTATGTCCATTGATATCAGAGGGCAATGTGTGTGTCTGTGGAGACACAAAGATGACTTCAGGATCAACCTAGATTGTTGTGCTTCCTTTTTCCTTTTGCTCTGAAGTTTCCCAGGCTCCACTTTCCAGGACCAGAAGTAGCAGATACCACCGTTAACAATCTCATGTTTATACATGAGATCCAGGATCTGAACTCAGATCTTTTTGTTAACCAGGCAGCTTAATCCCTGAGTCATCTCTTCGGCCCTCTCTACAGGGCTCTGTGACTTACAGATTTAGTTCAAAGAAATAAATTCCTTCCTACATCCAACATCGACTCAAATCAGTACAGAAAATATAGCTGTTTATTTATGCATAAAAGTAAAAAAGAAATAAAGTGGACAAAATCCACTAAAAATATCAGCCTATAATAATTCAGTAAATACCTCCATTTGTGACATAACTTTTTTCAGTTTGCATTACTATTTTCAAGATTGGAAAATATACTATTCATCAGTCCCATGAGAAAATTCAGATAATGTTGTTGCCTTTTCCTAATTTCATGCAATCATTTTCGGGAGATTAATAAATAGAAACAATATTCACAGTATTTTTATGCAAAAGCAATTAACAGGCTCATTGGACAAGTTACTGAAGGCACAACACATTCCTTAATTCACTTAGTCTATCCACCCATTTGTTTCTTTTCTGAAAATATTTGACAACTACCTAAAATATCTCAGTGTCTAACATTTTAGTTGAGACAAGTACAAGAGGAAACAAAAATGTAATGTCTTCTTTCTCCTGGATGTCATATTTCTGTGGAAAATAAAAACATTAAACAATGAAATTAAAATGTCAGACATTGACATGTGTTTCACAAAAGTCAATGTTGAAAAGAGCAATCAGATAATTTCTCAAAATAATGACAGAAGTTTGAGGAAAGAAGAAACGATGAGAATTGTTGTGTGTAAGAAGTGAGGTCTGAGAGGTTAGCTAGAAACTCAAGAACCAACAGACAGAAGTCAGTTCTTTTACACGGACTCTGTTCTCGATGTTTCAGAAATGTGGAAATTCAGAGAAGGATTAAAACTGACACAGGTATCTTATCACCCTATCAAAATACCCCATGCCATAATTAATGGAAATAAAGGATTAAGCAACTGAAATATACACACAGACAAAAATGATTATATCAAAACAAATATCTATTTTTAAAAAATTCAAAGCATTTTCTTTTAAAATCATGTGTCTAACTAAAACCTATATTGGCACGATCTTGAGAGAGTATATTTTAAGTGATTATAACAAACTATATGAATGAGTAGCATGTTTAAGATGTTTAAAAGACTCTAAAAAGAAGTTGGAGAAATGTGATGAAGTCAGTTGTAGGGAATTATCTGAGGAGCTACAGCTGACCACCAGTCTCATTTTCTCTGTGTATCTAAAAGGAAAAACTAGGACATATTGAAAGTTCTTCTATATGTACTAGGTCTCACAATATCCAACAAAAAGTAAAAAGAACTCCTGTCTTTTCCTGTCTTGTTCCTCCCTCCTGAAGAGGATGTAAACATTAGCCTGGTGACAGTAATAATGCAGGAAATAAATGTTCCCATAAAACTGAAGCGCATATCCTGTTTCATTATGCATTTAGTAATGTTATTCAGGATCATAATTTTTTAATGATAGAATATATAAGTATACATATATATTCATAATGCATTTTTAAACGTTTAATACATATTATTAATGGATTCCCTATATATAAAATTTTCTAATTCCCATACCAAAATAGAAATATTCAAGTTGACATGGTGAAACATATAAAAGCTTACCATAGTTCACTTAGACAACATCACAATCTTGTACAAGCCATTGGCTCCTCATCCACTTTCAGTATCATAGTTATGTGCACCCCATATGATCATTGGGTCTTTTTATTCTGATACAGCCTTGGAATCTTCAAGAACAGACACTAAGATTCTCTACAAACAAATAAATATTTTGTATAATCTAAAAGCATATGATATGGTTGGTTCTCATCAATCTTGGCATTTATTCTTACAAATTCTATCAAAATTAATTCATTAAAATGAAAACTTGTCCTTTGAAAGCACAGTTTGCTTATATAAGAATAAACCATGATTTATTAACCGCCCAAAGTTAAAGGCTTTAGAAGACTTATCTAACCCATTTTCAGAAAATACAATGAAAATTGTTTACTTATGCAATGTTAAGTTGTACAACATTAAAGATAGTCTAATTAACAAAAATATACAAGAAATCATAAATAGTATTTTTACATCTACATATTGAACTGTATAAGCATTAAAATTCACAGTTTCTGCTGTAAGAGGATATGGACATGGAGCTACTCTGAATCAATGCTTTCTTGTTAAATCTGGATTCATGTAATTGCATAGGTATTTTCAGGGACTGCAGCAACATGTTCCTGTGCAAACAGCAAAGCAGAAGCTGAGACCTTGCTCAAGAGAATGTTCCTCTACAACACTGAAACTCTGAGCAGCTGTTTCTGCCATCTAAATATATTTTCCCAATTACAGCCTGACTCCTACTGCAGTCCAAGAGTAACTAACCAATAAATTAAAATAATAGAATTATGTCTATACCAAGGTTTGTTCTATGTATATGTGATTGGTATCATGTTAAATTCTAAAATGTGATGCATTGTTTTGGTCCTAGAACTTTATTTTCTAGACAGGAAAAAGGATAATGGGTCTTTATTTGACTGCTATAATTGATTTTAAATTAATAATGACAGGTTTCTCAAATATTTCTTAGAGAAAAACATGACACGTTATTAGGTAATAGTCAATTTTGCAATAAATAAAAGACATTGTTATTAAATAAACCTATAACAAATTTTGAATGATATAAGCCATTCAAATTAGTTTATCTATCATACATGACTAATATGTTTCCAATTCTGTAACTAATTATTTATATGTATAATGTATAACATAGATTTTAATGAGCAAACATCATTATCTTAGGATCAATAATATTTAAAATAAGTAAACAATATGTTTTAGAAAGTTTAATTTGTACGCTTCAACACTCACTAGATTTCAGTTTTAGAACATAGTTCCAAAGTGTATGTTCAATAAACATTCATTTATCTTTAAGGGAAAAAAAAACAACATTGAACTTGAGTCAGAAATCCTGGATTTTAATTTTCAGGTCTTCTACCCAGCAGCTCTGTGAGCTTGAGAATTACATTCAATTCAATTCAATATCACTTCATTAAATATTTATGGAGTAACCTCCTTTGTGCAAGGATGGGAAGAGAGAAGCCTATCTGAAGGCAAAGCATAGAGATCCAGGAGAGAACAAAAGATTAAAGATGCTGGCAAGGAGAATAATTGATGTAATAAGAGTCTGAGACAGGGGAGATGAGATAAAGAGCCCATGTCTAGGGGTCAGTCTCACGAAGGAAAAGGAGCAGGTCCTCCTGTGAGATAAGAGTTTAAAAAAATGTAACTAAAGAGACTTTAAGGTAGAAAGAAGGCAAAGTAAGGTATCTCATGCAAGAGTTTTTCTTTTCTTCTGTTTTGTAAGTAAGGAAGAGTATGCTTCACATGCTAGGGTAAAAACCACTTACGATGTTAAGATACTAAAAAAGTTGAAGGAGTTTCCAGGGAAGAAGGGGTGAAGGTGGAAAATGAGGTGTGGAAAAAATGCCAAGATGCACCAAGTTTGGAATCACCTAAAAATTTGATCTGATGACTTTATCAGCACACTTTCCATGATTTCTCTGTTACAGTTGAAATCAAAAGCACAGTAGAAAGTTTATAACAAAGCAAAATTTCCTGTCCTTGACACTGAAAACACAAAATGAAGGAATACTCAGAATGAATGATTTTCAATGAATGACTTATTGACATTTTAGTTATTTAAAAAAAACAGCAAGTCATGTCTAAATTAAATTTGAATGAAAAAGAGATCTGAAAGTGATGTGTCAAAATAACTATCATGGTAAAAAGCATTAAGCTATATATATAAAGCTGAATAAGGAGGATGAGTTCCAATAAAATTTTTAAAAATTGAAAGTACTCTGGTGTCAAAAACAGCAGATCTTAAAACCAATCAGAATCTGCTTTCTATCTTTACAAGAGTATAATTTCTCAGATCCTGTACTATGGGCTAGAGTCACACAGATGATAATGCAAAGGGTAAACTATGCCTTCTACCCTGAACAAGTACAGCACTTATGGTAGTTTTAATGTGAAGATTTTTGTTCAGGAATAAATATATATAATCAGCTTTAGAATTGAAGAACAAACATAGTTGAGTTGAATAATTGCTCATGCAATATTTCATCTCCAAAATGTTATTAATTTGTGTATTTCTATGTGGTAATTAGACTTCATTTGCTATGGCACAATACTCAAACCAAACAACTAAAAAGTTCAATAAATTAACTTGGACTTATAGTTTTATAAACTTCAGGCCATGATAATCTGACTCCATTGATCCTGGAACATGAAGAGACAGAGCATCATGAAGAATAAGGGATGGAAGGGAAAAGCTGTAGTCTCATGGGAACCAGGAAAGCAGTAGAGAAGGGGGGGAGAAACAGAAAGAAGGGAAGAGGAAAAGGAAGAGAAAGGAAGGGAGCAGAGGGGTTGGAGAAGTGGCTCAGGGGTTAAGCCCCTGCCTTGCAGGTGGAAGGTCCTGAGTTCGGATCCTAGACCCCATGTATAGACGCCGGGCGGAAGCAGGGGCGGCCTACGTGGTAGGGCGGAGCCTGTGAATCCCGGGCAGAGTAAACAAGGAGGAGGTGGAGGCGTCCATGGTGGTTCCCGAATTCGTCCGTGGTTCTACACACACATACACACATACACACACACACACACATACACACACACACATACACACACACAACTGAATAAATAATAATAAAAAAATTATAAGCGTGACAAAAATAAATAAATAAATAAATACCATGTATGGACTTGTGAGGCCATGTCATTATATTTCTAATTTGAAATGAAATGTTCATGCAACCTTTGGTTCCTTTTATAAAATTGTGCTGGTTCATAATCACAATGACTTAAACTATCTCTTTCTTAATCTACCTCAATATCAATAATGTTACAGATTAAAGCATTTTATTATTGCCTTGATTTCAATTCTTTTACCAACAAATGATAAGACTGTATTTTTCATTTATCTTTTGATCTTTTGTATTTTTTAAAGTGAATTTTCCCTTTTGGTATTTGTCTTTCCTTTGGATTGTTGTAAGTACTTTGAATTAATATTGTACACTTTCATGAAGTATTTCTTTTTATGACATTGCAATGTTCAGTGGTCTTTATAGTTTAGGAAACAAAAATATTTTAAAAATGCTAAATGCCATAATTTGTCTTGTTTTCTGAATAACTTGCTTATAGAAGATTTTAATTCTGGGACAATGAGATGTCTCAATGTGGGAAAAGGCACCTGCATTGCAAGCTGCATTGGTGATGAAGGTAGATTCCCCAGAGCACACATAATAGAAAGAGAAACTTGTTTGTTTGTGTGTGTGTGTATGTGTGTGTGTTTATCTGTGTACCAGAGAGGACTTTTGAATATGTGTGTCTATCTTTGACTGAAGACTGAGTAGGAGGAGAAAGTATGTAGTATGAAAGGAATGGGTGATAGGGTTGGGTTGATCAAAAGGGATGAAAATGACATAAATTCATGTATTCAAATATGAAGCATGACATCTGCATCTGCAAGTCCCGAATTATTCTACCTCCTTGTTGATTTGTTCTGGAGTTTCCCATACCCCGCTTTCCAGAATCATAATTATTCCATTCGTCTTCCAACACCATTTCTCAAATAAGTAAAATAAAACATTTTAAAAGATATTAATTCTGATATGAGCAAATCAGATAACATTGTTACTCAGATTATTCAAGCCTGTTGTTAGCACATGAAACAACTGGTACAAGGGCATACTTGATCAGTCTGACTTATCAGTATAGTGTTACTCACACAGTTCTACATTCTTGCCTGCTGCCCTTCCATTTTGCATTAACATCTCTTGGAATTTTAGGAATGCAATTAAATTGATAAACGTGATGCAATAGGTAGCAAAAACGATTTTAATCAACTTCCTACTAGGGACTATAGATTAGTGTTAAAACTCACAGATATGAATTTAATGACATATATAGTAATTGTCATGTTTTGAAATGTGTCCCCACAGACTCATATGTTTGGATAGGCCATGATACCTTTAGGAAGCAGAACCCTGCAGAGGAAGACAGTTACAGTTACGAGGGTGGACCTTGAGGTAGATTAATCTCACCCTACTTCCTGGAGAGTTCTGTTCCTGCTCTTGGCAGTCCTGCAGTACTCAGATTCTTTGATGGATGTGACCTAGGCCTACTCCAATTTCTATCAGCCAGCCATGCCTTTTCCACCATGAAATCCTGTTTCTACCCTCTAGAACCACAAACTGAATAATCTCCTTTTTACCATTAAGCTGCTTGACTTGGCAACAGATAAGAGTAGCCAGTACAATAATCATGCACTAAATTTCACTGAAATCATTCAGTAAATATTTGTAACTAATTTGTCATCTCTATTAAAATGATGGCATGATGGTAATTATTTATTTGACTGTGTAGAGGTTATATTGTGTGTGGGGTGTGTGTGTGTGTGTGTGTACACAAGAGAACAATTTTGAGTGTGTGTTTCTGTAGAGGTCCAAGGGTTCCATGGGAAATCATCCTAGGTTGTCCTCTGATCAATATTTTGGGTTATAAGTGATTTTATCTGGAGTTGGGGCTGTCAGTCGACATGTACTCTAATGGTACTTTATTACATGTGATGCATCTTTTCTGCACGTCTCAAATTTGAGACAATCTGCATCCACAGACATTCATTCAGTTTGAATACAAGGTATGCATAAATGTAACTTAAATTTATTTTCTGTTGTTGATTTAAGAAATGACTACAGACTATTCTATTAAAAAATATATAGATTTACAATCTTGAAGCTCAGAAGTCAGAAATGTACTGTGCTACTAAAATCAAGATATTAGAAGGCTTTAGTCCTGGAGACTCTATCTAAGAGGTAACATGTGACCAAGAGTCTTCTACTTTATGGAGAATGCTGACATTCCTTGGTTTATGGACAAGGAAATGCTCCAGGGGCCTGTGAGTCTTTCTCCCTAAATATACTTTTTCTCTGACTTCCACTTCTGTGTAAAGGCTCCTTGGACTACATTGTGCCTCTCTAAATGATCTAAACTAATTTCTTTTCTTTATTATTAATACATTTTTATTATAATTTCAGCTCATGCAAACTTAATAGGTACACCAGTTCCCTCCCTCCCTCCTCCCCCCCCCCCCGTACCCCCTGCTCCCCCTCCCTCCCCATCCCCCAGTGCCTCCCGCCCCAATTCCCAGAGAGTCTTTTCTTGTGCATGCCTGATATTCCTCTGGGCCCTCCTCTCCGATGACGTACAAGGACCCAGTGGCCTTTCCCTGAACCCTTTCCCGTGTTCCCCTTAGGTATAGGAACATTGCTGTGGCTGCCAATCCTTTGCCTCCAAGGATCTTGGTGCCTTTAGCAGATGTTAGACTTTGTGAGGTCAACAGTGTGTTGGACAATGCGCAGGGCATACAAAGTCCAATTATGATTGCTTCAGCCCTAACTAGTATGGAGTATCTTACATATCATTGCTCCTCCCATCCTTTTGCTCTTACACTCTTACTGCCCCTTCTTCTGCAAATTTCCCTGAGCTTCAAGATGGGGAGAGATGAAGCTGGCCTAGTTCTAGGTGGTTGATATAGAGTCTCTGAAGTTCTGGATTGTGGTTTGTTGATTTTCTTTTGCAGTTTTGCTGCTCCTGCAATGCCCTTCACTCCATCCTGGTGGGCATTGTATGTTACCCCCTGGCCAGAGACAAAAAACTGTTAAACTAGAGTCTTGTGATAAAAGCACATTCAAAGGTAGATGTAATAAAAGTGGGAAACCACAGTGAGGGAGGGGTCTATCACCCATTTGCAAAATGGTTACTTTTTATCTGCCAGACTATATGCCCTCCTCTTCTGGTGAGATCATACCCCCTCAGTAGTAAATGATCAGGAACAAAAGTCTGTGAACTTAATCAGGTGTCTCATTACTTATTGGGTCCTTGATGGAGGCCTATTTTCCCTGCTGTAACATGGTCCCT
Organism: Typhlomys cinereus; assembly: GCA_023101885.1. Lineage (NCBI taxonomy): Eukaryota > Metazoa > Chordata > Mammalia > Rodentia > Platacanthomyidae > Typhlomys > Typhlomys cinereus. The sequence goes on along the minus strand of JALPQD010000016.1, from coordinate 5,375,471 downwards.
TCTCTCCTTGTTTCTGGTGTGGCCCTCCTACCCCATCCCTCCTGTTCATAATCCTTGCAATTACTATAATTAAATGCCTATTGATTAGTTATCTGTATCCTATATGGAATGTTAATTCCAGTTACCGGTTACATATTCACATATTTTGACATAGTCACCAATGCTTGATTCTTGACCTCTTCGAGGAGTCATTATTCTGCTTGTCAAATCTCTCTACCAATACATTAAAAGGCAAATGTCCCCTCTAGGCTCCTGTCCTCCACCAAACAATTATGAGGCTCATTTTTCATGGCTTATCACAGAAGCTGCAGTAAAAAACAAGCCACAATTTTACAGAGCGGTAATCAATCCAAACAATGTATGCTTGCTGGCTGACGGTTGTTTTATGTTGGATGCACCCCTTTATCTCTTTCTTTCTTCCTATGAATTCATAATTAAACTTTATACTCTGTCTTTCTCAAATGTTAATCCTAGAGAGACCTAAACTCAAGCAATTGTTTCCATACATGTTGGATGACAGACTCAGAATGTCACAGTTAGATATAAGGGTCAATTTGACAGCTGAAGCCTTGGAGCTTTGGGCACATTCATAAAATATCAGTGGCTGAGTTAAGACACAAGCAAGCCTGCAGGAGATTGTCTGAAACCCAGCCTATGATGTGTGTGGCTGGTACCTGGGCAATTGGATAAGATGGAGAGAGCTGGGTAAGGAAACGGGCACTTTATATACTTGGCCAGATATGCTGGTCTGGCAGGTAGGGACTGTATCTCTCAGCAGTCATATGTATGTGGCTATGGTATGATCAGTTCCCTCAGCCCTTTAAACTGGTGTGAACTTTCCTGCCAAGCTGGATTAAGAACTTTAACTATGCAATCATTAGCCAAAATAAAACCCCAGTGTTCCCTTGAGCTCTCTGGTTATGAATATATTGGCAATCATGTGGAGTAACTGCTTTGCAGAGGATGAGAACATTGATTAGAGAAATCAATGAATCTCAGGTGACATAGGTAACATTGCTACCTGGGTAAGTGCTTGCTAAATTCAGATACCATTGTAGTTCTATTTAATTATTCAGTAATATTTAATGATTCAGTAAAAACTATGCAAATGTGGTTGTGATTATGGCCATGAATCTGCTAAACCTTATGCAAATGGTGGTTCACATGGACTAACTCTTCAAGATCAGTACTATTCACTGAACCACAGCTACACAACTTTATACTACAAGTATATTTGTTACAATCCGCATAAATAAAGAAGGTCAAATACGTATTCCATAAACACAAGGATTAGCAATTCATGGCCTTTGATAATTATGATGCTCTGTCTCCTTCTCTTCCATAGTTCATAGCCAAAAAGAATTAGAAAGTGAGCTGGAGAGATTGCTCTGTGGTTAAGACTCTTCCTCACAAGCAGATTTAGATCCCTGGTCCCACATAAAAATGCCAGGCAGAAAAGGCAGTGGCCTGCGGGTCCTAGTGGGTGGAGCCTGGGAAATTCCAGAGCAAAACAAAAATAAAATAATAAAATTAAATTAAATAAAAAAGAAGTCAAGGCAATCAAAGATGATTTATGAAGTCATTTATGTTTCTCCATAAGGACACTTGCAAATTAAATTAACTAACAAAAAAATTGGAAAGTGACAGACAATGCTCTTTAATATTGTCCACATACGACAAAGAATATGTCTACTGTTTGAATCACTTCCCTCCATCTCATCCACCTAACCATGGAAATATTCCACCCACATGGGGTGGGCCTACCATATCAATCACTTAACTACAAATTCGTCACATCTATGCCCAGAACTGAAGCCTTCGATTGTTAAAGATGTTGGGTGTTGAATCCTCAGCACAAACAACTACCATTTTGCCCAAACTGTTAAGACAATCACCTGTTGACTGCTGATATTCCCTCAGAGATGGAGAGTCTTGGCCGGGCTAGAATGCACTTGATGGCACATGTGCTACCAGAGGGCAAATGTGACCGTACAGGTGCCTGTGCATGTGCCACCTATGTGATTTCACACATGAGGATAGGAGGGGCCCTAGAATATATAAGCTGATAAAGGTTAGTTGAGGGGGTTCCATCTTGGCAGCTGTAGGGTAGTTGTCAGCCATGCTGGGTCCTCCCTGATCCAGTAAGTAACCCTCACCCCTGCTCCTGTAAACAAGCCAAATAAACTCCTTGGTTTCTCAAGTCAGAGTTTGGCATAATTTTTTCTTTTTTCTGTCCTTGAACTCCTATATGGAGTGCAGACACTTGTGTGTGGCATCTCCCAGGAAAAGCATTCATGCAATACAGTGACGCCTGAATCTAACTAACATAGCAAGATCTTTCAGTTGAATCCAGAGCTCAAGGATCAGCTAGCTCAGTTAAATTGTTTGCCCTGGGAACTCCTTTACCTTGCCTTCTGCATGCTGAGATTGTAGACAGCTGCCAGACTCCCTGGATTTTATGTGCCTTCTGAGGAACTGAAGTCTGGTCCTCATGCCTATGGAGCAGGGACATTAACCACTGAGCAATGTCCCCAGTCCATTGCTGGAGAAATTTTTATGTTGCTTGACAATGGTAGAACTGAAATTGGAGGGCTTCCTTTAGAAGGCCAGGCATCCCCAGAGTTCTGCTCTCTGTGGAAACTGAGTGGCTTCCCTCTCAAGGAGAGATTGTAGTAAAGAGTTAACTAATGTGATGTGAAGCGTACTTTTTCATTCTGGCATTCGCAGAGACATGTTTTAAGCAATTGCCTAGGTAACGGGCATTCTTGAAATTTACTTATGACCATTTAAGTTTCACAGCATGATTATTAACACTTGACATGAGCAGTTAGCACCATTTCCTTCTAGTGATAGAGAAGAAATTGAGAAAGAGAGAACAACACAACATGCATATGAAGGTCAGAGGACAGCTTTCAGAAGTCGTTTTTCTCCTTCTACCATGTAGGCTTAGGGAAGAGAATTCAGATTGTCAAATTGAACACGGATGCCTTTACCAATTGAACCACTTCACTATCCTTGCTATTCATTCATCATTCATTCATTCACTCATTCATTCATTCTTTTTTTTAACCAGAGGGCACAAAAAAAGCCAACTTAAACAGATACTATTTTGTATTTATACAGTACCTTCTTTATGAACTTTATACGTTTTGCAGATGTTATCTCTAATTAGTCCCCACAACAACCTTGTGATATAGGTATTACTCCCATTTTGTGAGGGAGGGAGACTGAAACAACGGGTAATTAAGCAACTTGCCCAAGGTCACATAGTTAAGTTCACTTAGGAGCCAGAACTAAAGTATTTTAGCCTCCCAGCTCCTAGCCAAATACCTCATGAGAAAATCTTTAATGAAAAGTATCTTTAAAGAAAGTAATAAGACAGCGGAGATAATAGGCCACCATCAAGGCTGCAAGTAAGAAATGAGACATGGTTAAGCTCACAGACTGTCCTTCCTGGTCACTTGCAACTGATGGGGTATGATCTCACCAGAAAGGGAGGACATACAGTCTGGCAGATAGAAGGTAAACATTTTGCAATGGGAGACTAACCCACCCCTCGCCGCAGTCTCCTACTCTTATTCCATCTACCTTTGAATCTATCCTTATAATAAGACTCTGTTTTAACAGCTTTTTATCTCTGATTAGGGGATGACATCCAATACCCATCAGGATGGAGTCAAAGGCATTGCAGGAACAGCAAAACAACAACAACAAAAAAAATCAACAAACTACAATTCAGAACATCAGAGACTCTATATCAACCACCTGGAATAAGGCCTGCCTAATCTCTCCCCATCCTGAAGCTCAGGGAAATTTTCGGAAGAGGGAGCAGTAAGATTGTAAGAGCACAAGCCTGGGCCGAAGCAATTATAATAGGACTCTGCAGGATCTGCACAATGACCAACATATCATTGACCCCTCAAAGTCTAGCATGGACTCAAGGCACTAGGATTCTTAGAAGCAAGGGATTAAACAGTCACAATAATGTCCCTATACTGAAGGTGAACACAAGAAAGAATTCTGGGAAATGCCACTTAGTCCTTACACCTCATCAGAGAGGAGGACCCAGAGGAAAGTTTGATATACATACTAAAGGATGTTTCAGAGATGGGGGAGGGGCACTGAGAGAAAGGAGGGAGGGAGCAGGGAGATTCAGGGAGGGGTGGAAGGAGGGAGGGGACAGGGGTACCTATTACGTTTGTATGGGCAGAAAAATAAATAAAAAAAGAAAGTAATAAGAGTAGCATACTCTGAAAATGAGAACTTCCTAATGCCATCAAGGAAACAAATTCACCCTCTGCTATGGCTGAGGCATATAGCCCAAAAGGTTCATGGTCTTCCTTCCTCTCCTGAGTCTCTGCTCTTGTCTTATCTTGTCTCCTAAAGGTTATCCCCAAGACAGAAGCCAGGAACTTCAAAATGGATTCATTTAGAACATTTATTTTTAGCTATCATAACTCATAGACACTTTTATTCCAATATACAAAATAAGAGACAGCAATCCCAAAAAAAGGTACATAATTATATAGCAATCAACCATTTACAACTTGAATCTGCCCTCATTTTAATCAGCCAACAAACAACCTCACAGGCTTTTTAGAGGGGTCACTTTTCTTACTTACAATGCATTTACTTACTTACCTGAATTTTTCCCCAATCCTAACCCTATCCATTATTGAAGTACATTGAGGTTTTTTGACAAAATTCAACATATTGCTTAGATCTAACTGCTTTAAGACTAGAAAATAAATGTAGAGCCATTACCTCATAGTCTTTCCCTACAAATATTACAGTTAAACATTGAACTGAATGTTGATGCCAGAAGTTGCCATACTATGAAATTTAAATTTTCTTGCATTTTAAATACAAAAAATGTAAAAACAAACACAATTTAGAGGCATTTTCATTATCAGGCAATTTAAAGCATTTTATCTTCAGCTTCATTTTTCAATAAATACTTGTGATTTGTCTTTAAAGTTATCCTTTCAAAAGGTAAATCAGATTCCAAGTTCTGTGAGTTATCTGATGGAATTATTTCACTGATTGACAGTTTTCTGTCATTATTTCTTCATCTATATAACTTGACTCATCTCTTTCATTGACTGAAATTACCACAGGTGCATCTATCTCTGAATTCATCAATGCTTTTGCTGTCTACCTGCTTTCCTGTTTAAAGTTTTCTCTCATTTTATTTTCTTTATTTTTAATGTGTGTGTGTGTGTGTGTGTGTGTGTGTGTGTGTGTGTGTGTAAGAGAGTGCTATGTAACTGCGTTCCTGGACTTCGGTCATCATCCTGGGTGGCTCCACTTTGTATTTGTGCTGCTTTGGGTTTTTCTAGACTCTTTCTACCAAAACCAGATGTACAGGCCACCACCATTTCTACCTGCCATTTTACTTCGGATCTGTGATACAAAGTCAGGTCCTTCTGGCTGTGAGGCAGAGACTTAAACCCTGAGCATCTGTACAGACCCTTCTCTCATTTTAGATGTCCGAAGTTCACAAGTCCTTTCTTCTACATGACTGCATCTGATAGCAAAATTGCAAGTTTGCCTTCATATTGTTAATAAATACACAGCCAAACTCTTAGGAGAACAAAGACTTTATTTTGGCTTACAACTGTCCAGTTACAGTTCTTAGTTCAGTGCTACGGCAGAGCTAACACCAGCACCAAGAGCCCAAGGCACCGGCCACACCACATCCATAGGAGTACTGAGAGAAGGGGAGAACCTAACTTAACAGATAGCAAAACTGCGAAACAGTACTGAAGAATGTCAAAACACCAAGCCACATCTGTCCATCTCGTCCACTTAGCCAGAGAAAAATCTTCAAATAAGAAGACAATCACTCCTTCTACCAAATTTCAGCTTTATGACTGGTAGAACACTTACTCATTAGCTAACACCCCAGGAAGTGCTGCTTACTGTGCTCTCTTTCCACCAAAGATTAGCTTGTGCTTGCCCTGTATTCACTAAGAGAAAAACAGTTGACTTGTCATATTTTCTGTTTTATGCTTGGTTGTAAGAGGAGAAGTTCACCGCCAGTAATTCTCCCATTCAGCATGAAATACAGCCATAACTTTAATTAGCTATTTTCCACAAACCAGATTCTACTTTTAATCTGTTTGATTAAGTATACTCTGTGTTAACTGACCACCACACTTTCTAAGGAAAGTATACATTCATATAGCACTTGCACTTTGTACTAGTTCTGCTGACAATTCACTCCATATTTTTACCCTGAGTCTAAAAACAACTAATATGGTTCTTGTCACAAGGATGACATTTAAATACCCTTTATTCATTGGTTTATGCTTTTTATTACACATTATTTTCTGCATTTGGAGAGGATAAACAGATACTTTTCAGACTTTGATATGTCAAATTTCTGCATTGTTCATAGTCCTTCGTTTTCTTTCATCTCTGTTGTATCCTTCTACTTCATCATTTAATATATTTCTTGCCTTCATATACTCATGCCAAATGCAGTTTAAGCCAATTTAAGAAGTCTATTAGAAGTGTGTACTGCTCTCTATCCATATATGATCATAAATTAACTCAGCATATTCCACAGTTAAGCATTTACTGTGCACTGTCACTCGGCCTCTAACCACAGGGTTCTCCAGGCCCTACATCCACCCTTGCTGTTAGGGCAGCATAATTCATTCCTTCTTGCTACTAGTATTTCAACCTTCTAAGTTTGTGTCAGTAAGATTTCTAATATCATTTGCTAAGCACAATCCAAAAATTTATTTTTTTCTGACCATAAAGTTTTTCCATATCCTATATGTTCCCACTACATTTTAGCACCAGTTCTCCTTTATGTTTTCTTTAGTATCCAGAATACAAAGCAGAACTTATCTGTGTCAACTCCATTTTGACATGTCAAAGAGATGGATATCATGGCAAAATCATACGATGGCTCCTTAAACTTCTGCTTAAAAGTAACAAAAGTCAAATATTCTTACATTTGATCTTCAAAATCAAATGATATGACCAAGATTGACCTAAGCAGGATGAAAAGTGCAATCAGGAAGCAGCAAGGAGCTTGAGGTGAAAGGTCTTGAAGGACGGGGCCATATAGAAAGGCTGTGTGTATTTCAGACATTACTTCAATGCATCACATCAGATTTATGATTCAAAGGTATCTTTGATGTTTCAAGCACATACTTCAAGAAGGCAAAAGAGAAGCAAGAGAATCTATTGAAAGACTATTTCAATAATCCAGGTTAAGAGATAACAGTGCCTTGAAATAGAGTTGTGGCCAGAATTAAAGCAGAAGTAGGTTTGGAGATGGGTCAGTAGGATGAGCTGACTGATTACAAGAGAACTTTAGAGGCAAACAGAAGAGCAGAATGACTTCAAACTTTTTTCTGAGAACTAGACTTCATACTGCTACCAAAGTTAGCTGAAATGTGTAGGACAAAAGACTGGACTTCAGGACTTCCCTCACTTCTAACACCAAATGCATGTCTGTGGACAGCCCTAATCATCAACTGCAGGTCTAGGTAGATTCCCAAAACACTGTCAGGTTTGACAGTGTGTGAAGACTGAGTAGCATTCTCTAGGAAACTGCCATACCCAAAATACTAGTTTATTTTAGAGGAAGGAAACAGATCAAAAGTCACTCAATTTAAGACATATTTGGAGGAAAGCAATAACCAAGTTTCCATTGACCTCTGTGAAATCAGAATGTGTGACTCTGAAGGAATAGGGAATGAACCAACAAGGACTGTTGTCCCTGAGAGAGGATCTCCACACCTTAGGTTTTCAGGGTTCTGTTTTGAGTGGATGAGGAGGGGAACTTTATTATTGCTACATTTGATTGATTATCTATTTGTCACAGTCATCAGGTCAAGTGGCAATATATGAACTCAAACCTCAAAACTTCATATACTTGGTCTCCTGAAAAAGTCAGCCACATCCTAAAAGTTTGCAAGGCCCTTCCCTAGACAGAAACATTTTCAGATAAGACATATATTACCTTGCAGAAGCCAAGGACTTCTGGGTTTTAGTACAGCTGGGTGAACTCCCAGTGATGAGGACAAGGAAGACAGAGTGTTATGTATTTTTTATTTAAGTTATTTTATTTTCCTAATTTTACAAGCATATTGAGTACTCATCCCAGCTTCTCTCCATCCCCCTCCCTTCTTCAATCCATCCCACTCCCTCCTACCCTCCTGGCTATCACCTTCATGGACCCCAGGGATCTCTCTGGTCTGTCTACACTTTTTTTAATTTTTCTACTCTTTACAAGAATATTGAGTACTTATCCCTTCTTCCCTCCATTGTCTCTCCCTCTCATCCCTCCATAAATCCCACCTGTGCTTCTGTTTTCCTCTCTCTGTGCTCTTCTACATAGGGACTGCCCTTTCTAGTTCCTTTCTTTAAGCAACATTTGTTTTTCTGACTTACTACTATCATGGGAGATTTCTTTGGGGCTATTTCCTATAATCTTAGGGTTTTTCTAAAAGTCCCAATGACCCTCCTACCTTCCACCCCCTCATTTCCCGCTATTTATTATTCCCAATTATTCCCTCCCTCACCCACTTGTCATGGTATCATAAATCTCCCCTTTAAAAGGTTTCACTCTAACCATTCATTCCCTCCTTCCCACTCATTGGTCTTTTTTGAATTTTCTGGCTCTTACAATAATTCCAATTGACATTGATATTCCAAATACATTGGCAAAGATATCAGTGCTAGCATCCATATATAAGAGAGAATATGCAGTACTTAACTTTCTGTTTTAAGATACTTTACTCAATGTATTCCAGTTTCATCTATTTACCAGAAAATTCCATAATTTCATCCTTTCTGAAGGCTGAGTAATATTCCACTGTGTAGATGTACCACATTTTCATCATCCTTTCCTCTGTTGATAGAGATGTTGTCCTTTTTTTTTTTGCTATTGTGCAAGAGCTGCAATGAATATAGATGAACAAATGTCTTTGTAATAAGATATAGAGTCTTTTGAGAATATTCCCAGGAGTGGTATATGGCAGTGGGTTATATGGCGGTTTCAATTTTAATTTTCTGAGTAACCTTCACACTGATCTCCAAAGAGGTTGCATCAGTTTACACTCTCATCAGCAATGAGTAAGTGTCCCTTTTTCTCCACAACCTCATCAGCATTCTCTGTTGTTTGTGTTCAAGTGTACCTCCTACTCTTTTTTCTAACAATTTCAGAGTTTCAGGTTTGATATTGAGGTCTCTGATCCATTTTGAAGTTGACTTTTGTGTGAGGATAAAGACAAAGGTCAATTTTTATTCTTCTACATGTAGATGTCCAATCCAATTTTCCCAACACCACTTGTTGAAGATGCTGTCTTTTCTCCAGCATGCATGCTCGACAACTTTGTCAAAAATCAAGCAGCTGGATCCTCTGTTCTTATCCATTGGTCAGTTCATCTGTTTTTGTGCCAGTACCAAGCTGTTTTTATTACTATAGCTCTACAGTATGCTTTGAAATCTGGTATGGTAATGCCTCCAGCAGTCTTCTTATTGCCCAAAGTTGTTTTGGCTAATCATGTTTTTTTTTTTTTTATTTTTCCGTAAAAATTTTGAGATTGTTTTTTTCAGTTCTGCATTGGGATTGCATGGGGATTTTGGTTGGAATTGTATTGAATCTGTATATTGCCTCGGGTCATTTTCACAATATTGATCCCATCAATCTATGTGCAAGGAAGGTCTTTCCATTTTCTATTTTCTTCTTCATCTTCTTTCAGCAATGTTTTGTAGTTTCCATTTTACCTCTTTGTTAAATTTATCCAAAGGTATTTTTGCAGCTATGTGAATGGTATTGATTTTCTCATTTGTTTTTCTCTCATATATAGGAAAGCTACTGATTTTTGTATGTTGATTTTGTAGCTGGCTGCTTTATTGAAATTATTTATTAATTCGAGTAGTTTCTTGGTGTAATCATGTGGATCTCTGAAGTATAAAATCATATCATCTGCAAATAGGGATACTTTGAGATATGCCTCCTCTATTCCTTTATTCTCCAAAGCTTTTATCATGAAAGGATGTTGAATTTTGTCAAAGGCCTATTTAGAATTTATTGAGATATTCATATGATTTTTGTTTTTGAGACTATTAATATGGTGAATCATGTTTATTGATTTATGAATGATAAATCATCCCTGCATTGCTAGCATGAACCCTTTTTTGATTGTGGTATGTGATCCTTTGGATGTTTTTGGATTCAGCTTGCTAGTATTTTGTTGAGGATTTTTTATTTGTGTTCATTAATGATTGACCTATAATTCTCTTTCTTGTATGTGTCTTTTCTTGGCTTTTGAATCAAAGTTATATTGACTTCATAAAAAGAGTTTGGGCGTATTCTTTCTTTCTCTATTGTATAGAATAGTTTGAGGAGTATTGGTGTTAGTTCTGTCCTGCATGATAGAATTCTGCACTGAATCCATCTGGCCCTGGGCTTTTTTAGTTGGAAAATGTGTAGTTATTATTTCAATTTCATCTCTTGTTATTAGACTGCTTAATGTATCTATTTCATCTTGAGTCAATTGTGGTAGGTTGTATGTGTTTATGAATTTATCCATTTCTTAGATTGTCCAACTTAAGAGAATATAAATTTTTAAAGTATGTCTTTATGATTCTCTGGATTTCTGCAGTATCTGTTGTAATTTCCCCTTTTTCATTTATGATTTTGTGGAGTTGAATGTTCTTCTCTACCGCTTGTATTTTTTTGTGTTGTGCCAATCCTGTCTCTGAGACATCACAGTGAAGTTCAAAGTGAATGGATTGGGCCATATTGGATGCCTGGTCACCAGAGTTGTCTTCAACTCTGGAAATGGGCATTGTGGCCATCAATGACCCAACTACTTCATTAACCTCAACCACATGGTGTACATGTTCCAGTATCATTCCACCCACAGCAGGTTCAATGGAACAGTCAAAAGCTGAGAATGGGAAACTTGTCATCAATGGGAAGGCAATTTCCATCTGGGAGTGAGATCCTGCCAAAATTAAACGTGTTGCTGCTGGAGCTGAGTATATTCTGGAGTCTATTGGTATCTCATTACCATGGAGAAGCCAAAAGGGTCATCATCTCCACCCCTTCTGCTGATGCCCCCATGTTCATGATGGGTGTGAACCATGAGAAGTATGAAAACTCACTCAAGATTGTCAGCATTGCCTTCTAAACCAACTGCTTAGCTCCCAGGCCAAGGTCATAATGACAGCTTTAGCATCCTGGAGGGGCTCACAACCATAGTCCATGCCATTGCTCCCACTCAGAAGAGAGTGGACAGCCCTTCTGAGAACTTCTGGTGTGACACCTATGGGGTCAAACATTATCCCTGCATTACTAGCACTGCCAAGGCTGTTGGCAAGATCATCCAGAGCTGAACGGGAAGCTTACCATCATGGTCTCATGCGTTCCTACCCCTAACATGTCTGTTGTGAATATGACCTGCCACCTAGAGAAAGTTGACAAATATGATGACATCAAAAAAGTGGTGAGGCAGGCATTGGAGGGTCTCCTGAAGGGCATCCTGGGCTATTTGGAGGACGAGGTTGTCTCCTGCAACTTAACAGTGACACTCACTCTTCTACCTTTGATGCTGGGCCTGGCATCATTCTCAACGACCACTTTGTCAAACTCACTTCCTAGTATGACAATGAATTTGGCTACAGCCACAGGGTGGTGGATCTCATGGTCCACATGGCCTCCAAGGAGTGGTTGGAGTAAGAAGCTTTGGACCACCCACCCCACTACCCCAGCTAGAAAGAGCACATGAGAAGAAGTGAGAGATCCTCAGCTGCTGGGGAGTCTCTTACTCCAACTTAGCCCCCAACATACTGAGTATTTCCCCTCACAATTTCCATCCCAGACTCCCAGAAGGGGAGGGGCTTAGGGAGCTCTACCCTCTCGCCTGCCATCATTGCACCCAACAAAAAGAAAAAAGGAAAAAAGAAAAAAAATCTCTTTGTTTCATTAATTTTTTATATTGTCTTTTTCAGTTCCAATTCATTGATTTCTGCTCAGATCTTAGATATTTCTTCCCAACTGCTACTTTTAGGATTGGCTTGCTACTTTTCTTCTAAGGCTTTCAGGTGTAACATTAAACCATTTATTCCAGTAATCTTTTCTTTTTTGTAATGCAGGCATTTAGTGCTATAAATTTTCCTGTTAGAACTGCTTTCAATGTGTCCCATAGATTTTGGTAAGTTGTATCTTCATTTTCATTGTCTTCAAGAAAGCTTTTAATTTCCTGTTTTATTTCATCTTTGACCCATTCCTCATTCAAAAATGTGTTATTTAGCTCCATGAGTTTGTGTAGTTTCTATTGTTTCCTTTGTTGTAGATATCTACCTTTATTCCATGATGGTCAGACAATATGCAGTGAATGATTTCAATTTTTGTGTATCTATGGAGGTTTAATTTGTGCCCAGCATATGGTTTATTTTTGAGAATGTCCCAGGAGCTGCTAAGTAGAATGTATATCCTTTTGTGTTTGGATGTAATATTCTATAGATATCTGTCAGGTCCATTTGATTTATTATTTCATTTAACTCCAATGTGTCCTTGTTTAGTTTTTCCCCATTGAACCGTCTGATGATATGAGGAGGATATTGAAGTCTCCTACTACTACTATGTTTTGGTTGATCAGTTATTTTGTCTCCGGCAGAGTTTGCTGATGAATTTAGGTGCTTCCATGTTTGCCATATATGTATTAAAAATTGTAAGATCTTTCTGAAATTTTCTCTCTACTAAGACCTAATATCCATTTACATCTCATATGGTTTGCTTTAGTTTGAGGTCTATTTTGTTTGATATTAAGATGGCAAATCCTGATTGTTTCCTCTTTCCATTTACTTGGAGTACTTTTGACCATCATTTTCCCTGAGAAAGTGTTTATCTTTCAAGTTGAGGTGTGTTTCTTGGAGGCAAAGAATTGATGGGTCATAATGTTTGATCCAAGTTATAAGCCTGTGTCTCTTGATTGGGCAGTTGAGCCCATTGACATTTAAAGTTATTATTAAAAAGTGTTTATTAACCTTGTCGTATTTGTCTTTTTTAGTCCCTCATTCAGCTCTTGTGCTGATATTATTTATTCCCTTTACCCTCTTTGATATGTTTACCCTTCTCTACCATCTTGCTTATTTCTTCCAGTATTCTCTGTAGCCCTGACTGAGTGGCTATATAGTCTTTTAGGTTTTTTTTTTCATGGAATATTTTTCTTCTACCTTCTATTAAGACCAACAGGTTTGCTGGATATAATAATCTTGGCTGGCATTTGTGTTCATTTACAACTTGCATTGTTTCTCCAGGTCCTTCTGGCTTTTACCATTTGTATTGAGAAGTCAGTTGTTATTTTGCTGTGTTTATCTCTATATGTGACTTGTTCTTTTTTCTTGCAGCTCTTAAGATCTTCTCTTTAGGAGGGCCCAGAGGAGAGTCAGGCATGCACATTAAAGGATTCTCCAGGGTTTGGGCGGGGGAGACACTAGGGGATGGGGAGGGAGGGGTGAGGGGAGGGGGAGCAGGGGGATCCAGGGGAGGAGGAGGGAGGGAGGGAACTGGTGTACCTATTAAGCTTGTATGAGTGGAAATAATAATAAAAATATTAAAAAATCTTCTCTTTAATGTGTATATTTGATGTGCAGCCTATTATATGTCACCAGCTATTTCTTTTTTTTTTGTCTTGAGTATTTGGCACTCTGTATGCCTCTTGAATCAGGATGGATATCTCTTTTTTTAGGTCAGGAAAATTGTCTTCTGTTATGTCATTGATTATGTGTATCTGTTTCTGGGATGCCCATGATCCATTTTGTTGGTGTTCCAGAGTTACTGTATGGTCCATTCAAGTATGTTTTTCATTTATCAGTTTCTCTAATTGACTTATGAACCTCTTCTATCTAATCTTCCATTTCTGAGACTCTGTGTTCTATATGATCAGTTCTGTTTTTGAGACTCTCTACTGAATTTTTTATTACACTGTTCAGATTTGTTTTTCTCAGTGTTTCTATGTTTGTTTATGATCACTTTAGGTTTTTATTTTTTTTATGGTTTCTAGACCTGTTTTCAAGGTTTCTATTTTTATCTATTTTTGTCTGGTTCATTTGGGTATTCTTGGAATTCTTTCCTGATTTTATTATGTTTTTCTTAAAATATGTTCTGGCATTTATCAATGTCTTCTCAGAGCTGTTTGAACATATTTATAATTGATATTTGCAATACATTGTCTTGGTTATTTTTCTCTTGGATACTTTCCAATAGGCTATTCTTGGTGTGATCTGAATCCTTGGCTTCTGGGATCTTGTTTTTTGGATTCTGTTTTTCCTGTGAGCTGTTGTCATTTTTAGGATGAGTAGATGTTAATTGTAGTTTTATTTGTTTTTTGGAGGCTTTTCTCTCTTTATTCCTTGAAGTTTGATGATGTATGAAATTTTCTGTTTGGACTTATTTCCTGTATGTGTGTGATTATTAGGGGGGCTGGGGTTTGCTGGCTCTCAGGCAATCCAGAGGCTCAAGTACTGGCCCAAGTACACACTGACCAACCCAGGCACCACCTCACCCAAGCTGCTGGGGTTGAGTGCAGAGTGTGTTATGAATTTTCAAACTGACCATTCTCAAACCTAAGCATCCCAATTCTATGAATTACTTCTCTGCAATTCAAAATAACTGCAAACTCTGTTTTTTTCCCCAATCATACAAGCTTAATAGGTACCCTGGTCCCCTCCCTCCCTCCACCTCTCCCCAATCCCCCTTGCACCCTCCGGGGTTTTCCCCTTCCTTTCACACCTCTTTCCCCCTCCCATTCCCTGGAACATCCTTTTATGTGAATGCCAAATGTCCCTCTGAATCTTCCACTCTAGTGAGGTGTAAGGACTCATTAACATTGATTAGAGTCCTTTCCTGGGCTCCCCTTTAGTATGGGAATACTGTTATGACTGTTAATCCCTTGCCTCTAGGGAATCTTAGTGCCTGTGATCCAGGTTAGACTTTGAGTGGTTATTGACATGTCAGTCATTGCTCAGGTCATGCAAAATCCAATTAAAGCTACTGTGGTCCTAACTTGTGTGGAATATCTGCCTATCTTTGGTCGTCCCCATCTTTAAGCTCTTAGACTGTTGACACCCCCTCTTCCACAAGTATCCCTGAGCTTTAGGATGGGGAAAGATTTGGCTGGTCAGGTTCCAATTGATTAATGTAGGGTCAGTCCCTGGTGTTCTGAATAATGGTTTGCTGTTGTTTTCAGTTTTGCTATTCCAGCACCACCCTTGGCTCCATCCTGATTGGAATTGGAGGTCACCTCCTAACCAAAGATAAAAGGCTGTTTAAATGGAATCTTACTATAAGAGGAGATTCAAAGGTAAATGGAATAGGAGTAGGAGACTGCAGTGTGTGTGTGGGGGGGGGGAGTGTCAATCTCCCATTTGCAGGATGGTTACCATCCATCTGCTAGACTCTATACACTCCCTGATTGGTGAGATCAAACCCCCTCTCTCATTCCCCTTCTTTCCTGTTTATGATCTTTGTGATTACTGTAGGTATTGCAGAGATTTATCTTTGAGTGTGTCACTTAGTGGGTTTGGTACTAGGATCCACCTATTAGGGAGTACATACAGTGCTTAATTTTCTGTATCTAGGATACTTCAGTCAATACATTTTTTATAATTACATCCATTTCCAGCAAATTTCATCAATTCATCATTTTTGATGGCTGAGTAATATTCCATTGCATAAATGTACCACATTTTGTTTATCCACGCTTCAATTGTTGGGCATTTTGGTTGATTCTATGACTATGCTATTGTAAACAGTGCTGCTATGAACTTGGTCATGCTTGTGTCATTGAGGTGAATTTTTGCTTTATGGGAGATTATTCCCAAAAGTGTAATAGAAGGGTCATATGGGATTTCCATCTTTAACTTTTTTAAAAATCATCAGACTGACTGCCAGAGTGGTTGTATAAGCCTGCATTCCCACCAGCAATGTAGATTTCCCTTCTCTCCACATCCTTTCCAGCCTTTGGTGTTGTTTGTATTGCGGATTTTTGTTGTCCTGACCAGGGTGAGATCAGGGTAGTTTTAATTTGCATTTCCCTGATGGCTAAGGATATGAAGCACTTTTTAAGATATTTGTTAGACATTTCAATTTCATCCCTGGAAAATTTTCTTTTAAGTTCCCAAGGCCCATTTTTTAAATTGGGCCATTTATCTCTTTGGTGTTTAGTTTCCTAAGTTCTTTGTGTACTCTGGATAATAGAGCTCTATCAGATATGTGGTTAGTAAAGATTTTCTCCCATTCTGTGGGTTGCATTTTTGCTTTCTGCATATGGACATCCATTTTTGCCAGCACCATTTGTTGAAGATGCTGTTCTTTTTCCATTGAAATTTTTGGGCCCCTTTGTCAATGATCAAATGGCTGTAATCGTGTGTGTTTATCAATACACGATTGATCTACATTGTATTGATCTACATTTCTATTATAGACCCAGTACCAGGATGTTTTTTTATACTATGAATGCAAACTCTATCTGCTTAAATCTTATTCTAAAAGAGTTTTCTGAGGAATTTGCATGCAGCAGAACAGAGAAAAGGATATGAAACTAAATAGAAGTAAGAAAAGAAATAACATAAATAAAAAGAATCTAGTATTGCTGGACTGTAGCAAATTAGGACTGAGTGTGGTAGAATGGAATGCAAATGTGCTGAAAAACAGATTATGAGGATTTTTAACAATCCTCACAAGTACCCACATGTTTTCAATACTGCTATTTCAGAACACTCAAACATTAAATGTTTGTAGCAACATTTCCATTTCTAAAGGTTTTTTCTTCTGAACATACAATATACAATAATAACAATGTACATCAGTTTATTTCAGTGACTGACAAAGTTTCATGGTGTGTGTGTATGTCCACATGCACATATGTGCACATGCACAGACATACATACACATGCATGAATTCATATACCTTCATTTGAGGAATAAATAAGGTATATTATTAAAGTGAAATCATGATATAAAGCTCTAGTTTTATTTTCGGTCTGGATTAATTCTGTTCCTTGTGTCCTTCAGTTGCCAGCATATTGCTGCTATTAATCTTTAATGATTCTTCAAGATTTCTAAGCAGAAACAACAGCAACATGAAATGAATCTTTCTTTCTTTGAATGCTTGTCTCTGGAGCTGCTATAGTAGGGGAAACTCTAATGCCAAGGTAAGAAAGTGAAGGAAGGAGAAGGGAAGAAAAGAAAGACAAAATAACTACATAAGTATATTTAGGAAGGAAATAACGACACATTGCAACTGTACTCCAAAAGAAAAAGGTCACACTATCACATATAAAAGGAGAAATGGAGATAAAGTCAAAAGCAAAAGCTTTACTTTAAAAACTATTCTGAAATGATGAGAACAGAGGACCCAGGAGACAAAGACAGGGGAAAGTTCAAGATACATATAAGGATGAGCTGGCATGATCACTCATTGTGTGGGAAGGTCTGTGAATGTAAAGGATTACTTTCATATTGTTTCTAATATCTTATGAGATAACAAAATATGAAAAGTTAAACTTATTTCATTGGAGATGATCAAGACATTCAGCTTGAATATCAGTATGTCATAATTGGGATTATTAAAAAGGAAGTTTCAGTAGCAATTTTAATAAGTGACTCTTCTTTTTATAGAGGTTTTCAAAATCAAGAGACTGGATGAGATCAATTCAAAAAGAATCTATATGTATACATGGCAAAGTTGTATGCGAAGACTCTATCTTTTAAGTGCTTGAGAAAATGGCCATCTTGGAAGTTTTACAGATTAAATTATGTAAATATGAAAATGGGAAATCAAAGGACTCTGTAAGAAAAAATGCACATATTATGGCATTGGAAGTGAGAAATGGCCTTTTGAATCTGATACTAAAGGATTTATAGATGTTTTATCATAAAAACAGATTAGACACATATGTCAGGATATTATCATAATTAAGTTATCATAATAAAATAATACTAATAAAATGGTTTATTGTATTCAAATGGAAATAGAGTTACTTATTAATATAAGAAGCACTTATGAATATATAACACTCAAAAGCTTTCATATTTATCATGAATAATAATGAATGAAATGAAGAAATGTAAGACATAATGAGAATATTCAAAATAAAATTAAACAGTTGACCTTTGCTGGTAAACAGGGATGTTCGGTTTAGTTATTTGATGGATATTTTTTCCCTTTCTTACAACAGAAAATGTTTACACGAGAATATCATCTTTTACACTTTATGAAAAAAATAGGGGAATTCACTGGTAACAGTGTAACTCTGTGTTTCTGTTGTTGTTCTGTGTTACATGCTGTTGTTCAAATCCAGCATGTCCATTTGTTAAAAGTTTAGTTGTCAGTCTGTGGCACAATGGCAGGAGGCTGAATTCTTAGGAGGTGGAGACTACAAGAAGGAAGTTTGGTCAGTGGGGCTGTGTTCTTTCAGGGACTACTGAGATGCTGCTCTTCTCTCTCTTTCCTGTCTGGATAGTGTAAAGTGAGACACTGTGTATGTCATGTGTTTCCTCCAAGATGTATTATGCTGACATAGGTCCAGATCAACAGGCTAAATGATCATGGGCTTGAAGCCTCTGAGACTGTGAGCCAAAATAATCTCCCTTCTTATGAATAGTTTATTCCACCTATGTTGTTCCTGCAATTGAAAACCGAGCAACATATTGTTAAAAATCTTTGGAGGCCATTTTGTACTATTCTTCATCTAAAATTTCATGACCTTCATCTGGAAGTTTCCTTTCTAGAAAATTATCCACAAAATGACCAAAAACATATTCAACATTTTGCTTAAAGGGAATAAAACCTGAGATGTGTCTTGGCAAATTTTTGCTGCAAAAATTTTATTTGGAATATATAAGGAAGTAATTTCTAGCTATCTGTGATAATCAATCTTGGGTATCAACTTGACCACACCTGTCATTAACTAAGGTCACCTGAGACTACCTGAAGAGATTATCTGGATCAATACATTTACAATACAAAGACCAGCCCTAGATTTGATTGGAACCTCCCTAGATCTAATTGGAATCTCCCAGTAGTATACTAGATAAAATGAACCACAGAACAGAAGACTAGGAAGAAGAGAGACTCTCCAAGGATGTCTGCAGTGACTTAGCTGCCTCCAGCTTGAGCTACAAGCCATGTCACCTCTGTCATGAATGACCATTTCTCCCCTCTGGAACCAGTCTCCTTTTCTCCCTTAAGTTGCTATACTTTGGGTGTTCTCTCATAGCAATAGTTAAGTGTAACTGTTACACTATCATTTTATGTTAATAATATAACTTCGTGACTGAACTTCACAAGAATTATGACAATGTAAGATTCAGAAATAATGAAATTGAAAAGAAAACTAAAGCCATCAGGGCAGGCTATATGAGAGCCAAGTGTCCTGGGCTATTCCAATAATTTTCAGTGATAATTTTGCTTTAAGCAATAATCATAGGCCAATTCATTCTAATTATGGAAGTTTCTAATTAAAATTATATCAAAATGTCTGCATAATGCAATTAAATGTTGGCATATGCAATTAAAATGTTGAATGGGACTTGGGAATATACATCAGCAAATAGACACTTGCAACACAAGCATCAAGAAGAGTTTGGATTCTCAGCTCCATGTAATT
Organism: Typhlomys cinereus; assembly: GCA_023101885.1. Taxonomy (NCBI): domain Eukaryota; kingdom Metazoa; phylum Chordata; class Mammalia; order Rodentia; family Platacanthomyidae; genus Typhlomys; species Typhlomys cinereus. The sequence goes on along the minus strand of JALPQD010000016.1, from coordinate 5,355,824 downwards.
GTTGTCTTGCAAGTTAAGATCTGACTGTAATTGTGGTCTTGAAAAGGTGAAGCCTGGGAATTCTCAGAGCAACTGAATAGCCAGACAAGTCCTATAGATGAACTCTGCATTCATTTAGAGACTGAGTGTCAAAAGAATAAGGTACAAAGTTTTCCAGTATCAACATTGGGTCTCCACACTCAGGAGCAAACGTGAATGTGAACCTGCAAACACACAATTGTCCACACACATGCAAATATCCACATGTATGTATGTGTATACATAACTATATAATAAAAAATAGGGGCTGGAGAGGTGGTTCAGGGGTTAAGCCTCTGCCTTGCAGGCAGAAGATTCTGAGTTTGGATTCTAGACCCCACATATAGACACCAGGGGGAAGAGGGGACTGCCTGCGTTTCTGGTCCTGTAGGGTGGAGCCTATGAATCCTAGGGGAAAGTAAACAAGGAGGAGGTGGGGGAGGTCCATGGTGGTTCCCGAATTCACCCATGGTTCTACACACACACACACACACACACACACACACACACACACACAATTGAATAATAAAAAAATTTAAATATAATAAAAAATAAAATAAAGTCATAGAATGAACAGTGTCAATTACATTAATTTTATTAAAAAATTTAGTTTTGCAGTGTGTGATTAATATTTAATACAGCAAGATACTCAATGAATGCTCTGGTGAGGATGTGGAAAAGATCTACATTTGAGCTTTACTAATTCATACATACTTTCATGACATAATCACATATAGACAGGATTGGAATTCCACAAACTCAAACTGTTTGCACTAGGTTTTAATTATTTGATATCAAATTAACTCCATGGCAAAGCAAATAATGAAAGTCTTTAGTGCACAAATATTTTCCAAACTGTTTAACTCTTTGATATTCTGTGTCTCATTCAACACTCAATAAATATTTATTGTAGGTAGTGTGTACACTTCTCCCAATAACTTGAAAGTAAGCTATTATTGGGAAACTAAATAAATTATTTTGACTCATAGTTAAATTATTAATTACTTTGTTTCTGTAATATATATAATTTATAGCGATGATTAAATACATTTAAGCAAGTAAAGTCATAGTAAACAGAATACTGTTAATATTTCTAATGAGTATATCTCATTCCTGCACATATTCTTTGAGGATAAATGACTCTAGCATTACTTGAATACTTTGTTTTAACAACACAGAATCTCATTTAAATAAACCATTTTATAGGTAAATGATTAATCACTTTTTAATTCCTCATAGGAAGGAAAAATTCAAGTTATTTAAAATTACACATCTGTTTAAAGATATCTCTGTAGATCAGGGTTTCCATATAAATATTCACATAATTATTTTTTAATGTTGAACCAGTATATATGATTATATAATTTAAGAACCCAAAAAGGAATTGTAGCAAAAGAGATTTACAAGACATGAAAGCTATTCTTTTAATCCAAAGCATGTGGACAATGCCACATCTATCCTGAGATGGTGTCATAGTTAGATACAGCAGTCCATTTGACAGTTGAGAGTTTGAACTCTAGGCACATTTTTAGAGATTTAGTAGTTAAGTGAAGCGCAAAGCAAACCTGCAGGAGACTGCACAGTTGATGGGAAAGGTCCAGCCCAGGGTAGGCAAGACTAGTCCAAAAAAAAGTGAATAAAAGAGGGAATTGTTTGAGAAAGTTGGCATCCATCTGAATACTTGGCCAGACATGCTGGTCAGGCAAGTAAGAACTGCCCCTGTCTCAGTGATTATGTGGATATGATATGGCCAGTTCCCTCAGCCCTTGGCATTAGTGTGATCTCTCCTTCCAAGCTGGACAAGGATCTATAACCAAATGATCATAAGAAAAAATAACATCCCCCTGCGCCCGGCCCTGCCCCAGCTCCCCTCGGGTTAAATAGCTCCACGATGACGCCCCCATCCTCCCTTCCCCACCCTGCTCCGCCTGACGGGACTGCATGCGTGGTCCAGCCCAGCCGGGCCTCATCCACGACCTAGGTAAGCTCCGCCACTGCCCACCCCCAGGCCAAATAATTCAGTTTAGTGAAATTGAAAGATCTTCTTTTTTTTTTTTTAAGGGAGAAAGGGAGGTTTATTCAGCTTACAGTTTCAGAGGGAAGGTACAGTCTCTCAAAGCAGAGGCGGCATGGCTGGCTGGCCAAAGCTGGAGGAGGCTGTCACCGCAGACATCTTGGAAGCTGAGAGCTGCAAGACTACTTGCAGGAAAGGCAGACTTCTCCTGGAGGTAGGGTGGGACTAATCCACTTCAAGGCCCACCCCTCCTGACTGCATTCCTCCAGCAAGGCTCCACCTCTCAAGGTGCCATGACCATGCCAAACACATGAGACTGTGGGGGACACATTTCAAACCATGACATTCCACCCCTGGCCTCCACAGGCTCATTGCCATCTCATTATATAAACCATACTCAGTCCAACTTTAAAAGTCTTCATAGACTACATCAGTAGTCCCAACAGTCCAAAAGTCCAAAATCCAAAGCCTCCTGTAAAATCAAAAGACAAATTACATACTTCCATCATACAATGTCATAGAATAAACATTCCCATTCCAAAAGGAAGGAATGGGGGCATATCCAGGAAAAATCGGTCCGTAACAAGACCGAAAACCAGCAGGACAAACTCCAAATCTTGTAGCTCTGAGTCTAACAGATGAGCCTCTTGTTGAAATCATCTCAGTTCCAAAGGGCTTTGGTTCCATCCCTCCAATGCGGCTGCCCATAGAATACTTTGCTCTCTTGAGCTGGCTCCTCCCAGGGTATACATCTCTCCTTGGCAGGTGTCCCACGTTGTGTCTGGAATCTCTAACATCTTTACTTCTCAGTGGCAAATCAGGCTTTAACTCCATAGCACAAACTGCCCTTCTTGGGCCTCTAAACTGCAGGCTTCTTGCCTCATGATGCCTGGATTCTGCCAATTTGTGAAATCTTGGAGGAGGACTCCGTGATCTCCTCCATCTTGCATCACTGATGCCTCTAAAACCAGAACCACGTGGACGACTTTGCCAAGACTGGCCCCCTTGAATCACAGCTGATTCAGCTTCTCCATGTTGACCATCTCTTTCACTTCTGGGCAGTTGCTTGGTAAGAGAAACCAACTCTTGCTTTGGAACTCTACCCTTTAGCTCCAGTCTTCTGAAAGGGATTTGCATTTTTATGAGTGGGAGCCTTCCCTGAGAATCTTGCCCTCAAGCTAGGGCCTCTCCTATTATTCAAATTAAGAGCAGGCTTTGATTTACAAATGGAGCTAATCTCTTCAACAGCCATTTTGTTCTCTGCTTCTTCCTGGCTCAACTCTTTAAGTTTGCCATTGTATTTTTCATTCTTGGATCTTACAGTTTTTGCTTCTTCCTGCCTGATTCTTTGCTCTTTTTCATAATTCTGAAGACAACTAAAAAGTAGCCATATCACATTATCAAGACTACATTGCTTTGAAATTTCCTCCGCCAAGCACTCCAACTTAATTTCAGGCAAACTTTCAGGACTAGGGCAAAACTTCACTAAACTCTCGCCCAACACATGGCTCCATATGTCACTCATCCAGTTGCAAACACAGTCTCTGTTCCCCTCTGGACCATCACAAGTTGGGCTTCCACTGCTGTGTCTCTCACAGCATTGCTCTCCTCTGAGCTCTCACAAGAAAGGCCCATTTGGCCCCCTTTCTCAGATGCAAAGACTTCCCAGCACAAAGTCCCAAAATTCTCCACATTTCTCCCAACAAACAATTCCAAAGGCACACTAGCCACATCACAGCATTGGGTACCAGCTGTTTTTAATCTCACAGCAATACCCCACTACTCGGTACCAATTTCTGTAATAGTTGCTCTTAATTATTGCTGTGAAAGAATACTCAAAGTCGATCAACTTAAGGGAGAAAGGGAGGTTTATTCAGCTTACAGTTCCAGAGGGAAGGTACAGTCTCTCAAAGCAGAGGTGGCATGGCTGGCTGGCCAAAACTGGAGGAGGCTAAGTCACCGCAGACATCTTGGAAGCTGAAATTGAAAGATCTTAAGAGCTAAAACGACAATGCCAAAGTCAAAGTGCAAATCCATGAGAAGCAACACTCAAGTAAACAAATTTCCCCCTGAAGAAATTAATCCCATAATGTTAGACTCCAACCAGAACAAACCCATGGAAAATGGCCAAGAAAGCCTGACCCAGGATAACGACTTTCAAAATATGATCATTACCATGTTCAATACTATGAAAGAGGAAATCCGGGAGGAATTACATAATCAAGTCAATCGCTTTGAAGAGGAACACAACAGACACTTGGAGGAGTTGAGAAAAACAGTGCAAGAAACAAAAACTGGCATAGAGCAGTTAAAATAGTCTCAAGCAGAGTTTAAAACTGAGCTACAAGACAAATTATCTTCAACCCAGAACTCCACAGAGAGCCTTATCAACAGAACTAAGGAAGCAGAAAACAGAATTTCAGACCTTGAAGATAAGTGGGAGTACTAACCAGCTCAATGGAAGAGGTTGTTAAAGCCAAAAAGATACTTGAGAGAAATATCCAAGAGATATGGGACACCCTGAAGAAGCCTAACATTCGTATTCATGGAATACCAGAGCAAGAATCTCAAAATACCACCCCTGAGGAAATTTTTCAAACGATCATCAAGGAAAACTTTCCTCATCTAAAAAAAGAGAGGCCCATCCATATACAAGAGGCATTCTGCACCCCAAACAGATACGACCAAAACAGAAGCACCCTAAAGAAAGAAATTGCAGAAGACACCAGAAGGTGGAAAGACCTCCCATGTTCCTGGATTGGCAGAATCAACATCGTAAAAATGACCATCCTACCAAAGACAATATACAAATTCAATGCTATGCCAATTAAAATCCCAAAGCAATTCTTTAAAGAAGTTGACCAAACAATCTCAAAATTCATATGGAGGCACAAAAGACCCAGGATAGCAAAGATAATCCTGAGTAACAAAAACACTGCTGGAGGTATTACCATACCGAACCTTAGTCTATATTACAAATCCATAGTTACAAAAACAGCCTGGTACTGGCTCCAAAATAGACACACTGATCAATGGATAAGATTGAAGACCCAGATATAAGCCCACAAAGTTACAGCCATTTGGTCTTTGACAAAGGGGCCCAAAGAATCCAATGGAAAAAGAACAGCATCTTCAACAATGGTGCTGGCAAACCTGGATCTCCACATGCAGAAGATTAAAGCTGGACCCATACTTGTCACCATGTACAGGACTTAATTCCAAATAGATCAAGGACCTTGATATAAGGCCAGAGACTATAAAAACCATAGTTGAAAGGATAGGGAATTCCCTCGAGCTGATTGGGCTAGGCCAACATTTCCTAAACAGACATCCAATGGCACAGTCACTGCTACCAACTCTCAACAGTTGGGATCTGGTGAAATTAAAGAGCTTCTGTTCAGATAAAGAGATTGTAACACGAGCTCACAGGCAACCCACAGAATGGGAGAAAATCTTCACTAACCACATATCTGATAGAGCTCTATTATCCAGAGTGCATAAAGAACTTAGAAAACTAAACACCAAGGAAACCAATGGCCCAATTAAAAAATGGGCCCTGGAACTTAAAAGAAATTTTACCAGGGATGAAATTAAAATGTCTAACAAATATCTTAAAAAATGCTCCACTTCTTTGGCCATCAGGGAAATGCAAATCAAATCTTCCCTGAGATATCATCTCACCCATGTCAGGATGGCAAAAATCCACAATACAAACAACAAATGCTGGAGAGGATTTGGAGAGAGGGGAACTCTTCTACATTGCTGGTGGGAGTGCAGGCTCATACAGCCACTCTGGCCACCCGTCTGGAGATTCTTAAAGAAATTAAAGATTGAAATGCCATATGACCCTGCGTTTCCACTTTTGGGTATAACCCCCATACAGCAGAGGTTCACCTCGATAGCAGCACTGTTTACAATAGCAAAGACTTGGAAACAGCCCAAATGTCCAACAGTTGACGAGTGGATAAGGAAACTGTGGTACATCTATACAATGGAGTACTACTCAGCCATCAAAAATGATGAATTACTGGAATTTGCCGGGAAATGGATGTCATTAGAAACAATTATATTAAGTGAAGTATCCCAGACCCAGAAAATTAAGCACCGTATGTACTCCCTAATAGGTTGCTCCTAATACCAAACCGACCCTGCCCATCTTGGGACACTCATAGGTAAATCTATGTATTACCTACAGTAATTGCAAGGATTATGAACAGGAGGGATGGGGTTGGAGGGCCACACCAGAAACAAGGAGTGAAGTGACCATGTTACAGTAGAGAAAATAGGCCTCCATCAAGGACTGCAAGAAAGTAATGTGACACCTAGTTAAGTTCACAGACATTCATTCCTGATCATTTACAACTAAGGGGGTATGAACTCACCAGAAGGTGAGGGCATATAGTCCGGCAGATTAAAATGTAACCATTTTGCAAATGGGTGATTGACCCTTCCCATTGCCAAATGCCACATGACCCTGCGATTCCACTTTTTGGTATAAGTATTACATCTACCCTTGAATGTGCTCTTATAATAAGACTCCAGTTTAACAGCTTTCTGTCTCTGGCCAGGGAGTGAAGGGCATTACTGGAGTAACAAAACTGCAAAAGAAAATCAACAAACCACTATCCAGAACTTCAGAGACTCTATATCAACTACCTAGAACTAGGCCAGCCTAATCTCTCCCCATCCTGAAGCTCAGGGACATTTGCGGAAGAGGGGGAGGTAAGAGTGTAAGAGCAAAAGGATGGGAGGAGCAATGATTTGCAAGATATTCCACACTAGTTAGGGCCGAAGCAATCATAATTGGACATTGCATGCCCGGTGCAATGTCCAACACACTATTGACCTCACAAAGTCTAACATCTGCTAAAGGCACCAAGACCTTGGAGACAAGGGATTGATAGCCACAGTTGTGTTCCTATGTTTAAGGGGAACACAGGAAAGGGTTCAGGGTACTGGGTCCTTGTACATCATTGGAGAGGAGGGCCCAGAGGAGAGTCAGGCCTGCACAAGAAAGGACTCTGGGAATTGGGGCGGGAGGCACGGGGGATGGAGAGGGAGGGGTGAGGGGAGGAAGAGGGAGGGGTGAGGGGAGGGGGAGCTGAGGGTTCGGGGGGAGGAGGAGGGAGGAAGGGAACTGGTAAAAAAATTAATAATTAAAGATTTAAAAAACAAAAAAAAAGAAAGAAAGAAAAAATAAAGCCCCTTATTCCATTAAGTTGTTTTGTCATGAATTTATCACTAACAATGCAGTATAACTGCTACAAAAGACTATTTGCACAATGATGTTTTAGGTTAATGTTGGTCCAAATGGAGTATCAGTGGTGTATGCCATTATCCCATGTCCAGAAACAAAACCTTTTTTTAAAATCCTTGAAGCATTTCAAGACTAATTCACCAACAATATGCTCTTTGATTTTTCTGGAACTCAGGGCAGGAAAGTAGGCAATTTTAGTAACTTATAGAAGCTGAGATAACAGTAGTCTCTTCTCTCCAAAAATGTTTACTGCTTGCTTATGCAGCCTTGGAGAGGGCTATTGGAGATTCAAAATGTTTTTTTAACTTCATGAGTCTTACAAGCCTCCCTCTTCCTCCAGAAAGTAATGTATCAATTCATTGAAAATTACAATGCAATATTCCCTACTATGTTACTATCAGCTTACCACATGCAGTAACTTTCTACTAGTTACTCCACAAGAACATAAGATTTTACCTGATTGTTGACAATCACTGCACATCCTCACCACTCACCATTCAACATGGCTGTTAGCTTCCATGCCTCTCCCTGGACTGCAAAACCTCACTAGGTTTTTTATATTGAAGGAACTTAGTTATGGAACCTCTCTCTCAGTTTAAAGGTGCTCCTGACATTTGGTGTTAGTCACTTCTGCTAAGAACATCATAGAAACAATTTACATTCTAGTCATTGTATCTTCTCAAATGAAATGTAATCTGATTTTACTGATTGAGTTTACTTAAGGAAGGTAATATCTGGAATACTAGTCAACTATTACATGATTGACTTTTTTCAGTTATAATTAATAAATATCTATGAAGTGATTGAAATTAGGTACTCATCAAATTTGTTTGAGTGAATTTTTAACATTTTTTATTATTATTTCTGCTCATACAAACTTAATAGGTACACTGGTTCCCTTCCTCCCTCCTCCTCTCCCCCAATCCCCTTGCTCCCCCTCCCCTCACCCCTCCCTCCCCATCCCCAGTGCCTCTCCCCCAAACCCCAGCGAATCTTTAATGTGCATGCCAGACTCTCCTCTGGGCCCTCCTCTCTGATGACGTACAAGTACTCAATGGCATATCCCTGAACCCTTTCCTGTGTTCCCCTTAAGCATAAGAACACTACTATGGCTGTCAGTTCCTTGCCTCCAAGGATCTTGGTGCCTTTAGCAAATGCTAAACTTTGTGGGGTCAATAGTGTGTGGGACATTTCACAGGGCATGCAAAGTCCAATTATGATTGCTTCGGCCCTAACTTGTGTGGAGTATCTTGCATATCATTGCTCCTCCCATTCTTGTGCTCTTACACTCTTCCGCAAATGTCCCTGAGCTTCAGGATGGGGAGAGATTAGGCTGGCCTAGTTCTAGGTGGTTGATATAGAGTGTCTGAAGTTCTGGATTATGGTTCGTTGATTTTCTTTTGCAGTTCGTTGATTTTTCTTTTACAGATTGCTGCTCCTGCAATGCCCTTCACTCCATCCTGATGGTTATTGTATTTCTTTTAGTCAGTATGAACTCACGGTTCAATTCCCCTTTGCTTATGTAAGCATAGAATCTCAGTCCAACTCTCATGTTTTCAGTTTTATACTACTGGCATTGTTTGTTCTAATGTTCTTTCAGTCCAGTTTGATGACTCAGAATATGTTCATATTTCCTCCTCATATATTTTATTTCATGACCCCGTGACTCTGAGCTCTACCAGATTTCTGACTCAAGATCAGGCATTTCTTAGCAATTGTTCTACCTCAATCATTTTAATGACAAGATTTGGGGAGTAATGAGTTAATAACAGGAGGAGTGTGCTGCTCTCAGGACATTTTGCTAGATTATGGATAATTATGGAATGTTTCTATCTTTGATTGCCGGACTCACGTATTTACACTACTACTTCCAATTTCAATCAAACATTAACTTTATTTTTGTTATTACTTTCAATTTTTAAAAAAAATCTTGAAAGTAGAAATGAAAATGGACTTATCACTACTGATACCCAAGAAATCCAAAGAATTATAATGTCATATTTCAAAAACTTATACTCTGTTAAATATGACAACACAAAAGACATGGATGAATTCCTAAGTAAACACAACTTGTCTAAAATGAATTATTTAAATAGCCCTATAATGTATGAGGAAATGGAGAAGTAATCTCTAATCTTCCCAGCAAAAAAGGTCCTGGACCAGATGGATTCAGCACAGAGTTATTCTACCAGACATTAAAGAGCTAATAACACCAATACTCCTTAAACTCTTCCATCAAATAGCAAAGGAAGGAACACTACCAAATTCCTTCTATGAAGCTAATATCGTCTTAATCCCAAAACCTAATAAAGATTCACTTAAAAAAGAAAACTATAGGCCAATCTCTCTGATGAACACAGATGCAAAGATTCTCAACAAAGTCTTAGCAAATCGGATTCAAAAACATATCAAAAAAATCATTCACGGGGACCAAGTAGGCTTAATCCCAGGCACACAAGGTTGGTTCAACATACGCAAATAAATCAATAAATGTAATTCATCATGTAAACCAGTCCAAAGTCCAAGCCCACATGATACTCTAGATAGATGAAGAAAAAGCTTTTGACAAGATCCAACAGCCTTTTATGATCAAAACCCTAGAGACAATTGGAATGGAAGGAACCTTTTTCAATATAATAAAAGCTGTATACAACAAGCCCACAGCAAGGATTATACTCAATGGGGAAAAACTTGAGGCATTCCTGCTTCGATCAGGAACTAGACAAGGCTGTCCACTCTCACCACTTCTATTCAATATTGTACTTGAAGTCTTAGCTGAAGCCATAAGACAAGAAAGAGACATAAAAGGGATTCAAAGCAGCAGGGAAGAAGTCAAGCTATCCCTATTTGCAGATGACATGATCTTATACCTCAGTGATCCCAAAAACTCCACCAGGAAACTCCTGGAACTAATTGAGAAGTTCAGCAGGGTGGCAGGATACAAAATAAATGTGCAAAAATCAGTGGCCTTCCTATATGCCCAGAATGAAAGAAGTTAAAAAGCCCTAAGAGAAACAATCCCATTTACTATAGCCCCTAAAAAAATGAAATACCTTGGTATAAACCTAACCAAAGAAGTGAGAGACCTTTATGATGAAAACTTTAAAACCCTAAAGAATGAAATTTCAGAAGACACCAGAAAGTGGAAAGATTGTAAAAATGACCATCCTTCCAAAGGCAATATACAGATTCAATGCTATACCAATTAAAATCCTAAAGCAATTCTTTAAAAAGGTTGACCAAACAATCTCGAAATTCATATGGAGGCACAAAAGACCCAGGATAGCAAAGACAATCCTGAGTAACAAAAACACAGCTGGAGGTATCACCATACCAAACCTTAGTGTATACTACAAATCCATAGTTATAAAAACAGCCTGGTACTGGCTCCAAAATAGACACACAGATCAATGGATAATGGTTGAAGACCCAGATATAAGCCCACACAACTACAGCCATTTGATTTTGACAAAGGGGCCCACAAATGGAAAAAGAACAGTACCTTCAACAAATGGTGCTGGCAAAACTGGATCTCCACATGTAGAAGATTAAAACTGGACCCATACCTGTCACCATGTACAATACTTAATTCCAAATGGATCAAGGACCTTGATATAAGGCCAGAGACTATAAAAACCATAGGTAAAAGGGTAGGGAACTCCTTCGAGCTGATTCAGCTAGGCCAACAGTTCCTAAACAGACATCCAATGTCATAGTCACTGCTAAAAACTCTCAACAGATGGGATCGTGTGAAATTAAAGAGCTTCTGTACAGATAAAGAGATTGTAACAGGAGCACAAAGGCAACCCACAGAATGGGAGAAAATCTTCACTAACCACATATCTGATAGAGCTCTATTATCCAGAGTGCATAAAGAACTTAGAAAACTAAACACCAAGAAAACTAATGGCCCAATTAAAGAATGGGCCCTGGAATTTAAAAGAAACTTTACCAGGGATGAAATTAAAATGTCTAATATATATCTTAAAAAATGCTCCACTTCCTTAGCCATCAGGGAAATGCAAATCAAAACTTCTCTGAAATATCATCTCACCCCTGTCAGGATGAAAAAAATCCACAATACAAACAACATCAGATGTGGAGAGAGGGGAACTCTCCTATATTGCTGGTGGGAATGCAGGTTCATACAGCCACTCTGGAGAGCCGTCTAGAGATTCTTAAAGAAATTAAAGATTGAAATGCCATATGACCCTGCGATTCCACTTTTGGGAATAACCCACCATACAGCAAAAGTTTACCTCGATAGCACAAGCACAACTATGTTCATAGCAGCACTGTTTACAATAGCAAAGTCATGGAATCAACCCAAATGTCCAACAGTTGACGAGTGGATAAGGAAACTGTGGTAATCTATACAATGGAGTACTACTCAGCCATCAAAAATGATGAATTAATGGAATTTGCCAGGAAATGGATGGAATTAGAAACAATTATATTGAGTGAAGTATCCCAGACCCAGAAAATTAAGTGTCGTATGTACTCCCTAATAGGTGGCTCCTGGTACCAAACCCACTTAGAGACACTGAAGGATAAATCTCTGTAATACCTACAGTAATTGCAAGGATTATAAACAGGAGTGATGGAGTAGGAGGGCCACACCAGAAACAAGGAGAGAGGGGACCATGTTACAGCAGTGAAAATCGGCCACCATTAAGGAGTGCAAGTAAGTAATGAGACATCTGGTTAACTTCACAGACTTTCCTTCCTGATCATTTGCAACTGATGGGGTATTATCTCCCCAGAAGTGGAGGGCATATAGTCTGGCAGATAAAAAGTAACCATTTTGCAAATGGGTGACTGACCCCTCCCTCACTGCGGTTTTCTACTTTTATTACATCTACTTTCAAGATACTCTTATAACAACACTCTAGTTTAACAGCTTTTTATCTCTGGCCAGAGGGTAACATCAAATACCCATCAGGATGGAGTGAAGGGCATTGCAGGAGCAGCAAAACTGAAAAAATAATTCAACAAACCATAATCCAGAACTTCAGAGACTCTATATCAACCACCTGGAACTAGGCCAGCCTAATCACTCCCCATCCTGAAGCTCAGAGACTTTTGCGGAAGCGGTGGCAGTAAGATTGTAAGAGCACAAGAATGGGAGAAGCAATGATATGCAAGATACTCCACACAAGTTAGGGCCGAAGCAATCATAATTGGACTTTGCATGCCTTGCTCAATGTCCAACACACTATTGATCCCACAAAATCTAGCATGGACTAAAGGCACTAGGATCCTTGGAGGCAAGGGATTGACAGCCACAGTAGTGTTCCTATGCTTAAGTGGGACACAGGAAAGGGTTCTGGGAAATGCCACTGGGTCCTTGCACCTCATCGGAGAGTAGGATCCAGAGGAGAGTTGGGCATGCAAAGGATCCTCTGGGGATGGAAGGAGGAGGCACTGGAGGATGGGGAGGGAGGGGGAGGGAAGGAGGGCACAGGGCAGCGCGAGGTCGGAGGGAGGGAGGGGACGGGTGTACCTGTTAAGTCTGTATGAGTGGAAATAAAAAAAAATTTGAAAGTATTTGTTCATATCTTATTTCTACCACTACTGCTTCCTATCACCTCAATAAGACTTATCAGCTTACACTGAACTACCACTTTCATGAGGATCATTTGCTCAAACTATTCAACTCTCACGGTTCAGGTTAAGCGATTCACCCACAAGGACATACCACTCAAAGTGCAGGCAAGCGTTCTTTTCAGTGATTCAGCATTCACTTCATCCATCACAGGCTTCAGAGACCATTGTTAAGGGGCTGACCTTGTGAAGGTTAGCACTCTTTACCAACTGAGCTCTCAATCTCATGAGATGTCTTGTTCATGCTCCCTAGATTCTAACACCCTGATCTCTTGCTATCTCTGGCCTCTCATCATCTACACCTTAAAAGGATATCTTCTTAGCTATGGTGTGGGCCCGTAGCCTGTACTGGGAAAACTCCACCTAGATACCTTCCTTACCCCAGCCAAGCACTACCAGACAATCCAGGCATAGAGTTTACTATGACAAGTACAAGAGAACATATTAAAATATTATGAAATGATACTGACTAACAGAATTTGCCTTTTCCCACATCAGCAAAGGTTCTATCAAATAACCGTTGTAATGATAAGGTGCCAACTCATTGATGTCCATATTTATTGTATGATTGACTTAAAAGCCCCAAAATAACAAACTCAGCCATAATAAATTTCACTAGAAAACAATATGTAAGGTCTTTATGCATTTGTCTAAAAATTCAGGATACTAGTTCCTGAATGAGATGTAAAAAGCATCAACAAAGCATAAATAATTAGCATCACTAAAGCACATATAAGGGATGATTCTGACTTTAGGAAAAGATATTATTACAATGATAATTGACACAGGATTAATATTAATAGAAAGAACTTCTTTTAAATAAGATAATTACAAATACACCAGTGTAATAAATAAAGGAAGTAAGCACTTTGGTAGTTGTCATATGAGAAACTCCGAAGATTGATATAAACTTGCTTAACCTCATAACTAATGATGTGGGGAAGGGTATCAAACTCTAAAGTTGTGACTTCAAGGATTCAAAGTTGATCAGTTGGTCTGGAGAGGTAACTTGGGGCATAAAGAACTTTATGACACAAGCATGAAGCCATGAGTTTCAATCCTCACAACCCAGGTAAATCTCCCCATGGAAACACTCATCCCTAATGCTAGTGTTTCCATGGCAAGACAGGAAGATGAGACAAAAGAATCCAAAGAAGCTGTGAGTCAGATAGCAGATTATAATCACTGGCAAGCAATGAACAACTGCTTTAAACAAGGTGTTAAGGATGACCAACACTCTGTGTTGTTATCTGACTACCAGATGTGTGCTCATGTGAGCACAGATGGACATACACACGCACACACACCATATTGGAATATATCTGCAGTAGTTTTCCAATTTTGGGTAAAGTATTTGGATTGTATAAATTCTTTTCACCAAAGACAAGTTTAAGATAATACCACCTAAATTATAAATTTATTGCAAATGGTAATACTTGCAAATGTTTAGAACCATATTAAGCACAAAGTGAAAGTGAAGGAAATAGTATCTGTTATTAATCTATGCTAGACATATTTCTAGGTACGAACAATAGAAATAGATTATTAATGACTAAGAAGAAAACAGTTTATCAGAAAGGATAAACTTTAGGGAAAAATAAAACAATTAAGCTGAAGAACAGCAAGATGGCTTTTCTCATAAGAAAGGCCCCTGCATGCAAACCTGGAAAAGCTGATTGATTTCTGGAGCTCACATAGTCTAAGGAGAGAGCTAACTTCTGAAATTTGACATCTAACTGCAAGAATGTGCCATGGTGCATATCTCTCTCTCTCTCTCTCTCTCTCTCTCTTTCTCTCTCTCTCTCTCTCTGCTTCTCTGTCTCTCTCTTTCTGTCTTCCTCCCTCTGGTTCTTTCATAAATAAGTAGATATTTTTAAAAGCCTAAATCAAAGTAATTATAGCCAGAAAATCTAAACAAATTACAAATTTTCTCATCCATGCTGTTGTAAAATACATAAAGTCATGTTTTTATGGATTATGACTATAATTAATATATTAAGACAAAAATACCTTAGGAGAAAATAGATGCACAGTGAGATAGGGTATAAATTTCAAGCAAACAGCAATAAGCTTTTTAAAAGATAAAAGGACCTATGGTAAGTAAGTCACAATGTCAACATTTGTTTAATCCAGATGATATAAACATGAATGTCTACTATTCATTGTATGTTAAATATTTTATAATTCAAAATGTGTTAAACATGTTCAATGCACAGCATTATTTTTTCATAGTTGTCAGAAATATTTCTACTTCATTTTAGGAGTATTCATGTATAAATTTTCTCTCGGCTACTAAATATAGTTTCTTGACAACACAAGAAATCCTGCTTCTAAATTTTTAATCTCTCAACTCTGACTACAATTTTTGACATATATAGGATAGAATGAAATTTTGATGAATAAATGAATGTTCTACTGGGTCCTTGACACTTAAAAATTCATTGTAAACATCTGTAAAAATCTGTGGTAACACCTATCTGTATTGCTAATACAGAAAAAATTAACTAAAAATTATGAATATTGAATACCTGTTTAAAATATTGACATGAAAATAGCTGATGATATATTACAAATGCATTCCCCACCAATTAACTTTTTTTAGTGATTTAAAGCAATACATATTTACTACTCTGTATTTGAATATTAGGATAAACAAGGCTCATTGAACTAAAATTAGCATGTTTTCAGTGATAAATTTCTTTTTTTATTATATACATTCTTTATTATTTCTGCTCATACAAACTTAATAGGTAGACCAGTTCCCTACTTCCCCCCTCCTCCCCCCCAACCCCATCCTCCCCCTCCCCCCACCTCTCCCTCCCCATCCCCCAGTGCCTCCCCCCCAATTCCCAGAGAGTCCTTTATTGTGCATGCCTGACTCTACTCTGGGTCCTCCTCTCCGATGACGTACAAGGACCCAGTGGCATTTCCCTGAACCCTTTCCCGTGTTCCCCTTAAGCATAGGAACACTATTGTGGCTGTCGATCCCTTGCCTCCAAGGATCTTGGTGCCTTTGGCAGATGCTAGACTTTGTGAGGTCAATAGTATGTTGGACATTGCACAGGGCATGCAAAGTCCTATTATAATTGCTTTGGCCCTAACTAGTGTGGAGAATCTTGCAAAGCATTGCTCCTCCCATCCTTTTGCTCTTAAAATCTTACTGCCCCCTCTTCTGCAAATGTCCCTGAGCTTCAGGATGGGTAGAGATTAGGCTGGCCTATTTCTAGGTGGTTGATATAGAGTCTCTGAAGTTCTGGATTGTGGTTTGTTGATTTTCTTTTGCATTTTTGCTGCTCCTGCAATGCCCTTCACTCCATCCTGATGGACACTGTATGTCACCCCCTGGCCAGAGACAACAAGCTGTTAAACTGGAGTCTTGTTATAATAACACATTCAAGGGTAGATGTAATAAAAGTAGGAAACCTCAGTGAGGGAGGGGTCAATCCCCCATTTGCAAAATAATTAATTTTTATCTGCCATACTGGTGAGATCATACTCCCTCAGTTGTAAATGATCAGGACTGAATATCTGTGAACTTAACCAGGTGTCAAATTACTTACTTGCAGTCCTTGATGGAGGCCTATTTGCTCTGCTGTAATATGGTCCCCTCTCTCCTTGTTTCTGATATGGCCCTCCAACCCCATCCCTCCTGTTCATAATCCTTGCAATTACTGTATTACATAGGTTTACCTTTGAGTGTCTCAAGGTTGGCTGGGTGGGTTTGGTACTAGGAGGCACCTATTAGGGAGTACATAAGGTGCTTAATTTTCTGGGTTTGGGATACTTCACTTAATATAATTGTTTCTAATGACATCCATTTCCCGCCAAATTCCAGTAATTCATCATTTTTGATGGCTGAATAGTACTCCATTGTATAGATATACCACCATTTCCTTATCCACTCGTCAACTGTTGGACATTTGGGTTGATTCCATGACTTTGCTATTGTAAACTGTGCTACTATGAACATGGTCGTGCTTGTGCTATTGAGGGAACCTCTGCTGCATGGGTGGTTATTCCCAAAAGTGGGACAGCAGGGTCATATGGCATTTCAATCTTTAATTACTTTAAGAATCTCCAGACGGCTCGCCAGAGTGGCTGAATGAGCCTGCATTCCCACCAGCAATGTAGGAGAGTTCCCCTCTCTCCACATCCTCTCCAGCATTTGTTGTTGTTTGTATTGTGGATTTTTGCCATCCTGACCGGAGTGAGATGATATCTCAGGGAGGTTTTGATTTGCATTTCCCTGATGGCTAAAGAAGTGGAGCATTTTTTAAGATATTTGTTGGACCACTTTTTTAATTTTTATTATTTTTTATTCAATTGTGTGTATACATGTGTGTGAGTGTATGTATGTGTGTGTAGAACCCCGGACGAATTCGGGAACCGCCATGGACCGCCTTCACCTCCTCCTTGTTTACTCTGCCCCGGGATTCACAGGCTCCGCCCTACCAGGACCAGAAGCGCAGGCCGCCCCCGCTTCCGCCTGGCGTCTATACGTGGGATCTGGGATCTGAACTCAGGACCTTCCACCTGCAAGGCAGAGGCTTAACCCCTGAGCCACCTCTCCAGCCCCTTGTTAGACATTTTAATGTCATCCCTGGTAAAGTTTCTTTTAAGTTCCAGGGCCCATTTTTTAATTGGGCCATTGTTTTCCTTGGACCCACCTATTAACTTTACTTATCTCTTATTTCAAAGAAAAAGGTTGCTTTTAGATTACTCAAGTAAACTTACTATCACACCATATTTTATCTCATGCCAAAATAGATTAAGTTCTCCAAAGTTTTTCAAACTCAGCCATTATCAGGAGGGAATATTGGAGGAAAGTAGACCAGGAGCTGGAAACAATGAAAGGATTTTTAACTTGTTAGTGAAAAACTTCTCTTTCTAACACAAGCATGTTTCACACAGGATTACAAGCTAGTCATCACATTCAAAAATATTTGTGTGGTCTTTTATTTTATTCTAAGGATACATTTACTAACCTTTTCTTTTTTCTTTTACTGTTTCTCCCACTGTAAGACATATAAAGCTAATCATAATGAATCAAAACTGGATCAAGGTTTACTTTCGAAAAAGTGAACAAATGTTCAACCTCCAATGCAGTCTTCCCTTGCCTTTCTTTCTCAAGCACACCTATGTGCACGGCATACTATTCTTACCATGTACATCTACAAAGACAATCTCTCTTTCTCTGACATTCGTAACCCAAAACTCATACACATATCTTTAGTTTAAGGAAAGTCATGCAATAGCTATATCTGACTTGAAGGTACATTTAAAGGATGAGAATTAAGAGTTCTTTCCAATTTGAATTTAGGATGTGGATTTTGAGTCAAGGCAAATTATAAATGTTTTCATGCTTAGCTACTTGATTCAGGGTTTTTTTAATAATAGTAACTGTGAACTTGAACACTAACCATAAACTGACTTAATTCTTATTACTTATTCTGTTTAAACATACCAAGAAGTTTGTATATTATCTTATATATTATTCTAATAAAACTTGTGGAGCAACAAAGTATAATTTGTTAGAGATATACACACGAGAAGGGGCAATTTGGAGATGCTTACTAAAATTAATCCATGGAATCAGTTATATAGCTTGTATTATAGGAATATGAGAGAAAGAACAAATAGGTACAATTGTATGAAGAGGGAGTGATTTTCAAGGTTCTTTGCAAGCCAAAAACAATATGTTTTTGTCTATAATGGCTATGTTTGCCTCACAATTAATATTTGAATTTTCATTTGATTAAGTAAATATAAATGATGCACAACAAAACATATACTTAATGATTACAATATGCTGAGAATCATTATATTTAAAAATTAATTTAGCATACAATGATGTAACACATAAAGCATGAGATTAAAATGTTTCTGGGAGCAATTAGTCCAGAGCTGTTATGATTAATCTTTTAAACAATTTATACATAAACATGGGAAATAATGGAGTCTCACTGAAACCCAAGATGAGGAGATTAAGTGTTTTCTTGGGGGAACTTAGATGATTTTCTGCAAAGGAAAATGCAGTACTGCAGATAGAATGATAGTGTCAATAGAGTGATCAGCATATGCAATTTGGACTTTCATATTATTATAATCACCACTTCATGTCATATTGTGTTAGTTGGAAAAGGTGTAGAGATTTCTTAAAATGGATTTCTCAGAGTTCTGGCTACTGAAAACAAAGACTTGGGGAAAATTCAACAGGCAGATTCAATACATAGAAAGATAGGTGGAAGGTTATCTTTGTGGTACATTACAAAGTCCACAGCAGAACTGAATCTTAAAAGAGACATATCTTTCACAAAGGAATGGAAAAAGAATGAAACCACTACCACCAGATCAAACTGTATAAGTAATTATGCATACACACACATATACATACACAGAGAGAGAAACATGCACACACACATGCAATGTCCACATGTATACACTTGCTAATACATGTATGTATTTCTTGTTCTCACAAAAGAGAAATTTTGACAAACTGAAAGGAAACACATATAACTGTAGATGGCCCAAAATACATAGTGATTTGGATAAATTTGTTGCTTGTTTGTTTGTTTGCTGTTCGGATAAGGGTAAAGGAATTTTGCAATTCAATCAGATCCACCTATTCCCATCACAGCCCATTAGAACTTCTCTACAACTGTGTCACAAGAGAGGTAATATTTAGCCCGGTTGTGCTCAGAAATTACATTTAAATATTTACTGTATGTGTTTCAAGTCAAGACAAGTTACAATTTATACCTAGATGTGATGAAATGTTGGTTATCACCATGAATACAGAAGAATTAAATTTATGGTTCCATGTGGCATTCATTATATCATAACTAAGGAGTCAAGTTAGACTCTACACCCAAAGTTTCAGCTTACATGCAGAATGCTAGTGCGAGGGGGGGAGTGTTGGTGTTTGTGTTTGTGCAAGTGTGTGTATGCATACATGCACGTGTGTGTGCATGTATGAATATGTGTATGTATACATGTCTCTGTGATTTTTCTCTACCCAGCTGTGTCTTACCCACCTTGCTATGCTATAAACTCCACATGATTTGGAAACTGCACTTATCCAATGCAAACATATAACTGGGAATATCCTGTATCATGTAACTCATAAACTGGGATTAGCCATGAAGTCGCTGTTTCAGGGACATTATGATATACATTCTATGAACCTCAAGTTAACCAAAAAGAGTACCAGTGGTTCTTCAGTTCTGAATTAAGCATACAATAGGCTAGACAGAAATTGTCAGCTTGTCATTATAATACTGGCTGTTAACAACCACAATTAAGGCAGACTACATATCAATTATTATTTGTCTGGAACATCAGCTTCCCTAAGCATAAAAGGAAGTGAGGCAGTCTGCATTGCTGTCTCCTCTCCCTGGCTAATTAGTACTGTTTTTAATGGCTTCATCTGCCCAGGATCAATTGTCTAATAGGAGCAGTGCTCTGTCAGTTAATAAGGTGAGGAACTGCAGAATGTGATTATGTCTGGCTCCAAAATCGTGCTTCAAACACACTAAAGCAATCATGTGACAGAATAAATAGAATAATAGACCAAAGCAGGATTTTTTTTCTAATTTGTGCATAGTGTTCCAGTAACATTTATGAAAAAAATAAGTAAGAAGCTTGAGAAACAAAAATAAATGAATGGAGATTTAAGACAATCATAAGAACACACACACACACACACACACACACACACACACACACACAAGAAAGAGAGAAAGAGAGAGAGAGAGAGAGATTTTCAACTGAAGAAAACCCCAGCAATTTTACACAAAGATGCTTAATGAGAATTTTCCTGGAGAATGTTAATGTAATAAACTCTGATTTCTAAAAATCCTTTACATGAAAGTAAACAGTTCATTTTTTATTACAGTATCAACTGTCTTCATTTTCTACCCATGCCATGAACTCAGCAACGAAAATGAACTTCGGAGTATTCATTTGCTTTCGGTGAGCTTTTAGCAACTATTACCACATTTTTATAACACTTCTGATTTGGGTAAATGTGTGAAACCACAAGGAGCTCCCTGAAAATGCTGATTCACAGTGTGCTTCCTAAACTGCGAAGGGCTGGAATGGTTGAGTGAATGAAACCAAAGTGATGTGAGTAGCAGGGGTTGGATAGCAGACATTGGCTAGAGAGGAAGTGAAGGGCTTTCTGTAAAGGCAAAGGCTCAGAAGCTGAATTCCCTGGCCTAGAAACCCACCAAAAATATTTTCTAGCCTTCATAATGATGCAGCTTGCTTTATATTGAAAAGCCTGTTTTCCCTATCTGTAAAATGGAGATGATAAGCACAGGTTAATAAGTCCAAGAAAAATACTCTACTGGAAAGGAAAAAATTATTAAATTACAAAAAAGTATTAGTGGCTCAAATCATATGCAAACTTGTCTGTTTAAGTTTTAGAAAATTTGAGAATCCAGCTTTCCATTTTGTTAGTTTACTGCTACTAACTAACTCCATAATAACATCTACATCTGGGTTTTCTCGGTTTTATTAAGACACTTACCATTGCTTGTCATCGGATCTACAGGTAATGATGATGTCTGCTGACATCATCAAGCTTTCAACGAATCAAGAGAAAGTTCACTAAAATTGGAAAGTCAAGTTTCTCTTGGTGGAATAAAAATATGAAGCAACCTGTCCTTGGTCCCACAGTTACAAAGAGGCTTTTTCTCATGGGTCCTGAGCTTCTTTGGCTTGGACACTGCAATGTTCTACCAACCCCCAAACAAGTTTGACACAAAACCTTAATAAGTGTCAGTTCTCTTCCAATCCCTTTCCCTGGGTCTCTCCCATTTCTCACCGTGTAAAACATGACATTCTACCCCAGTCACACTTTTGAACAGTTTAGTGCCTTCATCCCTCCTCAGGAGAAGTCAGCTGAGAAAGCTACTCTCTCTGTAGATTGTCAGTAGAAAGGAGAGAATTGATTCAAAGCAGAAAGTCAGCCTCCTACATCTGTATATAAGAGGTGAGTTTAGTGTCTGGAAACAAAAACCTAGATATGGCCACTTCCGAATCAAAATTTTTAAAAATAGGTCATTGCAAGTAATAAATGAAATCAAAGGCAGCATATGCAGAGTATGCAGAGTATATAATAGAATATTACTATAGGATTTTATCCCACCCCCACCAAATAAAAGACACAAAGATTATTTCCCAGACATAGCAGCTTAGTTATCTCCTGAAACCTTGATTTTATTCCCAGTCCAGCTGTGAGTGGCTTTGTGGATTCAAGTTAGTCATTTAACCTCTCCTGCCTTGCGAGTGCCTTTTTACAAAATGAGGAGGCTGGGCCAGGCACCTTCCAGCCCTCAAAGCCTATTCTGTGATTCCAGGATGCTGGGGGCAGACAATTCATTTCAGTTTCTGTATAAATGACATCCAGTGCCATGAAATGATGTATCAAGAGCAGCACTCCGGTCTTTCTCTCCCGAATCTGGTTTGAAGCCAGCAGATAGGGTTGCTTGAATTCAGGTTTTTTTCTTTGGTGAGGGGATAGGTTTGATGACCTAATGGGCCCTTTCCATTTCTGTGTCTTTGATGAGGCTCCAGGCCTCTGAGTTGGGAACTGTAAAGAGTTGCCGTGGTGAATTCTCTTTTGTGGAGATTTTCTCTTTCTGATCATATTTGACATGTTTGCAATTGTGCTGTAAGTCAGATTATATCTACCACATAGCTCGGTGTATCAGTGAGCTTAGACTCTACCAAGACATAGACAAAAAGTATAGAAATTAAAATTGGCAAACCAAAGTATTGCTGTACACCGTTCACATTTGAAGTGCTTGGTTGTGGTTCAGTGAAGTACAATAATGATCATATGGTTTCAAAATAATAGTAATATATGTTTCCCCATGGAGTAGCTAGCTGGAATTCACTAAAATTTCTATTTCCCTCTTAATCATTTCTTTAAATAAATCATGTTCTCTTCCATGAAATAGAAAATGTATTGAGTTGTAATTGTGTCTGTGTACAAAATTTTCAAAATATCGATTCCTCTAGAAAACTAACTTCAAGAATACATAACCAAAGTTTTACTAAACACTCCACCACTAAAAATATTTGAACCAGATATGGTGGTACATATCTGTAATTCCTGCCCTTCAGAGCCAGAGGCGGGAACATTATTGTGATTTTAAAAGCATCTTGAACTACATGGAGATTTCAATCAAAGTTAAATCAGGAGACCCAATTAAATAATTATATTAATTCTAAACAATGATGAATTATATGGAAAATAATACTGCCAAACAAAAGTGGAACTTTCATATATGCTCTCTATGAGTTCCTGAAATTACACATTTATTTGCGTACATGCACACACACACACACACAGGTATATATACATAGTTGTATATATGCATAAATTTTCATTAAACCCACTATACAAAGTTCAAATTATAAATATTATTTTCCACATCTGAAATAAATCTTGATAACTCCAGGTCACCTCAATATTCCAAAGCTATTCAAAATCAGCTGCAATGCCTAGAAACCAAAAGAGTTAAAGGTGATACAAAAAGAGCGACTCCAAAAAGGAAAAAGGAGATTAAACTTTGCAATTATTCTAAAAAAATGTAATGAAATTACAGAATGAATATTTGTGGGATATCGAGGGTGGGGACTAAAAGCTTAAGACTCAACTTATTAAGGATGTAGCTAAATCAATCCATTTAGATAGAAAGTATTCACACAACATAAATAAATGTAGGAAATAAGTCACAGAGGTGGCAAGATGATGCAAAAGTCTTTGCAAACAATGTTAGTTTTCATCCCTTGATTGAATGTAAAAATGGAGGATGGGAAATATAGCCAAGACCTGTTATTCTGGCCCTGGAAGACAAAGCCTGGGAAAACACAGAACAAAATAATGAGGACATAGAACCATTAGATTGATTCCCAATGTCACCCGTGAGCCTGCACAAGCACATACACTCAAGTGCCCCTCTTGTACACACACACACACACACACACACACACACACACACACATACACACTTACCTGCTCACATGCAAAGCATACACATAAACATATGCATTCCACATTTCCATTAGGTGAATATGCAGTTTTAAAAAACAACAACAGAATTCATGGTCTCCCATCTGCTCACATCCTAGGCTTCACTAGGTAACCAATCAGTATGTGTTTCTGGTGTCACACCCACTCCCCACTGCTGTATCTTTTCTGTATCTAGAATCCCTGATTTTAATGAACCTTTCAGCTTTCAATGTGTTTTGGACTTGTTGCATAGTGAGAGTCATTTAAGTAAAGCATCTCTATTCCAGGGAACATGACTACTTACAAGATGGTCAAGGTTTCCTAGTCCCTAATGAATGTGAGGAAAAGAAATTTAATTTCGGCTTGAGCCTGCTGTTGCTGCTTGTCCACATTGCCACAGTGTTCCTTTCTCCTTCAACTGCCATCCCTTCATCATTCTCAACACCACTGAATGATTATCATACAGCTCCAAATATTCATGCCAAATTGAGTGCTAAGCACTTTGAGTGCATTAAATGAAGTTGCATAATTATCTCCTGGGATGTTATTATCACCATTTCAGAACAGCTGAACAACCTTAGATTTACAGAGGCTTGTCCAATATCCAGTCTCTGTTGGAACTAGAATTCACACAATAATCTGCTTGGTTTAAAATGTGACAATTAACCACCACATTAAACTCCCTTCAGAATGAATATTTGTAAAATATTTAGAGTGGGGATTAGAAGCTTAAAACTCCATTTTTAAGGCTCCAGTTATATCAATCCATTTAGCTATAGCTATATATCATGTGTATTACTGAATTAGAAAAACCTAATCTTGGAGAAAACTGATTTCTTATACATCTATATAACTCTTATACTCTAGAAGTTGAGGTTACATGGTTGAGGATAGCAAAGGAATATAATATTTAATAAGAACTTTTTTAAAAATGGATTAAATCTATATGTAAGAATATGGTGACTCATGATAGAAACTCTACTACTACAAGAACTGTTTTTCTAAAATGGGAGACAACTGTAAAGAAGATACTTTTCAATGCAATATGATGTGACAAAGCAAACCGAATTTTTTAAAGAGCCGAAGTGAAAAATTGTAAAATTCAAATGTGAATATTAGTAAGGAATAAGATGACAGTGAGTTGATTGTCATAAGTTTCATAGGAGAGAGTTACTACCTGTTGTCTCTGACTTGCTACATGGGTATCACAAATGTACACTGCATGCATCTCCATATCTTGATTCTGAGGATGTTTTCTAGGCTTCCAAGTTAAAAAAAATTAAATCCAAAGCATAACTAATCTTATATGTCTATTGAGTATGACAATTAAAATAATTTTTGTCAGTTTGGAGGTTTCTGAAAATGCAGAATCTTCCTTTCTTGTCTCGCTTCTATTCCTGGGCCTACATCTCCAGAACATACTGGACTCAATGTTTTGCAGATTATTGATAAAAGAATATCCATTTTATAAATAAATCTTACTAGATTTTTGTATTCAATATATAAATTAAACTACTTTATATCACTGCCAAATCACTAATAATTAATAGTTGTGTATACTGTCACATTATCAGGATTGAGAAGTTAACCTAAAAAGCAGAAGTGGGTCGCAGAAAAAGAGCAAGAATCAGAGAAGATGTTTGAAAACAGACAAGAGGGAGTGCACTCCTGAGATCTTTTCTGACAATGGCATGGTAAGGGGACAAAGGAATTTTGTCCCTGGAGCAGCTCTTGTAATATCAGGAAATACAATGCAATAAGGTGGCTTTGCTCAATCTTCAGGTAATTCAAAGATGTGTTATGTGATTTTAACCATTGATTAGGTTTTGAAAGTACATGGAAATGAAAGGCAATGTATAACCCACCACCACTTTTTCTCCCAATGTTCCCTTCTCCTTCATTCCCCTTATGGTCTGTAAATCTCCTTTGCAGTGTCTTTTTCCTTCTCTCGGAATCCCTCCCCCTCACCAGCTCTATAGTCCTTCTCAGTTATTTTTTTTTTAAATTCTACTTTGTCTGGCTGTTATAGGAATTCTCATTTGGGCACATAGAATGGAAAGTATATGCTTACATCTGCATATAAGAGAGATAATCAGATGTTTGCCTTTCTGTGTCTAGTATGCTTTGGTTATATCTGAGTATTATATTTTTCAGTTCCACTCATAGTATTCCATTTAATGCTGAATAGTATTCCATTGTCTTAATGTACCACATTTTCATTATCCATTCATTAGTTGATGAGCATCTAGGCTGAATTTGAAATTCTTGCTACTATAAATTGAGTCTAAATGAGCACTGATATATAAGTATCTCTGTAGCTACTATGATGTTGAGTCCTTTGGGAATATGCTCAGAAACAGTATAACTGAATCTTATAAGTAGACTAATTTTTAACTTTTTGAGAATCTTCTGTATTAATTTCCAGAATGGCTACACCAACAGTGAATAATGGTTTCATTTCCTCACCAGCATCTGTTGTTATTTGGGCCCTTGATCTCAGCTGTTCTATCGAATCTTAATGTACCTTTAATTTGTATTTCCCTTCTGGCCAGGAATATTGAATGCATATTTACAAATTTTCTTAGATGTATGAATTTCCTTACTCATTTGAAAAGTTTCTGTTTAATCCATAGGCTATTTTGTAATTGGGTTGTTTGCTTTCTTGATGTTTAGTTTTTCAAAATTAAAGTGATAAATATCACTAGAGTGAAACTTCCTTCACTTTATGTTTATCAAATAGTAAGAAGGAAAGGGTTGAGGAAAGAATAAGATAAAAACCTTAAAGGAGAACACATAAAAGAACACAGGAAATAAGAAGGGAGAAAGGTGAAGAATTCAGGGAAAGGTTTAATGGGGAAGGAAAATGAAGACATAGAACAATATAAGGATCAGGAAGCAACATGGAGTGCTAACATTGTAAGATACGACCAGATAAAAACCTTCTGTACCGGGCTGGAGAGGTGGCTCAGGGGTTAAGCCTTCGCCTTGCAGTCGGAAGGTCCTGAGTTCGGATCCCAGATCCCACGTATAGACGCTGGGCGGAAGCAGGGGCGGCCTGCACTTCTGGTCCTGGTAGGGCGGAGCCTGTGAATCCCGGGGCAGAAGGAGCTGGAGGCGTCTATGGTGGTTCGCGAATTCGTCCGTGGTTCTACACACACAGACACACACACGCACGCGCACACATACACACACACATGCGCACTGTTGAATAAATAATAATAATAAAAAAAATTTTAAAAAAAAACCTTCTGTACCATTAAGAATCATCAAAAAGAAAATATTTTTATTCTCCTTTTTATTCTTCAAAGCAGGGTGCAGAAACATACACTATACAACAGAATATGAGCAAGGAAGATGAGGTACAATGGGAAAGGTCATACAATGCTCTATCGGATGTCATAGGTGATAAACAGACTTCCTGGTACTGGGTATATGTTAATAAGCTATTGGTCAGAGAAGCTTTAAAGGCCTCCAAAGAGTAAAGGCTTTGTCATTGTTCTTGTTTGTCCTCCATAAATTGACAGTAAGATCCTATTGTTAGAAAATCTAAACATGTTCATTATAGGACCTAGGAAGAAAACAGGGTAGAACTGATCGTTAAATTTATTCCTAGTCAACCTGGGGAAGAAATTGCTGGGGAAGAAAAGCTACAGCCTACAGTAAACACTGGGTAAGAGATAACCAAGAGGGCAATAGTCACGTGAATATAAAGGGACTAACCACTGTTGTTTGGATATAAGGTCCTACCTTCAAGCAGTGATCATATTCCTGGTGTTGGAATCAGGCCAAGAACCTATGAAGGGAAGGATATAGACTTTTTAGAGAAAGTAAATTATGAAGGGAGAAAGGTGAAAAATTCAGGGAAAGGTTTAGTGGGGAAGGAAAATGAAGACATAGAACAATATAAGGATTTTATATTAAGCTGTCTTCTATTAATCTATCATTATGCTCATGGATTAGAGAAGTTTTCAGCAGTAAGTCTGGAAGCTTTGCAAGAGAAAGTGTTCATTGCAGAAAATTATAAATGGCCAAAGTGCTAAAAATGAGTTACTGTGGATTTTTTATCCCTAAACACCTACACTACTCCCACCCTAAGGCTCAAGGAGCATAGCAGATGGTATAAGAATACAAGAACCTGAAGGTAGTGAGATGTTTAGTTTCCTATATATTTTAGTATCAGTTAGTATACAGTTAGATTGTATAATCCCAATATAACTGGGCCTTTTCAGCCATGACCTCATGCCATAGGTTATACCTCCAGGAGACCACAATATTTGGCTGAAATACTTTATGTCATGACTCAAGAGGCACAATACATCCCACAGAGACTAAAAAGGGTTAAGACTGGAAGGGAAAAAAAGCAAGCAGCTCTCTCCAGGGATATGCCCACTGCTATATTGTCCTAGCCCCAGCAAATGCCTAGACAAAGATATTAACAGGAACTCAGATTAGACTTAATTAGCCATAAATGCATAGAAGGACATTACAGAAGAAGTGTACTAGGCAGGGATTGGATTTGAGCAATACATGACAAAAATAATTCAATAAAGCCTTGAAAGAATATAAGTGTGTAAAAATAAATAAATAGAAATTTTAAAAAATGAAAGGCAAAATGATATCAGGTTGGTCCATGAACAAGCTTATGCTAAAATTTGACCCATATGCCAATAATATCAACTGTGTTCATTGTAGCTTCTCTCCCAGTCTTCCATCACAGACAAATGGCTCAATATTTCATTTCTCTTCATTACCTCCTGAGTATAATTAGATTACAAGCCCAAACTTTTTCTTTTATATCCTCATTGCATAATGCAAGATCTAATAAGCAATAGTTATTTCATAAACATTTAAATACAAATATGTGTATAATGACATACAATTATTAAGCCATAATTTTGTTTTTATAAGGCATTTGGATTCCCTTATATATTGACTTATTCCTTGACAATTTCATCCATGTATAAAATAGATGTGGGAGACACTAATCCACCACCCTCCATTGTCCTCCTCTGCCTGCTGCCAACTTTCATTTCTTCCTACCAAATCCCCACTAAACTTTCAGGTATTTTTTTGCCTTGGGTTTTGTTTTATGTGCCACTGGGTTGCTAGTGTGGGTTTATGAAACTGTCCTGGACCACAAATAACTTGCCAGTGTCTGCAAAACTGGAAAGGATGACTTCTTCTCTAACTAACAGCCCTTACTTCCAATAGCTTCCTTCCCTAGGCCAGTTTGGGCCCCATGGTCTCCTCCTCCTCCTATGATAAATCACTCCCTGACTCAGTTTTCTTCAGGCACTATTGCAAGCAATCACAGTTGTTATAAGCTAGTAAGTGTCAGGATTTGTGTTCCCTAAGACAGCATTTCACAATCCCCATTTCCATCTTGCAAAGAGTATTAACCAAACCTAACATGTATAAAGAAAGCGCATTTAAATACACTCCATCATGAGCAAATTTACAAATATAATTTTAAAAGATGTTCAGTTGTAGGATAGATAATGCCAATGCTTAAATCATAGATCATTAAACAAAAATCCCAGTGCCTGGAGTTGTTGGGCAGGAAGGTCCCAAAGGATCCCAAAGCTCACCAAATTGTGGGGAATGACTTTGGCTTCCCACCAGCAATGTATTGCAAGATGCTACTGCTGGAAACTTCTCATACCTGTAGGCAGCACACAAAGAAAGCATGTTGGATCTGCAATGGCAGCTTCTTGCTTCATAGCTGCCTTTCACATTGCAAAAAGGCACTTTAGGTAAAGTAGGGACTGGCACAAAGCTCATTCACAAATGGTGCTCAGGCACCCAATCTACCTTGACAGCACAAAATGAAGAAAATGAAGGGCTCCCTGTACTCATCATTATATCATGTTGAGATGAACATGCTGTGAGTATTCAATGTTGTGTTGCTGTTTGTCCAACCAACTGAACAAATTGAAGAATGCACAGGTATGTGAGTAAAGGAAATCAAAGTAAGAAATAGTTAAAAAAAAGTGTATCAACTCATTGCAGTTCCATCCCTGAAAATTCCTGGGAAAAAAATCTGTACATGTATCCTTAAATACACTGTGCTACCTCAACAACTGTATCCACAAGAAAGAGCTCAGACACCTTTTAAAAATTACATACAAGTATCTCAAGGTCTTAAACATTTCAGAGGCACAAAGCTGTCATTAGCTAGCTATTGAAGCAATTCCATAGAGATTTAAGAGACTAAACAGCTCATTGGTAAAAATTCAAAAATGGAATTATGCAAATCAGTAAGTACCCATATTAACATGAGACAGCTCATTCAAAAGAGAAGATTCATTTTTTTGTATTTGTAGGAATAACCCCTATATGTTTTAGTATCGGTAAAATTATTTCATTAGCATCCATACACACATTTGCCTGACTCAAAGAAGAAAAGGCTATACATATGGAAATAATCATCATAATAATATAATATCTTAAGCATTTATTTATGAAATACAAGTTTAGATATCATACATTTAAAGGACATAAAATAGCCCCATTTTACCTGATACACAAGGAAAGATATAAGATGTCAGAAAAGAAGGGGAAAGTATACAGTTAAACATTTGTTTCACATTGTCAATGACATTTACTCTCCTCAGATCATGATAGTATTACTTGCACACTTGCTTTGGATATATGCATAAACTTGTGCCATGCATGTATATTCTAAACTTGCTCATTCAGATTTTGTTTTCTTGAGGACCTAGAATCATCCAGAACAGTGAACTGTGCAGTAGACGTAGATAGCAGAATTGGCACAAAATTTCTAACATATGTTTGTCAAAATTGCACATAATGTGCATACGTAATTCATATCTGAAGGGGAACATGTGTTAGTTTAAGCTGCACAACTGTTTTTGTCATACTATTTACAGGAATAAATTCAGGCATTTTTTTCCATTGACAATTTCATATATGCCATAAGGCCCTAAGTAGATTGCTCAAATTGTCAACATGTGAAAATACATATAAAATGAAAAATAGAATAGTTCCTTGCCAACATATGAAAATAATAAAAGAACTCACCAGATGGAGAAAGGTAAGTGAACAGATGGTCAATTTACACATTACATGCAAAACTAAATGGCTGTTGAAGTTAACTTTAGTATTCTCTTCTTTTGCTTTGAGGGAAAATAAATACATAAATTGATACATGTATATAGACATGTATGTGTATCTGTGTGAACATGTGTATGTATAAACATATTATTTTGAATTAGAGGGCTGAGAAAATAGTTAGATATAATGTTTGTTTCTCAATATTTTGATAATTGCTTCCTAAGCATCCATATTGGAGTTCAGATATATGTAACTCCTTTATTCATTGACAGATTCTCTTAGACTGATCAACCAGAGTTGAGTCATGAAAGCATTATGAATCAGACCTTGTCTTAGTGCTGTTTCTGTTTTCCTAAATGGAATGGAAATTTCATAAACATGGAGTGGTAGACTAAAATAAAGACTAATATAAGAAAGGGAAAGTAAGAAAGAAAGATATAGAGAGAGGAATAAATGGGAAAAAGAAAAACAGTCGAAAACATTTAAGAATTGAAAAAAACATAATGAAAAGGGAAAACATGCATCCTTCTTGCTTACAACATTTTCCTGCTACATGTGATTCTGGGGAAGATATGGAATATATTTAAATATTAAAATTATGAAGTACTTATAATTAATTATAATTTTTGAGCTTTTTATTCTCAAATCCATTCTATAAAGCATTAATTAAAAGACTAATACTGAGATCATTAAAGTAAAAAAATTTTCAGTATGTAAGCATCAGAGACCAGTTCCTTTTCTGAGCCAGCAAGATAATCAGTGGAAAGAAGTACCTGTAGCCTGATGACCAGCATCACAATACAAACAGAGTGAAAGGACTCCTAAAATACTGTCTGACCTCCATCTACACAATGTGACATCCACACACACATATGTAAGCACTCAGGCGCATGCACACATACACACACAAAGATTTTATAAATCCTTTTCTTAACTCTGATACCATGTATCTAAATAAAGTTGCAAAATAGTTTTATATTTTTATTTCAATTAAAATTTCTAATTATATGGAAAATATATATTTGCATTTTTAACTTTGGCCAAAAGGATTTTAGCCATCTGTGCCTGGCTATATTTCTAAAATGGCCCGAAGTAATGCACTTTTACAATTTACCTTAGAAACTTCTTCCATATTAGTTGCTACCATTATATAAATGAAAATTATAGCCATCTGGAGTACATGCAGATCTTTACAAATTATTCAGAGGCAATGTGAACTTGATTTATGAAAGTCTTTTTATCAAAGAAAAAAACATGATCACTATATTTTTTACAAAAGTTAATTCACTTTTTATTTAATTAAAATTGATCCAGAGAGCAATTGTGAGCCATAATCTCAGATTTGCTGCATTAGGAGAAAAATATCAGCATAGCAAATTATGGAAAGAAAATAGAACCTTACAAAATAATCTTTAATTCAATGTCAGGCATTTTCTTAGTTAGATTCTTACTGCTGTGACAAAATGTTTTGACCAAAGCAACTGAAAGGAGAAAGGTTCATTTATTTAGTTAGTTCCAGAGGCATGGAGCCCACCATGATGGTCAAGGCATAGTGCCAGTCAGACTAGTAATAATAGCAGAATTGAGAGACTCATATTGCATCCACACACAAGGAGCAAGGACAGAACAGAAGCGGAGATAGCTACAAAATCTCAAGACCCAAACTCCAGTTAGCACTTCTTCCAGCAAGAATACCTACTGAAAGTTTTGAAACCTTTTCCAGCAAGTGTGCAAACACATGAGCCTATATGAAATTCACATTTAAAGCACAGCATGTATGAAATAAATTCAAATGAAACAGAATACCATTGCTGACACTGATAAACTTACACTGAGAAAAGCAGTGCAAAAATACAAAAACAAGAAAGAAGAAGCACAAAGGAAACAATGTTAGTAAAAGAATTAATAAAAGAATGAAGAACCAATATATTTGAAGATAAAATTTCATACCACATGCACATATTATCTGTGTGCTGAGATGGTTAAAATGTATAATTAGCTTTAATGGAAGTAGGCTACAGAAAGGGAAGGGTAGCACCTATTGTTGAAATATTGACTCTGATTTAGGTAAAAGCACTCAGTGGACATAAAAAAGATGAATTATTTTTGCATTTTAATCACCAGGGCCTTTTTATTGAAAAGATAGGAGCCATCTCTCCGCCACTCCCCATGCTCTTTCTGCTTCTCTTTGTATATTGGCTCATCCTCTCAATCTACACAGGCTACTTTCATGGTAGGAAATGTGACCATTATTGTCCCAATTTAGCAACCTCAGGATAAAAAAAATGCTTCATGCTTCCAGAAACTGTGCAATATTCTTGTTAATTTTTTTAATTTATTCAATTGTGCATGTGTGTGTGTGTGTGTGTGTGTGTGTGTGTGTGTGTGTGTGTGTAGAACCACAGGCGAATTCGGGAACCACCATGGACCGCCTTCACCTCCTCCTTGTTTACTCTGCCCCGGGATTCTCAGGCTCTACCCTACCAGGACCAGAAATGCAGGCTGTCCCCGCTTCCACCCGGCGTCTATACGTGGAGTCTAGGACCCCAACTCAGGACCCTCCGCCTGCAAGGCAGAGGCTTAACCCCTGAGCCACCTCTCCAGCCCAATATTCTTAATAAAGAATTCTGAACAATAATTCATGTATGTGATCATTTATTCAAGAAAAAAATTGTTATTTCTGGCTTGGTTATATAAATATCTCCTTTCAATAAATATTGTAGCCAATTGAATATGTTTTTAATTTCTATATTACCCTACAGACCTCCCAGTACAGAAAAAGTCATAACAATTTCTAAAAAACTCTATGTGCTACTATTTGCAAAAATAATTAGAGTTTCTCGTCTGTAAAAATAATGTCCATGTTCAAGCCATTGTATTCACCAAGATGAAATTGTCAGGCTTTATTCAAAGGTTAACATCTTAGCTATTACTGAAGTTTTTATACTCTGTTACCTATGTTCCCAAGAGATTAATTGGCATGTGAGCTTATTAGCTGTAAATTGTAAAGCAATGCTACTAAGGTCCCCTTGATGGATATTCGAATCACCTAATTATCAGCTACACTAGGAACACAGTAATTTGTAAATAATTGAGCATAGCACAAACAATTTTAGCTAGCACAGAGGTCCAAGAAAATTTAATTTAGTTCTCACATGCGAATTTACATGGAGATTGGATTATTTCAGTAGTTATCAAATGCAAGGGCAAAGAGAAGTCAAGCTTAGAAGTCATGTTTGAAGAAGTATCATCACGGAGTTTTTTTATTCTTTTTTAAATTACACGACTAGAGTACTGAAGATAGAAATAACATATCATGAAACTCAAGTAGAAGAGACTTCCATATCTAACATGACAGCATAAATGACACTAGGCTTGCATTTGTGCTTTACAAAACCAAGAACTGGACAAATTAGATGAAGCAAATAAACCGAGACTTTGATCAGCAGCTAAGAAGATGTGTAGCAGGTTGAGCAAGCTCTCACAATTACAATTCATGTCTGCATGATAGCATGTCAGAACAGATTATTCCAGAGATTCAAGATTGCTACTGGGAATGGAGCAGACACAGAAATAATTCAGGAAGCTGAGGCAAAGATTTGAAAGAGAAAGATATGTGCCAAAGGAACTCTAGCAATCTTCAAATGTCCTTTATGACTATTGGGGAAATGCTGTCAGGATGTGCAAAGAACTATGCATAGACCACAGTGTAAACCATTCTCAGAGTTCACAAGGACCTGCAAGATGTCTGACTTTCCATCAGTGATATCAGGGACACCATGTTTGCTACAGCTTGAAACTTAAATGTCTCTCAGCATTCATGTGTTAAAGGTGGACAGAAGCTTTGGGATCTACTTTTAAGGGTTTAACTTCTTTACCTTACTGAGAATAGAAAGTATTTGCCACGTATGCTCTTCTTATAGTTTTTGCAACTAGTGATAAAAGGAATGATGACAGAAGCAGTAGTATATGAGAAAGACTTTTGGGGGGGTCAGAGGACTGCAGTCTCTTAATGAAGATCAAATAAGAAAGGACATTCAATATCAACCTATTACTGTATGAACCATTCACTTTAGCTCTAGTCAAATGGCCCTGTTATCCATTTAATCAGGAAAGCTAGAGACTTGTGAACAACAGAACATTACAAAAGATTGACTAATAAGTTTTAGAAGCTCATCAGTAAAAATAAGTCCTAAGTATTAAAAGTTGGAAGTAATTTATTAAGATGATCAGGAAAAGAATCACATATATTTATCTAAAATATAAAAATTCATTTTATACAATATTTGATTTATTTTCTTTAATGAATTGAAATGTCACAATATATACCTAAAAGTTTGTTGGTTAGTTATCTCAACAAAATACCTGACAATAGCTACTTAAGGAAAGGAGAAATAATTTTGACTTACAGTTACAGGGCATGAAGTCCATCATGACAGGGAAGGTGCAGTGGTAGGAGCAGAGAGCAGCTACTCATATTGCACCCACAGTCAGGTAGCAGAAATGATCTGAGCTCCCTTTCTCCTCTGTATACAGTCCCAGAAACCAGCCCATGTATCACCCACATTTAGGGCAAATTTTCCATCATCAATTAATCTAATCTAGCCAATGACTCAAAAACATGCCCAGAAATCTATTTCCATAATGATACTAAGACTCATGAAAGGGATAATCAAGAAAATTAATTCAGCAAGTACCTAAAGTTTTAAGCACGAATATAATATTGTTTAACTTTAAATGTAGGAGCATACATAAATTTCATTAGCTATATTGTTTGTTTCTCTATTCTTCATTGTGAAAATTACCCGTCCAGAATGTTTATATATTTCCACTTTCAATCCCTTCTGTTTTCTGTTTTCTGTTTTCCTAACACATCTGTTTTGTTTTCCTCAGTGAGTAGATATTTCATACCTAACATTACCAGGCAATGGGAACAAAATTTCTCAAAAGTTACATCAAGAGAGATCTCAAAGTATAAAGCTAAAATTCTGAAATTAAAAACTCAGACTGTCAGATGTACTAAATGTTTGTTTGGTACATTCATTCAGCCCTGGAATATTTTTATGGGATGTTGGGAAAGATAATGAAAGATATGTTCTGAAAGCCTATATCTTAGAAACTGTTGTACATTCACAGTCTGGAAAATTCATAAATTCTTCTTTCAAATCTTTTTTAAAAATGAAGAAGCTTCTCTTCTGATGCGCTCTCTGCAAATCCCAAATTTAGATGAATTGTTTAGGAAAACAAATATTTAAGCTTTTGGAAATGAAGGCTGGAGGGAAACAGCTCAGTGAGAAAGAGAGTTGGCTACATAAACATGATGACCAGAATTAAGATCAACCTTTAAGAAGACTATATGTAGCTGTGTACACACTTGCAACTCCAGTGTTGTGTGCAGTAAGGAATGTGGCAGACTAACTAGAACAAAAAATACAAGATTTTTAATAGGTGTGTGTGTATGTATGTGTGTCTGTGTATGTATATCTGTGTGTGTCTCTGCCTGTCTTATTTTTTCATATTTTTAAGATTTTCATGTTTGTATCTGCACCTCAGGGTTCAGCACGCTGATCCATGCAGAGTGATACCTGTAAAATCTGAGTGATAACTGCAAAACTTCTTCAGGTTGCTCCCTGGACTGCTTCCTCTTGGTCAGTCTACTCATTTATATCGAGCATAGCTTTCTGAATCTTCAGGGTATCAACCAAGTTTACTAGTTTACATCTCTCTCTCTCTCTCTCTCTCTCTCTCTCTCTCTCTCTCTCTCTCTCTCTCATCACAACTAGGACCAAATCCTGAATTCACCACATGTTAGTGTTGTAGGTAGGCTACTTTCCTCCTTTATAGCCGTCTGCATCCACTCTTACAAAGGAGTAACAATGCTTCTTACATATCATACTGGCTCTGAGGATTTAAATACTTGCAAAGCTCTGTCATATTCAAAGTAAACTCTCAGCAGTTGCAAAGTAGCAAGTAATTCTCAAGCATTCATTGTTCTTAGGATAAATCTAAATTATATCCCAGCTGGAGTGTTATGGTTCAATTTCACTGATGCTACATAGGATGCCAATGAATTTTTCCTATTTTTTAACTAGTAACATCAAAAAATTTTCATCAGCCATTCCTCCTCTCGTACTTGTATCAGCACCCACTTTACACATAAAATTAAAAGTTATAAGAACACAATATATTGTCAATTGACATTCTACCAAAAGAGCTGTGTTGTTATGTCAACAACTCTGTTAACATATCCTATGACAGCCAGTAGAGGTTACCTACTTTCATCTGACTCCATTAAGGAAGGTGTGCAAACAGTATAAACCATGAATGTTCCTTTCTGCTAGAGGTAAACCATGTAGAATAGTGGGATACAATGTGACACAAGCAAAACTCATCAAGAAATGCTTAAATTTTCTATTGGTTAGAGAAATTAAATGAGGGATTCAGAGTCAATCAGGCATCTGACACCATTTAGGAAAATCTCAGCATTTTAAATAGCCAGAATGCCTGGCTAATTAAAACTCAAAATGAGCATGATATTTTGTTTGTGAATACATGCCTTTTTTGAAATTGCAGTGCTCTCTTCTTAGGCATGGAAGAAATGAAGTTTTTTATTTTTTGTTGTTTTCTTTTAGTTAATTCATACATTGGATCATATGTCTTTTGTGTTAGTTGTTAGTAAGGGCTGATCAACATTAGAAAGACTTCATGTATCATCAGATGGCATATATATCTAGAATACAGCAGGAACCAAGTAATGGTTGGCCTTTGCTATAGAGCATTGCAGGATTAATGAGCAGCCATCAGGGATGACCAGGAGAGAAAGAGGGATGGCATCACAAAGTTTGTAGTTACCAAAAGCTGTTATTAGTGTCAGAAAAATGTGCAATTAGAAGTATTCAATGGAGGTGCTTGCACAAATAAATCAGATTCATTTAGGAAAGAATAATAGCAATATTCTTTAGAATTGTGAAGTATCAAACTTTTATAGTTGTTAAGTTAAAAATCAATGGAACCTGAAAATAAATAATAATTAGAGGGGAAGAGAGCTATTATAGATAAGCCCTTATTTGGAAATGACTGTGGTCAAGAGAGTAGAATTGGCTTGGAAGTGAAAAAAAATCTTACAAAGTGCTCTGGATTTAGGGAGTTTGAGGCATCTTTGAGATATTAAGATAAGATTCAAGGAGGGAAATTGAAAGCTTTGCATGTGTCTCAGATAGAAGATCTGAGCTGAGAATACATTTTAACATCATCTGCCTTAAGGAATTCCACATATTTTATGCCTTGGAATAAAGTTCATTTGAAAAAGAAATATAAAAATCATGTAGAAAGGGTTTTCAGAGAAGAGGAAAATTTAGAATAAGGAAACCAAAAGGAATTCTCAAATAAGAAAGAAGTGGTTATAGAAGTTGGCCACTGCATAATGTTCACACAAGATAATATCAAAAACTGCTGCCCAGTGGTTTAATGATCTATAAGTCATTGATGACCTAAACCAAAGCAATTGTGCTGTAATAAAAGGAAAAGGAAAAAAAAGGAAAAGGAAAAAGATTGATTCAGTAAGGAAATGAAGTAATTGAATGAAAATTAACATCACAAAGATAGACAACCTTATTAGTGTATTTCATGGAAAGGAAAAGAAAATACAGAGAAATACCATTGAAAGGAAAGATGACATTTTGGTGATCATTTCTTGTTTCAAATAAGAAACTCTGAAGCATTAAAAGTCATCATATTTTTATGAGTAGTATATTAATGAAGACTGCACTAAAGGATCACAGGATATGGAGAAAACAAGTTGGGTTGAATCTGGAAACTTCATCCTTGTTCTCCAAATTTCATAATAGCAGAAGAAATAATTCAGACTGCCAGGGGGAGCAGTAATCAATAATCTCCCATAGTTGTGCATGCTGCACTCTACTCATTTTGGTAAGAGGTGACCGTTGGTACAATAGTGGCATGCAGGATACTAAAGTAACCAACTTCTTTATGATTAGAATCAAGGCCCAATTTTTGCCAGGAAACACAAACCTGGTACTACAAACCAAGCCAAGTACCTGTGGAAGGGAAGATCAGAGGCACTACGAGGGGAGAAGGTTTAACTGCAAGTACTTCATTGCAATCTACCATCTAAGCACTTTTAATACCCTCATAGCTTACAGAAGTTCTCAGAAGTCAACTAAGAGGCATCCTTTTATAATGAGAGGTGTGTAATTTAAAGACCACAGCTGCCCAAAATGCAAAGAATAAAGGAGTATAAGTTACTCAGTCATAAACAAGACATCGAATTCACCGCCCCCAGTACACATCTTAGGAAGCTTTGTGGAAGAGAGGTCAGCAAGACTCTAAAGGTAGAGAGGGGGCTCCCAGACAGTAATATCCTCTCCTCATGACAGATCTGCCATCCCCAGGAACCCATTGCAGTGATTTTCACCTTCACAAGATCTGCACAGTAGTTTCATTGTAGAATGAGGAAGGTCTAAAGATATACTACACCTTCCTAAGAAATTCTTGAAAGTTAATGTCAGAAAGAAGAGGGGCTTGACTTTGGGTATTGTGTCACACAACGTAAGAGTAACTAGTACACAGGGTACGGTTTAAAGTGAAACCATTCATGTTCAATTTTCATGTCCAAATTAAATAATTTAACTTTTGTAGCCTAGCATATTTCAAAATTTTGTCGGCCTAAGAAAATGGTGTCTACTTCTTAATTATGTTTTATAATGGTAAAGAAAGTTCTGGTTTATTCTTTCTCAACTCTTAGAGTCTTCACAAGCAATCATTATTAAGAAAAAAATTCTTCAGCAGGTGATATGCAGAGATCAGCAACATGGAGTACCAGCAATAAAATTGTAAGGCAAATTTGAAGTACTTGAACTTCATTTTACTTTGATTCATTCACCTTTGATAACATTAAACATTGCTTGAAATGCTGTTTATAGGAATGTAAGCTACTGTAAATATTTACTTCTTAATCAGAATATATTTCTAGCAGTAAAGGGGTCATCTGATAATAAAGTCAGACATGTAAAACCTAGTTGACAGTAATAAAAAAATCCATTTATAAATGAAAAGGAAACCTAGAAAGAAGTCTTTTTGTTCATCTCCAGAATGAACTGAGAAGAAAATGCCACTGAAATTTTAGGCACTTAGAAGAAGTTATTCTCACATCTTAGAATCCACAGAAATGGTTACAAAATGTAATGAGTGCACGAATTAAAAACAGCAGACTGCCAGAAGAGTGGCCCTGGTTCACCGAGAGGTCACTATGATATGTGGCTTTGAGTATTTTGTCAAAGAAAATCTTCAGTTCTCCTTTGGGTAAACAAGTGTTTCAACACAAAGAACTAAAAATGCCTCTTATCCTCCCAGCTTTGATGCAGTGCAGTCAACAGAGTACTGCAAATGGAGGAAACAAAGCATTTTATGGTATTGCAGGCCTTTCAGTGCCATTAGAATTTGAAAAGAAAATTTCATCATTTCCACTGAATCTTTGGGGAGGGTTTTTTTTGCCGCTATAAGCAAATTTTAAGAGTCTTTGCAGTGCATTGGGGAAACTGGGAGAAGGACTACAAGATAGCTGGTTGCTGCTGCTTCTGACTTAGTGTACCTTCCTATTTTTTTCTGTCATTATTAAATACATTCTCACTTTTTAAAAAAATTTGTAACAAAATTAGTCACTTGTGCTTTTGGAACATTTATGTATGCCCCAAATTGACTGATTCCTTCGTTTTTATTATTATTTCTCTCAAACACATTACAAAATTGATAGTATAATTATTCGTTTTTTATAAGTGAACCGAATATAACTATTATAGTCCTTTAGTCACACAGAAACAGCAATAGAACAGAGAATTTAAACTAAAACGAGCTATCTCTACAATATATGTTTTCACTCCATATTTTAAGAAAATGTAGTTACATTACAAAAGAAATTATTTTCATACACCGCATAACTTATTAGCACAATTATTTTAATGTAATAATGATTCCTTTTCTGAATTAAAATTGATAGTACATTTTTCTCTTGAAGTTGTATATACCAGACTTTATTCACATGCATTTATATATTTATCCTTATCTCTTTTACATTTCATTTTGATGAATACATGAATATCTTTATTTCTTGAGATTTATAAAGCAAAATTGTAGCTTGAATCTTCACTTTTATTTCATCATGTATGTTTTTAGTAGCTTCGTTCTTTCATTCTCATTCTTTTGTTTAAAGTACTTTTTTCCATTCTTTTTATTTATCATTGGAATATTTTTATTATATTGTTTCTTCCAATTAAATGTCATGACAGGAAAAAGAAAGCAGAATAAAGGTCTATTAAGGAGAATGGCTAGCTAGTACACAAATAGAGAAAATCCTCTAGGGACAAACATTTAAAAGGAAGAGAAAGCAGAATAGGATCCTAAAGATCTGTTATGCATGTTTCTGGTGCTTGCACAGTGCCACAATCAAAGGGCATAACTCTCAAAAAACCCAAGAGACAAAAGGTTGGATCTATTCAGAATCTGTGACCAAAACATAGAATTCTGGACAAATTAAGACCCCGAAAAGAAAATAAAGGCGCGAAAACTGATTTTTATTCAAAAAAATGCAAGATAGCTACTTATTGGTGTAATTTAAGAAACCATGAGCCAACGAATCAATTTTTTCCTTGCTAAATCACTGGCCTGTACACATGCGAGCTGCATGAAAGCATCTTTATGAGAATCTATTCAGCTGCAGTGTAAATCTTTATTAGGGAGTAGCAGGATGGAGATGTGGCTACCAACTCGACATGACAATTCCCCCTATGTGGAATAAGCAAAGATAAAAGAATGCCCCAAGGTTTGACACCCTGCATGATATCCATGTTCAGAACCACTTGGAAGACTCTGTCTGTTGAGACAAGGTACTGACTAGAACAATACATTTTTTCCCAGAAAAAGGAGATGTAGAGAGAGCATGCAAGGTCTGCAGGGCATGCTGTTTTCCTACAGTCAGTGACTCTGGCAAACATTGGACACAGGAAACGAAGTGCACACTCATGCCACAGCAAGGATCAGTTCACTTTG
Organism: Typhlomys cinereus; assembly: GCA_023101885.1. NCBI lineage: Eukaryota > Metazoa > Chordata > Mammalia > Rodentia > Platacanthomyidae > Typhlomys > Typhlomys cinereus. The sequence goes on along the minus strand of JALPQD010000016.1, from coordinate 5,313,770 downwards.
CATTGGTGAGCTGGCTAGGGAGCATGTGTACCATGCTTAAAACATCTGACCAGACGATGAAACCATTTTCTTCTAAAATGAAATAAGTATTTGGAACTAAAAGACTAATAATCAATGACTTTCCTGGATTTTGTTGTTGTTGCTGCTGATGATTGTTAATAGTGGTTTGTTTTTTTTGAGGCGAATTCTCCTTAAGGTATCCAGACTCTTCTCAAAGTCACATTCTGTATACCTGAGCCTCCCATGGAACCGGCACTACTGGCATGTGCCACATAAACCAGCTTAGCATCTATCTTTCCAATAGAGGAATGCCAAAGGACAATGTTACAGGTCAAGCACTCCTGAGAAGAGAAGGCAGATTCCATAATGGCCATTTCTCCAAAAGAAGATGACAAGCCTTATGCAGTTCTCCCAGTCTGTCCACAGATAAAACCTATCAAAAGTAAAATTACAGCATAAAGCCTATCGAAAATAAAACGATCAGTATTAAGTCAATAATGACTCTTTCATGTCTAGGTTTTTTGGATAAAGAATACAGAACAGAAGCAACAAAGAAGGAAAACAATGAAAATGAAAACAAGATTTAAGAACAAGATCCTGATGTCTTGCTATCCACAACTGTCTCTTTTCCCATATCAAAATAAAGCTGCACGAAGAAAGGGCATCATATCTTTCTCACTGCTTTCCTCCACTTTTACAAGTTATACCCATTCTGGATCCTTTCTCTGATACAAATTTATATTGTATTACATATTTACTTAGATTTTCTTTTTCCAAGATAAAGTACATACTTGTGACCCTGTACATAATAGAATGAGGTAATAGAATCACATATTTAAGAATTACTTGGGCTATGACACATCCCAGACCAACCTGAACTACGTAGTGTAAGCCATAATGTGGACTTCAAGGGCAATGAGAAAAATTCAAGTTATTTAACACATACAAATCAGTGAAACTCAATCATAATAATTTTTTGCTCCCTAATGCATTTTATTTTATTGCTTATACATTATTCTCTATTGCAGTCCGGTTTGAAAAGCAGGAGGAATATAAGGGTGAAGAATAAACATGCTAGGAAAGTGTATGAGGAAGTTGGAGCAAAAGACTGGCATTGATAAAAATTCATTGTATACATATATGAGTCTGTCAAAGACTTAAAATATTATTTTAAAAAAGAAGTAAGGAAGATTATAGTTTTACAAAAGAAGAAAAAGAGAATAGGGAAGAAATTAAGAAGAGTAATATTTGAAAAGCTAACATTTTGGATCCTTCTAAAACGAGATGAAGACACTCTGTCACACACACACATACACAGTATAGCAACATTAAAAAAATCAACCAAAAATATACCTTATCCTTAAAAATTGAGTAGAATAAGGTATGTATACTAAATAGATTGTTCACAAAAAGTATTTTAAGTATGTAAACAAAAGAGATATAATAACCTTTGGAAAGATGGGTCTGCATAGATAATTTGAGAAGATGTATATATTCAGCAATATTCATGCTTTCTTTTTTTATTTTTTTAATTATTATTATTTATTCAACTGTGCGCATGTGCGTGTGTATGTGCGCGCGCGTGTGCGTGTCTGTGTGTGTGTGTGTGACCGTGTATGTGTAGAACCACAGATGAATTTGCGAACCACCATGGACGCCTCCACCTCCTTCTGCCTCAGGATTCACAGGCTCCGCCCTACTAGGACCACAAGCGCAGGCCGCCCCCGCTTCCGCCTGGCGTCTATACGTGGGATCTGGGATCCGAACTCAACCCCTGAGCCACCTCTCTAGCACCCCTCATGCTTTCTTTTATTTCTACTTAGCTTCAAACATTATTTGCACCAGGTTTGGTGGCACACTTTTTTAATTCCAGCACTGAGGATCATTAAGTAGGAAGCTGAGTTTCTGGGGTAACCCATTCTGGACCACATAACGAGTTAAGGCAAGCCTGAACTACACTGAGACGCTCTGTCTCAAATAAACACAATAAATAAAGAAGCAAACATAATTCGTTGTATCAAGTTGAGCTACTAACCATTTATTATAAAATTTATAGCATATGTAGAAATAAAATTTAGTGCATAACTCAGTAAAATAGAGGAAATGTATCATGAATATGTATGAATGTACCTACCATTTGGATATATCTTATGATATGCTACATAAGCATTATAAACCCAATATATACGCAAAGTAAATAACAAACAAATATGTAATGAAAACATAAATTGATAATAAATGTAAAATAAAATAATTAAAAATTCTTCATTAATTAAAATAAAAGAGTAGAGAAGTAAAAAGAGCAATTTAGTAATGAGATAAATTCTCATTTTGCTAATGAATGATTTTGTTAAATGTTCAGATTTTGTTAAATGTACAGATTAAAGCACCACAAATTAAAAGCAGATTCCGGGGCTGGAGAGGTGGCTCAGGGGTTAAGCCTCTGCCCTGCAGGCGGAAGGTCCTGAGTTCTGATCCCAGATCCCACTTATAGACGCCAGGCAGAAGCGGGGGTGGCCTGCGCTTCTGGTCCTGGTAGGGCGGAGCCTGTGAATCCCGGGGCAGAAGGAGGTGGAGGCGTCCATGATGGTTCGCGAAGTTCGTCCATGGTTCTACACATACACAGACACACAGACACACACATTTGCACACACATACACATGCACATGCACACAGTTGAATAAATGATAATAATAATAAAAAAATTAAAAGCAGATTCCTTTATCACGACTCAATTCTTTTGATCATGAAAACTTCATTTGCAAACATGATGATGTAACTTAGCTGCAGAGGAAGTTAAGTACACACAAATTTTTTATCAAAATAGTGTAGAATACATATATTTGTAGCTCAAAATTGACTTCAGTACTGGGAACATTTACCAAATGCAAAGTTCAACATTACAACATGACAAAGAGTGAATCAAAAACAAATAATAATCCTAAATATGTGCATATCAAACATGATTTGTACCTGAGTACAAATAAAGTAAATTTCATGAACAGAAATTACAAGGTTCAAGACACTTAGAAAATTGTGCTTGAAGACATAGGCCCTGTATGACTGATATAATGCTGGTCTAAAAGGAATGAATTGCTAAGCAAAGTCTCTAGTGTCAGGTATGGGATTCTTCTACTCTAAATGCTGATCAGGGTGTCTCTAGAGCACTCCAAAACTTGTTCCTGCAATTCCATTTGGTCACTCTCCAGAATTAGACGCTAGGGAGCAAGCTATTGTTGAAGACACCAGATTTCTGTGTTGCAAGGTACACAGAAATCATACTGGAATTGAGCAAGAATATTTCTCCCTACAAGTTAGGTTTCACAATTAGTAAAGGCATCAATGAACTTACCCAGTTGTGACCTCCATGAATTAAGATACTGGCTTAACAATCAAGACATTCTCATCACTGAGATAGTAGTTCAATGGATACCGGGTTAGCCAACTGCTGTCTGCTTGAATTGGAGGTCCTCTCCACAAGATGGAACTCATTCCTACTAATGTAACCCCATCAAAAACCCATGACTAAAGAGGTCTCACATCCTAAGGATTATGCTATGTGGATTTGGCTCACCATCAAACTCCCTACAAAATATCTCCATTTATAGGCATGCTCAAAAGCTACTTTCAAACTTAATCAGAGAAGTAATTCCTTGTAGTGAAAGGAGGTGAATACAGGGAAATATGGCTACACAAGATGGTGACAATAAGTGACAATTTAGTGATCAGTCCTGAACAAGATATTCCTGTTACCCCATTAAGGCTTGAGGATCATTGAAGAAAGAGAAGGAAGCACCAAAAAGCTAAAAGAAAGGAGGAAACACTAGAAAATAACACTGCCAAACATGGCATAGCTGTAGTGATCAGGAACTTGAAGATAGGTGAATTTGGGGCACTTCATCTATACAAAATGGGCCAGTTTGACAACAACACCTGTGAATGAGGGAGAGACTCAATCACTCAGTACTGAACCATGAGCAACTAAGATTATGAGCCAAGCAGAAACACAGTTATGTATTCACTGATGAGACCATGAGGATCCTTTCGGTTGTTCCAAATCTATTGCCACATAATTGACCACACAAACTCAGTGTAACACAAGCAAAATGAAAGTCATAGATATGAAAAAGAGATTCATAAGAAGAAGGAATTATGGCAAACAAGAGACAAGGGAGGAAGTTATCAAAATATACAGCATACATGTATAAAATTATAAAAAAATAATATATAGGCATATGTATATATATCCATATGTATATGTACACATATGCATATGTGTGTATGTGAATGCATATCTACACACACATACATATATACATATATATGCAGCATGTGTCTATTAAATGAAGAAGAGTAATTCTTTTTCAGCATTTGATCAGTTTGAGGTTTACTAAAATGCCCCTATCAGTGGGGTGGCCTGAGGAGGGGTAACTTGGTATGCCACAGAGGTCTGAACCCCACAAAAGTAGACAAGCCAGATGGAACCTGGCATCCATAAAAGCAGCCAGGCAGGAAGGCAGGATGAAGAAAAATAGATTAACAAAAGGAAGGTAGGAGATTGGGAGGGAGGAGGGATGGAGGGAAGCAGGGATAAGTACTCAATTTTCCTGTAAAACTATAAAAAGAATAAAAACAGAAATTTAAAAAATGTGGTTGTATATACTAAGTCTCCTTTCCTATGTAATTTCTTTTCAACACATTTTCTAATTTAGAGTCAAAAATAGTTGGTTTAAAGTCTCCATCTCCAACATCATAGTATCTTTGGCAACACACATCTAGCAACTATGTGAGAAGAAAGGAAACAGGACAGCTATCTTTTAATCAATCACCACTAAGTTAATAAAGAATTCTGCTATAAATAATTATAGCCATCAATAAGATACCTGCGAGAGAAATGTGAGAGGAGCTAAGATTTTTGGGACACTGCTTTCAGTCACCACAGGAAACTCATACCACAAACATATGCTTTGCTTTAAAGGGAGAACTTTGGTAAGAGAATAATAAGGCTATTTCTGAAACCACCTGACAGTGACATTTTCTGAGTCTCAGAAACCTTCACTCATCAAGGTAAAATGGTAAGGCTTAAACTTGATTGAGTATTGAGTTTTTGCATTTTATTGTGCCAGTAAAAATCATCCAATGAATACTCCATTTATTCCTCCATATAAGGATGCCCCTAATTAATCTGTTATTCAGAAGTCACCAGTACCGTATAAGTACCTACATTATTTCTTGACATTGACTAGAGCCCTGAAGCACGTTACTGTGGCCTAATTAAATTTTTTCAAGCTTTGTACTCAGCAGTATGCTGCCTACCTGGATCTTTGAATGAAAGGATATTAATGAAGCCGCAATGCAGATGATTGCATTGAAACTGATGAAGAATTTATTAGGAAGACAGCCATCATGGCTGTGCAGTATATGAGACATAAAACTGCTATAAGTAATGACAGAGTGTAGTTTAGGCAAGTAATGGGCAGCAGAGCTACAAAAGGAGAGCTTGGAGATATATTATTTAGTAATAAAGTTCCCATAAAAATTGAAATATGAGGTGCAAAGATTAACATGGTCATACAAGTCATCTTTAATGTTCAGAGCCAAGTTCTGCATTTTAGAAAGAGTAAACTAAATTTATGCCTACGACAACATGTAAGTCAGAGCCCTTATTTATACATTTCATGCAAATGACTACAGACCTTTGGTTCAGTAGCATTTGAATTTATGACATCAACACTGGATTGGGAGCTGTATTTTCACCTGTCAAGGATTAGCATTTGTAGGTCATGTTATCAGTAAATAGCCTTCACAGACCTATCCACTGCTACTCCCTGATCAGTGAAGCAAAGACTTTTCATTTTAATTTTCTTCCTTAACCTGCATATAGATGTGTTGTTTTTTATACCAAAATAGCATTTAGCAACAATCATTAACACCTTTTATATGTTCCTTGGTCTGCGCCCTTCCACAGAGGAATAATCACAATGTTCTAATTGAACAAGGGACATTGGATGGACCTTTGACTTACATGAACCTCGACTGTCATCTATCAGCTGGGTGACCACGGTAAAATTATTGAACAATTCCTGCCTCATGTTTTTTTCCTTTTGCTTACAAAAGAGTATCTATTATGAGAACAATTCATGAGATCACTACGGCAATAAAATTAGTCATACATAACAGATCTAGTCCATGGTAAATGGCCAATCCGTTATTATTATAAGTATTATCAATTCATTCTGGAAATTTTCAAAATGAATAGTGACACCAAAGTCATAGAGAAGAAACAGAACATACTTTATTCCTCCCAGAGTCATATCTGAACTTCATTTTTAAAGTTAAAGGTCTTCAGGTTAACTCATATCTAATGAGGTATATAATTAAATTGACAGCCATTAGTATTTGACCCAAATGGTTTATAAAAATTCCTGCCTTTTATGAGTTCTCAGAAGTGAGTATCAAATTGGTCTATAGTCTGAAATGAAATTGAATTGTAAGAGAAAAAAGATAAATATTTGCAAAACAATTTTATTCTGAATTTAAAATATTTCCCATTTAAAGTCAATCACATGGAAGATAGACACAAGATTGCTATTTCAAATAGGGTATTTGTGAAGGCCTCAATGAGAAAACAGTTCTAAGCACTGGCCTAAAGGAAGTGAAAATACAAGCTGTGTAAAACTCAGGGGGAAAAGCAATTTAGGTAAAGGAATAGTCTGGTGCTATCAGGGCAAGGTAAAAACAAGAATGTCAAGGGAAAGTGAAGTCAGCAAGAGTAGTTCTCCATGCATCCCATGCATGCAGAGAATAAACTGCACATTGTACTTATAGAATTTTAAAACATTAACTAAGCTGACGAGATTCTGCTTTTCCTATGTGCTGATTACCACTAAAAAAAATCCAGGGAAAAAATACATGTCATTAAAAAAAATAACTCACTCTGGTGTGAGTTCTAGATAATTACTTTGGATTCTTTTGAGCCATACAGAAGCTTCCCTTACTTCTGTTTGGTCTGCCAGTTTGAACAAATTCACTAGGGAAGAAAAACAATGTAGATCAAATGGAATAAAAGGCAAAGCTGCCAGAGACAGTGTTAATGAAAAACAATATTTGTTTTTTAATATTTATATGTTAATGAAAAACAATATTGTTGTTCATGGTTTTGGTTTCTGTCAATAGGAAATCACTTCTACATTTCACCTATGTTCAATTTTGGGAAGCCAATGGATTGGCTATACTGATTAACTATACTAATATCGTCAAAATATTATCTGTTTCAAGAAGCTGATTTCCATAGGAATATGTCCTTCATGGGAGAAAATGCCTGTAGCAAAGGAAATAATAATGACAGTTCCACTTATGCCTTTTTATAGCAGTATTAGAGTGGGGAATATTACAAAGGGAAATGAAGAGGTTCTCTGGTTGAAACGTTATAAATGGACAAAAGCCTAGCATTTGACTCATATAACAGATGGGGTTGACAACAGTTTCTTAGTAATACATACCTTTCTGAGCCTTGGAAGGTGAGCTTGGGAACAGAGTGAGCCAACATATGCTCCAGTAGGCTCTATAGTATCTAGAGAGCAGTGTGCCCTTCTTTTTCCACAGCAGGTGAATACCTTGTTTGAATAATTTCTCATGCTGAACAGGGTGTGTGCAACTGACGTGACTGTTAAAGAAAATAATTGAGATAGGAATCTTTCTCATTGGGTACAATCCAAACAAAATCAGAGTACCTCATAATTGGGTCATTGGGTCATTGAGAGACACAAAACTGTCAAAACAAGACTTAATAGCCACTCATGCTCATATTATTACAATGGTAGTTCAGAGTAAAAAGAAGTGGTGAGCTAGTAAGAGGTGAGCAGATGCTGAATGTGTTTTGGAAGTAGCAGGAAGACTTGTTGAAATCAGTCTAGTGTTTGAAAAAGAGGAGCCATGACTGACACCAAGTTTTGAAACTATGGAAAATGGAAGACATTGTTCTCTAAGATGAAGAAAAGCCATAAGAAAATCAGGAATAATCATATACATGAAATAAAATTCTGTACAAACTATAACAAGTGTTGTGTAAGGCCAGTAGGTAATGAAACACAATTATTTCAAAACATAGTACATAAGTAAAGGAAGACACAAGGTATTTAGGATGTGTTGAAAGGGGGAAAAAAGATATTTGTATTGCTTTTCATGTGGCCTGAAAGTAAAGGACAAGGAAGGCCTGTAAAAAGCAAAAGTGCATGCTAGAAGTAGACGAGAGAAATTGCCTGGATAAGAGTGGGAACAAAGAAGGAACCGTTCACTTTATTTTAATAATTCCATGTAAATACAAAATCATTTTAAACATGTATATGGAAATTATATTTTACAAAGAAGCAAAACTGACTTTCTCTGAAATAGGGCTCCCTAAACTATTCTGTCCAAAAACTGATAATAATAAGCATCAACACAGAAGGGGGAAGAGAAACAAGAGGAGGTTTAATAAAAATTAAAGCGATAATAACATCTAAAACTGAGTACTAAGGACTAAAAGCAGAAACATATTACTGAAGGATAATAGTATTCCCACTTTTCCTTGATCTATGGCTTCATTTTCTGTATTTTCAGCTACCTGTGCCCAATAGCAGTCTGAAAATATTAAATGGAAACTTCCAGAAATAAATAATTCATAAATTGTAAATTGCATGCTGCTGTGAGTTGCATGATGAAATCGTGTGCTGTCCTGCTCCCTCTTGTCCAGAATGTGAATCTTTCATTCACATAGTTAACTACACTGTGTATGCTCCTTGCCCATAATTCACGTAGTAACCCCCTTAACTGTCACACCAAGTACCATACCACTGTGCTCACATTTAAATGACCCATAGATTAGTTAATAGTGGTTCCATTATTCCTACAATTCCCTTTCATTTTTCTGCAAAAGTCATTCGTTTATTTTCAAATGTGATGGATGAAGTTATCTAAACACAGAATTTGAAGTATGAGACTTCCTATTTCAACACTTTAAATATGTCTTTCAGCACATTACCTGCTTACTGATTTCTGAAGAGAAATCCAGTGTAATTCTTCTATTTCACAGTGAAAAAGCAAAAATTCCCATCCTTATTTTTGTTTTAGCTTTCCTTTATAGCTTATGAAGCTTAAATATGAAATGCCTTTGTGAAAAATTTTGATATTCCTCCTGCTTATAGTTTTCTGATCTACTTGTGTATGCAGCTAATTTACTTGTAAACTGTGAATATTTTCCAGGAACCTTCCTTATGCTATGAAAGTAATGGGTTAGAGAAATGTCTTAATGCCCTAAAGCTCATATCTCGCTGTTTTGGTGAACACCTGCCCTCTTGGCCTACACCTTCAACATTGCTACTGTTATTCCTCCTAATGTGAAAGAAGGAATGTGTGATCATACATTACTTTATTTCTCTTTCTTAATTATGTATATGTGCTTTCCTCTTCTTTCAAAAACAGGAGCCTAGTGAAGCAGCTCAGTTGGTAGAATGTTTGTTTGGCATACTCAAAGCTCTGGAGTCCATGTCCAGAACAATAGGAAGCTGAACATTTTGGCACATAACTGCAATCTCAAGAGTAAGGAGGTTGACTCACCATCCCAGAGATACAGAAGTTCCATTTCGTCTTCAGCCACATAGTAACCATGAGGTCACCTTGGGATATAGAGACCCCCATCTCAAAAAACAGTTATGATACCAACTTTTGTTGGCTATTTCACTTCATATATGTGCAATACTTTATTTCTTTATATGTCACACAGTTTTGTGTTTAAACAATAATTTTTATTACACATTTTATTTTTACTTAATCATACAAGCTCAATAGGTACCCCCTCCTCTCCCTGTCCTCTCTCTTCCACCATCAACCTTCATGGCACACTCCTCTTACTCATTCCCTCTCTTTCCCTTTTTCTCCCTCCCCCTCTCCTGGTGCCTACCACTTCCTCCCTCCTATCCCCCAGAGCATCCATTTCTGTGAACTCTAAACCTCCCTGTAAGTCCTCTACCCTAGTTCAGGACTTAGTGGCATAACTTGGAGCCCCTTATTGGACTGCCTGCTAGCATGGGAACCTTATTATGACTGTTTTATCCCTTGCCTCTAAGGGACCTACTGCCTGAAGACTACTTCTCTTGATACGTGCTAGACTTTGTGTAGGAGGGGGGCAACAGCCATTGTGCAGGTCAGGCAAAGTCAAATCACATTATGGCTATATGCTTGCTGCTTCAGCTCTGACTTGCATGGAGTATCTTGCATATTGTTGGTCTTCCCCATCTTTAGGCTCTTAAAATCTTGCCTCCCCCTCTTCCACAAGGTTCTCTGAGTTTTTGGATGGGGAGAGATTTGGCTAATCTGGTTCTAGGTGAATAATGTAGAGTTTTTGGTGTTCTGAACTATGGTTTGAATCAATAATTTTTAGGAAAACAATGAAACAAATGTGAAAATCAGGAATATCTTCAGTATTGTTACTCTTTACAGGCTAGTGATTTCCTAGACCATTCTCCAATGTCTGTGTTTCCTCCCTGTGTATCCAGTGAAGTTGATACTCAACACAAAGCCACCAATAATCAGACTTTAAGTACCTTATATTTTACAAATAGTTTAAATATAATACTATAAATATATACTATTATAGTATATAAAAATATATAAAAATAGTAATAAATATAAATAGTATAAATATCTTATAAATAGTTTAAAACAATATGCTTCCCCAATTAAAAACTGATTATATATTGTCACAGCTTTTAACACTCAGGAAGACATATCTGATTCTGCTTAACCTTAACTATCTGCTTCAGTAAATCAAGAATTTGGGGTTTTCTAGGGTGGTTTACATTTTTAAAGTCTTGGTACACCAAGCCCTATGCTTACTCTTGGCCTTCCTATTTTCTAGAAGTCGAGTTTTTTAAAGTACCTGTTTGACATCTTATGCTCCGAACTTTTTATAAGCTTGATTAGCCTCTTATTAACAGAAATTGGTTAATGCTTGATTGAGCTTGAATAAAATGATTGTCACTGAAGGAAGGCTAGTTCCCATGGAGCAAGTTCTCTGACAGGTCTCCTAAAAACCTTTCTGGTGATGAAGATTTCTAGAAACTAGCAATGAAGTCAGGTAGTGACCATTCTATGAACAAAATGCTTTGGAGATCTATACATATTATGCTCCTTCCATGGCATTTGAATTATAATGATACTGAGTTTTACCACCTTGGTTGTAAGGCATGTGGATTTCAAAACTATCCACAGAGTTGGGGCAAAATGAAGTGAGAATAGAAAGCAATGAAGCCCCACAAAGCTCACTCCGTTTATCAGATGAACACATTTTTCACTGGATTTTTTTCTTTGGACTATTGTTATATGATTGATCAATATCTGGCATCCTACATATTTTGATTGTTGATTGATGTTGATTGTTGATTTTGAAATTTGTGATAAGAGCCATTACTACTTTCCTAAAAAAGTGAGTTTTTCCTTCTCTTCACTCTGAAGTCAAGCTCTGTTTTATCTTATCATAGTAGATATCATAGCACTTTCTTCAAGTTATCATCTTCTTACTAAATTGTTTGTTGCTGAGTTTCTATAGTGTTGTAAGCTACTGGATGAATAATGCTGTGCTACTCTCTTTCATAAATTTGGAAGGATGAAGATTTTTATCATAAATCCTAACTGTCAAGTTAACTTGACATGTCTGCAGATATGCTTGCAGAATACATGGACTCTAGAATAACAGACAATGCAATGTATTACACATAGCACAACAAAAAAGATGAGCTCATGTTCCTGTAATTCTTCCTCCTCAAGTCCTATACAAACAACAAAATGGGTTTTGGCCTGGGACACGGCCTGGGACCCCAGCCCCCCTTCTCCCTCCCATGCCGCCTTTGTCCACCCGACCGACAGTGCCTCCCGCTCCCCACTCCGACAGGCCACCCCCCAGGTGAGTCCCAGGTCCCGGGTGAAGAATTCTGCCATCAACATCAGCCCCTCTGCCTCTCTGGCTCACCCGGGACCCACACACATGGTCTACAGAAGACACACTGCTACTGAGAATTCAATAGAGTCCAAGGAAAACTGAAGCAAAGTTCTAAGGGTCAAAGGCCATACATCTGTAAACTTCTACAATCATCCTATTACATGGGAGAGATTCTTCACATCCAGCCCAAAGATAAGTAAACCTCCTTTTTTTCACCTTACTGTTCCTTTCTAATATTAATCACTATAGATTAACTTTTCCATAAATCCATCCCCAAAACATATACAACTCCAAGGATCATACCACTCACCCTCACATGTCACCAAGATTCTACATCATACAAGTGCACTACCATACTAATATTCACTCCTTGTCTACTTAATGTGACTTAACTGATGTACTAACAGCCTAACAGCCTCAACTAGGAAATACAATAACAAAAGAAAAGCATAACCAACCCCAAGGCAAGCACTAGTAATAACTGCCCAAGTGTAGTAATACCAACTAAATCAGTCAAAAACACACAGAAACTGAAAAGCCCTAGAAGACAAAATAACAATGCCCAAGTCAAAGTGCAGATCCATGAGAAACAAAACCCAAGAAGACCAATCTCCCACTGAAAGAACTAAACCCTTGATAATGGATTCCAACCAGAACAAATTCACAGAAAACAGCCAAAAAAGCCAGACCTAAGACAATGACTTTCAAAGTATGATCATTACCATGATTAATAATATGAAAGAGGAAATCCAAGAGGAGTTAAAAAACTGAATCAACCACTTTGAACAGGAACACTACAGGCATTTGGGGGAGTTGAGAAAAACAGTTCAAGAAACAAAAATAGGCATAGAGCAGTTAAAACAGTGTCAGGCAGAGTTTAAAATTGAACTAAAAAACAAGTTATCTTCAACCCAAAGCTCAACAGAGAGTCTTATTAGCAGAACTAACAAAGCAGAAAATAGAATTTCAGATCTTGAAAACAAAGTGGGAGAATTAACCAGCTCAATGGAAGAGATAGATAAAGCCAAAAAGATACTTGAGAGGAACATTCAAGAGAAATGGGACACCCTGAATAAGCCTAACATGCGCATTCATGGAATACCAGAGCAAGAATCTCAAAATACCACACTTGAGGAAATTTTTCAAATTATCATAAATGAAAACTTCCCTCAACTGAAGAATGAGGGGCCCATCCAAATACAAGAGGCATTTCGCACTCCAAACAGATATGACCAAAATAGAAAATCGCCATGGCAAATAATAGTCAAAACACTCCACATTCAAGACAAAGAAAAGGTGCTGAGAGCTTCAAGAGAAAAAAAGCAAGTCACTTTTAAAGGCAAACCTATTAAAATAACAAATGACTTCTCAATGGAAACAGCAAAAGCAAGAAGAGCTTGGAGAGATGTACTTCAAGTATTAAATGAGCAAAAATGCCAACCCAGACTGATATACCCAGCAAAACTATCTGTAATGATTGAGGGAGAAAAAAAAATTTCCAGCACAAAGACAACTTGAAGGGATACATGTCTACCAAACCAGGTCTTCAAAAATGCTAGAAATGATATGCAAACTTGAAGGAAAGAACAACCATATCCAGGAGGACAGAAGGGAAGTATAATACCACAAAAATATAAATGTAAAACAATAAGCTTACAAAATCCACTAAACATAAAAAATGTCCAGAATTAAAAAGAATTTCTCCATTATAACATTAAATGTCAATGGGCTTACCTCACCAATTAAGAGACACAGAATTCAAACTTGGATTAAAAAACACAACCCATCAATCTGCTGCCTTCAGGAAACTCATCTCAACACAAAGATAGGCACATCCTAAAAATGAAAGGCTGGTCCAAAATTTGCAAGCTTATGGAACCAGGAAACAGGCAGGGTTAGCCATTATGCTTTCAGACAAAGTGGACTTCAAACCAAAGAAAATCATAAGAGACACAGATGGATACTACATTTTAGTCACAGGTACAATTCACCGGAAGACTTCACAATACTGAACATATATGCACCCAATATGGGCCCCTCCACATTCATTAAGAAAATCCTACAGCACCTAAAGCAAGAAATCAACCCCCAAACGATAATTCTTGGGGACTTCAACACCGCCCTCTCAACATGGGATAGATCAACAGGTCAAAAGCTTAACAGGGACACTTTGGAACTTAATCAAACCCTTAAAGAAATGGAACTTACAGATCTCTATCGAGCTTTTCATCCATGTACCAAGGAATACACATTTTTCTCAGCAGCACACAGAACTTTCTCCAAAATAGATCACACATTGGGCCACAAAATGAATCTCCACATAAACAGGAAAGTTGAAATTCTAGCCTGTGCCCTATCAGACCACCACGGCCTAAAGCTTGACATCCTCAACACAAGAGAAGACAGAAAATACACTAACTCCTGGAAGCTTAACACTATGATGCTGAATGAGAACTGGATTCAGGAAGAAATTAAAAAGGAAATTCAAGATTTCCTGAAAGTGAACGATAATGAAAATACAACTTAAAAAGATCTCTGGGACACAATGAAAGCTGTCCTAAGAGGTAAGTTCACAGCTCTTAATGCCTACATCAAAAAAAAAAAATGGAAACATCAGAAATAAACAACTTAATAATGCAGCTTAAAACTTTAGAAAAACTAGAGCAATCTGATCCCTAAAGCAGTAGAAGAGAGGAGATTAGCAAAATAAGGAAAGAAATATCTGAAATCGAGATTAGGAAAACGATAGAGAAAATCAACCATTCAAAAAACTGGTTCTTTGAAAAAATCAATAAGATTGATACACCCCTAGCTAAATTAACCAAAAGCAAGAGAGAGGAAACCCAAATTAACAAAATTAGAAATGAAAATGGAGTTATCACTACTGATACCCAAGAAATCCAGAGAATTAAAATGTCATATTTCAAAAACTTATACTCTGTGAATTATGACAACACAAAAGAGATGGATGAATTCTTAAGTAAACACAACTTACCTAAAATGAATCAGGAAGTTGTGAATTATTTAAATAGTCCTATAACATATAAGGAAATTGAGGAAGTAATCTCGAATCTTCCAACCAAAAAATGTCCCAGACCAGATGGATTCAGCACAGAGTTCTACCAGACATTTAAGGAGTTAATAACACCAATACTCCTTAAACTGTTCCTACAAATAGCAAAGGAAGGAACACTACCAAATTCTTTCTATGAAGCTAATATTGTTTTAATTGCAAAACCTAATAAAGATACACTTAAAAAAGAAAACTATAGGCCGATCTCTCTGATGAACACAGATGCAAAGGTTCTCAACAAAGTCTTAGCAAATCAGATTCAAAAACATATCAGAAAGATCATTCACGGGGACCAAGTAGGCTTTATCCCCGGAACACAAGGATGGTTCAACATATGCAAATCAATAAATGTAATTCATAATATAAACCAATTCAAAGTCCAAGACTACATGATACTCTCGATAAATGCAGAAAAATCTTTTGACAAGATCCAACAGCCTTTTATGATCAAAACACTAGAGACAGTAGGAATGGAAGGAACCTTTATCAATATAATAAAAGTTGTATACAACAAGCCTACAGCAAAATTATACTCAAGGGGGAAAAACTGGAAGCATTTTCACTTCGATCAGGAACTAGACAAGGCTGTCCACTCTCACCACTTCTATTCAATATTGTACTTGAAGTCTTAGCTGAAGCCATAAGACAAGAAAGGGACATAAAAGGGATTCAAATCGGCAGGGAAGAAGTCATGCAGATGACATGATCTTATACCTGAGCGATCCCAAAAAGTCCACCAGGAAGCTCCTGGAACTAATTTAGAAGTTCAGCATGGTAGCAGGATACAAAATAAATGTACAAAAATCAGTGGCTTTCCTATATGCCCAGAATGAAAGAAGTGAAAAACCCCTGAGAGAAACAATCCCATTTACTATAGCCCCTAAAAAAATGAAATACCTTGGTATAAACCTAACCAAGGAGGTAAAAGACCTTTACAATGAAAACTTTAAAACCCTCAAGAAAGAAATTGTAGAAGACACCAGAAGGTGGAAAGACCTCCCATGTTCCTGGATTGGCAGAATCAACATCGTAAAAATGACCATCGTACCAAAGGCAATATACACATTCAGTGCTATACCAATTAAAATCCGAAAGCAATTCTTTAAAGAAGTTGACCAAACAATCTCAAAATTCATATGGAGGCACAAAAGACCCAGGATAGCAAAGACAATCCTGAGTAACAAAAACACTGCTGGAGGTATCACCATACCAAACCTTAGTCTATACTACAAATACATAGTTGAAAAAAACAGCCTGGTACTGGCTCCAAAATAGACTTACAGATCAATGGATAAGGGTTGAAGACCCAGATATAAGCCCAAAAAATTACGGCCATTTGGTCTTTGATAAAGGGGTCCAAAGAATCCAATGGAAAAAGAACAGCATCTTCAAAAAGTGGTGAGGCAAAACTGGATCTCCACAGGTAGCAGATTAAAACTGGACCCGTAGTTGTCACCATGTACAAGAATTAATTCCAAATGCATCAAGGACCTTGATGTCAGGCCAGAGATTATAAAAATCATAACTGAACGGATAGGGAACTCCCTTGAGCTGATTGGGCTAGGCCAACAGTTCCTAAACAGACATCCAATGGCACAGTCACTGCTACCAACTCTCAACAGTTGGGATCTTGTGAAATTAAAGAGCTTCTGTTCAGAGAAAGAGATTGTCACATGAGCTCAAAGGCAACCCACAGAATGGGAGGAAATCTTCACTCACCACATATCTGATAGAGCTCTACTGTCCAGAGTTCACAAAGAACTTAGAAAATTAAACTCCAAGGAAACCAATGGCCCAATTAAAAATGGGCCCTGGAACTTAAAAGAATTTTTACCAGGGATGAAATTAAAATGTCTAACAAATATCTTAAAAAATGCTCCACTTCCTTAACCATAGGAAAATGAAAATCAAAACCTCCCTGAGATACCATCTCACTCCGGTCAGGATGGCAAAAATCCACAATACAAACAACACCAAATGCTGGAGAGGATGTGGAGAGAGGGGAACTCTCCTACATTGCTGGTGGGAATGCAGACTCATACAGCCATTCTGGTGAGCCGTCTGGAGATTCTTAAAGAAATTAAAGATTGAAATGCCATATGACCCTGCTATTCCTCTTTTGGGAATAACCCCCCATGCAGCAGAGGTTCACCTCAATAGCACAAGCACAACCATGTTCATAGCAGCACTGTTTACAATAGCAAAGTCATGGAATCAGCCCAAATGTCCAACAGTTGATGAGTGGATAAGGAAACGGTGGTACATCTATACAATGGAGTACTACTCAGCCATCAAAAATGATGAATTACTGGACTTTGCCAGGAAATGGATGTCATTAGAAACAATTATATTGAGTGAAGTATCCCAAACCCAGAAAATTAATAGCCGTATGTACTCCCTAATAGATGGCTCCTAGTACCAAATCCACCCAGCCCACCTAGAGACACTGGATGAGAAATCTCTGTAATACAGTAATTGCAAGGAGTATGATCAGGAGGGATGGGGTTGGAGGGCCGCACCAGAAACAAGGAGAGAGGGGACCATGTTACAGCAGAGAAAGTTGGCCTCCATCAAGGACAGCAAGTAAGCAATGAGACATCTGGTTAAGTTCACAGACTTTTCGTTCCTGATCCTTTACAACTGAGGGGGTATGATCTCACCAGAAGGGGAGGGCATATAGTCTGGCAGATAAGAAGTAACCGTTTTGCAAATGGGTGATTGACCCCTCCTTCACTGTGGTTTCCTACTTTTATTACATCTACCTTTGAATATACTCTTATAACAAGACTCTAGTTTAACAGCTTTTTATCTCTGGCCAGGGGGTGACATCCAATACCCATCAGGATGGAGTGAAGGGCATTGCAGGAACAGCAAAAATGCAAAAGAAAATCAACAAACCATAATCCAGAACTTCAGAGACTCTATATCAACCACCTAGAACTAGGCCAGACTAATCTCTCCCCATCCTGAAGCTCAGGAAAATTTGCGGAAGAGGGAGCGGTAAGAGTGTAAG
This sequence comes from Typhlomys cinereus, assembly GCA_023101885.1. Lineage (NCBI taxonomy): Eukaryota > Metazoa > Chordata > Mammalia > Rodentia > Platacanthomyidae > Typhlomys > Typhlomys cinereus. The sequence continues at coordinate 5,295,707 of JALPQD010000016.1, read as the reverse complement.
AGCACAAGGATGGGAGGAGCAATGATATACGAGATACTCCACACAAGTTAGGGCCGAAGCAATCATAATTGGACTTTGCATGCCCTGCGCAATGTCCAACACACTATTGACCCCACAAAGTCTAGCATTTACTAAAAGTACCAAGATCCTTGGAGGCAAGGGATTGACAGCTAAAATAGTGTTCCTATGCTTAAGGGGTACAAAGAAAAGGGTCCTTGTACGTCAGAGGAGAGGAGGACCCAGAGGAGAGTTTTGCATGCACATTAAAGGATTCTCCAGAGATTGGGGGAGGGGAGGCACTGGAGGGTATGGAGGGAGGGTGAGGGGAGGATGAGCAGAGGGGTGGGGGGGAGGAGAAGGGGAGGTAACCGGTGTACCTATTAAGTTTGTATGAGCGGAGACAATGAAAAATGTTAAAAAAAATGGTACACAGTTAAGTATCATCTGCCTACACAGACAATACACATAGCACACACACTAAAAATTTAATCCAAGTGCTCCTGAAATGGCTCAGCAGATAAAAGCAGCTGCTTGATGGTCATATAACCATCTTCAAAATAATGACCTCTATAGGTGCCATTGCCCTCACACATACCTTGTCATTCTTCAGTCCTTCCCACACATCCTTCTGTCTATCTATCCTTTATCTCATCTCCCAAACAAATAAAATACTGAAGAAAAAAACTCCACTGTGAGTTATGGAGAAGGCAGAAACAGGATCCAACTATGATGTTGGAGGTGGAGACCTTCTATCACAGTAGGCCACTAAGTTGGGGGTTATTAATTTTTTAGCAGAAACAAACATAAACATGTGTGTACACTTCCTTTGTCCTTGTGCACTAGGGGTCTCAGATAACAAGAAAGATATGGACAAATATAGCACTTAATCTTGAACTAGGTCTGTGAGTCAAGAAAGATTGTTTTTTTTTTATAAAGCAGTCTGTTATGGACACTTTGCCATAATAAGACAATTCAGAACAATGAAGTAAGTTTGCATGACAGATGATGACTCCAAAGTTAAGGACTCAAAACATTTTAGAATTTCCTACAGCAAAACATCCTTTGCCTTGAAGCTAAGCCTTATTTTTATTAAGCTATATGACATCTCTTTGACCTGGAAAGAGAAATTTTCTATCTTCAAAATGATTAACTCCATAGACATAATTGAAAAGATAATCTGCACATAACATTTTGTATCTCTTATTTCAAAATATGAAAAATACGGATATTCTTTACCAGAGCATAATCACTATACTTATACAGATCTTATATACCATACTTGTAGGGAAAAAAAGAATTTGTATTTTAATAAGTTCTATCTCTAATACCAAATAATTATGTTTTCAGTCTTCATTAAGAAAGGAGATCATCAAGGGAAATTCAGAACCCACATAAACAGATGCTCTGGAGGATGGGACAGAGAAAGTAGGAAGCACCAAGAGAGAAGGAGGGAAAGAAAAGGGGTGAGAAGCAGAAAGAGGGAGAGTGGGAAGTAGAGTGCAGTGAGAGGAAAGGGAGAGGGAGGGAGAAGGGCGTAACTATTGAGCTTGTATAAGTAAGCAAAAAAAGTAATAAAAAATCTTGGTTTCCAAAAAGAAAAAAAAAAAAGAAAGGAGATCATGAATAAGGAGCTAAGGATAAAAAGCTATGATGAGACTTGTTATAGTCAAGTTGTACAGGGAAAGTAGATCTCTATTGCATTCCTTGAATGTAAACAGAAATCACAAGTCCCCGAATTAATACATCAAAATTAAGACTTCTCTCTGGAATTCTTTCAGCCTCATCTTGTAAAGAAAATACTTCTTTGTGAAGAAGGAAAGAACATTTTCAAAACCATAACCACAAAACTACAGTTTTTATAATTTTATATCTCTCTTTTTTAATCCCTAGAAATCCCTACAAAATTGTAGAAATAAGGCAAAATTGTAGCCTACCTCTACAATTGCAGCAAATTTAACAAGCAAGCAAAATCTTGATTGTTTTCCTTCTTGCCTCCATCCATCCGCCAAGTCCTCAACTTGAATAGTGTAATATAAAGTCATTTTGACCTCTGGAATAGAAAATTGGTACATCTGCCTTGCTTTCCTTAGGTCTCTCAGAACAGAAATGATCCTGACAAAAGAGGTGCAAATCAGCTCATTCTTTCTTGCAACTTTCAATAAGACCTCTGAATTAAATATTAAATTTTCCATGGTTGCACTTTGTCCTTCAGAAGAAGTGAGGGATCAATAACAAGATTTGAGTACTGACAAGATGGCTCAGTGGAGACAGGCACCTCCATGTAAAACTAGCAACCTGAGTTCATTCCCAAGAGACCACATGACAGGAAAGAACTTCTGAAAGTTGTTCTGTGACCTCCACAAGGGCATAGTTTCAGGCACTCACACCTGCTCACTTGCTCTCATTCTCATTCTCTCTCTCTCTCAAATAAATAAATAAATACCATATTAAAAACTATAGAATAGGTGGCTTATCTGACTTAGAGTCAATCATTTCATATATTCTGCCTTGTGGGTGTTTTTTTTGAACTAATAGAAAGTGCTGCATTATTTACATAATTTATCACTAACCAAGAATAACAGTATTCTTTTTATGTCTATGTAGCTTTATGGTTGAAAATATTATGCTATTTGCATATATAAATTCCTTTATATGCATTATGCTGCCTTTGCTTACATGCTTAAAATGTATATAATTTCATTTTTTTCTTTGTTTTATCATTGAAATGGATTCATTTTGCATATTCTGGGAAATAAACTGAACACTATGGATCTTTTAAGTTTTCTGTACAGATAACTGAGGTTTATGTCTTTCCTTCCCTCAAGTAGTTATTTTTAATATAAATGCTTAAATTCTTGAACTCTTTTTATTGAAATTTCTTATTTTTCCCTAGTGAGCAACTTTGCCAGATCAGTGATATTCTCTAGACTCATTCTAAAGCTGTATTGTTAATTTCCAAATTTTTGCATTTTTCACAAATTAAATATCCCATCTATTCACATTTGTAACTATTAACATTTGCAATTACTTTTGCATTAGCTGTTTCTTGTCTTAAATGGGGATTTATAGGCTGGTGAGATAGCTAAGGGGGTAAAACACCTGCCACCTGCTCACTAACTTGAAGATTTGAGTTGTATTTCTGGAAGCTCACATGGTTCTCTCTCTCTCTCTCTCTCTCTCTCTCCCTTTCTCTCTCTCCCTCTTTTCTCTTTCCTCTCATAAATCAATAAATCAAATATTTAATAAAGATCAAGTAGTTTCTTTCTGTGCTCAGCATGTCAAGATATAACTCCTTTGTTAGATTTCATGACATTATTCATAATTGCTTTCCCTTTTACCTTTAGTTCATTCTTAAATATTCATCAAACTTGAACTATTTGGAACTGATAAAAGATGAAATTGAAATTAGTATTTAAAAAATAAGGAAAATATATTTTGACACTGTTGTTTTTGGAGTCATTTTTGCCTATTTTTCCATTATTCCATTTATTCTAAAATAAAGCATTCTAGTCCTATGTTTACTCAATTCAGAGCAACATTTTGCAGATATAGTAATCTGTCTAGCAATTCTGAATATAAGTTGTAATTCTAATATTCTAATCTTACCACAATTCTCAAATTATAGACTCTCAAAATCATAAGTACAAATGTCTTGTGAGCTATTGAGTACTTCATAATTTCATGAGTTCTGAACAATAGTTTCATTATTTAGATGAAAGTTCCCAATTACAACATTTGCTTAGTAAATGAGAAGTTAAAGTCATCTCTTCAAGGTTCCAACATACATAACAGTCTTCAATATGCTCTTCCATTACTTTGTACCTAAATTTGGAACAATGTTAAAGAAAACTTGAATAATTGAGTTTTGATTACCAAGTTGTATATAATTTCTTTAGTAGTTAAATAGCTTTTGTCATGCCTTTCAATTTGCTTCTTATATTTAAATTTTTCTTCAACATACAAAACACAGAAATAAAGATGTTTTCTCTTAAAGAAGTCTTCTCTTCTAAAAGCCTTATTTGTACTTCACAAAGAATTTGACTGGATGAAGAGAACAGGTATTATTCCCAACATGCTGTTTTTTTTCAGTAACAGTTTTCTGTATTCTAGACATTCCTGAAACCAGGACAGCTCTGTGGTTGGACCTGCCCCTGTGTCTGTGTCCATTTCAGCTCAAATCAGCAAGCACTGAATTTCTTTGTAAGCCATTTTATTAGATGAGAATATTGCTTGAATTTCAATAACAAAAAAATGCTAAATAGGCAATCTTCAGTGTGTTTTCTTGAATATTCCATCCCCTTGGAGTCTCTCTCCTGCTCTCTAGGTATCTTTCTATGTATTATCTTACATTTTGTATTTTCTTCCTAGAGCTTTTATACTTTGTCATCTGTCCCAGGAGCAGGTTTAAATGACAGGCTTCATGGAATGTGTTTTTAAAGATCTAAGAAGGAACAAAAAAATGTTTTCCAAAGGAAAGAAGTACTTACTTGGAGAGGAGAAATTCTCTGAAGTATGCACCTGCTTGCACAACTCCACTTTCACTAACCCTTCAGAGTCCCTGTGTACAAGAGCCAGGCCACATGAAGTGGTGAAGCAAGACTTTGGGGGAAAACAAAGGAACAGAGCAGGATAGTCTTAGGATAGAGAAGAAAAAGAAGAAACTTCATGAAAGCACTGTGGCATCCCTGTTAAGTATGAAAAGAAATCCCCAAACTAGTAGATGGAATACAGATGTTAACACTGGGGACCTCCGTTGGGTCAACCCTGGAGCACCAAAACAAGTAGAAAAAAATATTCTCAAAGAAAAGAACTCTTCTTTTGATGGAGGGAGGCTCCTAAAAAAATGCATTCACTCTAGAAGAAAGTATGACTGAGAGTGTGAAGATCTAATGAATTCTCTAGATGCAGTATGAATCTAAGAAGTTTCCCAAAATACTGATTTTACTCTAAGGTGTATCTAACATGGGAAAAGTATCCCAGACTGCTCAGTGACTTTGTTAATGGCATTAAGAAAGTAAGAATGCAAAGTTTTTGCAGAATGTTGAAATTGAGACAGTATTCAAGTAAAATGTAAGTATGGCTTTGGGGGAAAATTATGAGAAATAAGCATTTTAATATCAAGCCTTTCCAGTATGAGTCAAGTGTGATTTTATAGTAAGTAAAAACATTCACACCTGTGATTTCAATCTTGTAGAATATTACGTGGAAGTGACTCGATTTCAAAATGGTGAAACAATCGATTTGCTCAAAGTGTAAGTGCTAAACAGAAGACCATGTTCTTGGGACACATGTTCCTTTTGTTGTTCTCACTATCACTGCAGCATCCACGCAACTAGGTCAGTTTTCCTTTTAGGACCAAAAGAAAGTTCATTCATGGAACCACTGTGTAACTGGCACTGTTGTTACATCCTCTGCTGGACATAGATTGTTCCAGGCATCTCTTGCACACAGTAGTCAGTTCTATTCCTGTTCCCGTGCCCGTGACTATGTATTAGTCTACTCAGACAAGGCTGCCTCAAAGAAATATCTAAGCATGAACAAATCGAATAGCCAAGAAATACTTTCTTTTATAATTCAGGAAGCTAGATATTTAAAATTAAATTGCTACTGAGATTGTATCTGGTTTGGTTTACCTTCCAGACTTGTAGATGTCTAACTTTTCACTGCAGCCTCACGTGATCTTTCTTGTGTATGCCTAAAGATGGAGGACAGCCATTAGACTTTGGTTTCCTGTTTTATCTTGTCTTGTTTTTATTTATTTAATTTTTAGTATGAGTATTAGTATAAGGGCTTTATATTCAGTCCAAGATGGTTTCCAATTCCTATTTCCCTGCTGCCTGCCTCAAACTCCAAAATTCTGGGATTACAGATACTGAAGGTAATCAATACCAGCTATATTATCCATATTTATACCCCTTAACACTACCTTATTGGATTAGCACCCCATCCCTTATTTCCCCATTTAGTTCCTGCCAGTTACATAAGATCTCCAAACTCTCGTTGCTACTTTTTGTGATACAAAATGTCCATAATTCTTTAAAATGAATAAAAAAACTTTTCTTGAATTCCCTCTTTCCTTGAAATGCTCTGATTCTATTTAACTGACACTTCATATAAGCAGTGTTAAGCTTACCTCACATTGCATTATTTATAGTTATCTATTCTCACAACACCACTGAAGTGGTTCTGTCTTTTTGAATCAGAGCAACATATAAGATTTTTTTAAATCCATTTCCAAAGTCTTTTGCTATTTAAGCAACTAGCTTTCTACATACTTGTGACAACCTCATAATTTCTACCAGCATAACATGCACTTTTCTGACTTTTCTTCTATTATCATCATTTTGTTCCTTTAAGTACTCAACTTTTATTGTTATATGAGATGATCTTCACAATCCTTCATTTATTCTCAATCTCCCTCTTTCTCTCTCTTCTCTTCTCATTTTGTCTTACTCTGTACTTCTTCTATCTGTATCTCTATATTGTCTTCCCTCTCTCATTGCTCTGCTTCAATCTTCTTCGTTTTCTTCAAGTACCCTAGACAAGTACCATTTAACTTAAGAACTTGAGTAAAACACAATAGAAAGTGATTGTACATTTTGGAACCCCTCCATTTGGAATGCCTTTTGGTACTTCTGAAATAGCAGAAAAGGAAGACAGAAAAGGGCAATGGTTCTCAATGACTTCAGCTCAGTAATGCCGATAATTTGTTCACATGCTAGAATTAATAAAGGGACAATAGTTTACTTAAAACAAAGGATTGGAAATAGTTACATAGGACATTTCCAGACTTCATATTCTCTATGATATATCTTTCCCCAATCAAACTATAAATTCACAAAGAAAACATTTTTTCTTTTTTGTATATGAGGATTACTTATCTATATATCCTATAACTGTCCATTCTATTGTCAGGAATTTCTGTTTGTTTTCCTATCTCATGAGTTTCTGTACCCTCTTCCTTTATCAGCATTTTGTCCTTAGCAGGTGGACATGTAAAAGTCCCTTCCTCTCATTGCAGCATGCTTATGCTTAATGTTTATTGAACCTCAGCCACCATTTCACAGAAGAACTTATCAAACATTTCAACTAACTTCCTAATCCATGTGCTCTTGCCTTGTATACATATTTTAACTCATGGCAATTTATTTCTTGCCATCTATGATAGAATTATAGTCCCAACAACCAACTTATGACTAAATTTAATGGTAAGAATTAATTTTCTGCAACATTTGAGGCCGTTGATCAAAATTTGAAGTCTCAAAAATCTCTCTCATTAATGATAATTAACCTACACTCATTTCTTCTATCTCTGGACATTCTCCTTCAATCTCCTTCCTTGCACATTTTTTGTATTCATATTCTTCTAAGATGTTAATATCTCTCTCAAGCTTTCTCCCTGTCATAGGTGAACTTGTTCACTACTAAAACTAGTCTCCATTTCCATTAGCAGTCATCACCTAAGGCACAGATCTTTTTTATCCTAAAATCTATACCATCTTATCTCTTGTAAATCTCTCCAATATTTTATAGAAATTAAAATTTATTACATGTAACCCTAAGCATGCAGTCTGATACTTCCACACGTATTTTCCTATATAATTTATACTTGCCAATTATGTATTTGTTTATTTTATTTTTTTATTATTTATTCAATTGTGCGTGTGTATGTGTGTGTGTGTGCATGTATGTGTGTGTGTGTAGAACCACGGACGAATTCAGGAACCTCCATGGACCGCCTCCTCCTTGTTTACTCTGTCCCAGGACTCACAGGCTCCGCCCTACCAGGACCAGAAACGCGCCAGGCCGCCCCTGCTTCTGCCCGGCGTCTATACGTGGGGTTTAGGATCTGAACTCAGGACCTTCCACCTGCAAGGCAGAGGCATAACCCCTGAGCCACCTCTCCAGCCCCCAATTATGTATTTGTTTTGGTTTGGTATTGAGAGAATATTAAAGACTTTGAGGTCTGAATAGTCATCATCCATCTCACAGTTCATTTGATATATTTACTAAAATTTTAATTTTAATTTTACCCTGCCTCTTAGAAACTATTAATAGTACTTGATTTTGTTGAATCTTATCAATGTTGCTTGCTATTGAACTATGTCTCTTCAGAGCTCTGAGTCATAAAACAGACTTAGCTATCAGCTACATCTTCATCTTCCAAAGAGTATTTTGAGAATTAACAATATGACTGATATGCATGAGCTTATATCAGTAAACAGGTAAATAAAGGTTTTGTTTACATGGATTTTTTTGTCTGTTATGGAAAGGAATCTGCCAAGTGTGAAGGTAAATCCTATGGGTCATTGGACATGCCTGATTTTTGAAAAACAGAGCAGAAGAACTCACCTGGAGCAAAGTCATGAAAGTCCAAAGTGAATTCTTGTTTTGAAATGTAAATGATGATGAGGTTACATTCCTCATGTAGTGAAGGAAGAAGAATGTATGGAAAGGTTTAGAAGTTTTCATGGATCCCTGGGAAGTTGTAGACAGAGATGGCGTGCCAGAATACAAGCAATAGATTAGGATAGTATGGTGGGCTATGCCGAGACCAAAGATCATGGGTGGTTTTTGTTTTGTTTCTGCACCTGTCACAAGACTTTCTTCCTTCTATATATGCAGCATCAAGCACATTCAAGTATTCCTTTCCCATTCCTAATTATAGTAGCAAGAATGACAGCATATTCATTCCTGTACACACAGTCACAGTACAGAAATATGTCTGGGACATGCTAGATTTTTCAGGAAATATTAGTAAAATGAGTAGGGGAAACAAAGAAGAAAGGAAAGGAAACATAAATCAATAAGAGTTCTATTTTCTAAACTCTGAAAGTGTTAACCACTTTTTGATACTTGAATTATGAGGACCATTCTTAAGGAAACACAAATCAATAAGAGTTCTATTTTCTAAACTCTGAAAGTGTTAACCACTTTTTGATACTTGAATTATGAGGACCATTCTTCCAAATAACCATGAACCTCCTACATCTTTGCAGATCATGGAACTGTGACATTTACATTCAACTATGTATATAATCACTTGTCAATCCTGTTCAATGCACATATCCCTGAGTATATTTAAGTATCTGTCAAATCAAAATATGTAGTGATTAAGCTTTAAAACTTCTTCTCAGGTGTTTTTGTGCAACTAACTTAAAATTGGCAAAGATCTACATATAGAAATAGTGCCCATAAATGGGCAATTGTTCTAGCTCACAAATTTATAGAACATTTCCATTTATTGCCTCATGATATTAAAGAATATATTTCAACAGGTACCTCAAGCATCTAAACTTCATAATTACTAGATTTTGTATTTGATGCAGAAAAAAGAATAAGGCAAAACTTTCCAAAATAAGGACTCACACATTTTCACCATATGGGCTTACTTAGGGAAAAAAATGTTAAATAACTGTAATAGTATCTAACCTGGAAAATGAAACACAGTTGCTTGGCCAATAAGCCCTATGCTGAATGTTCTTTGCTTTAGTGTTCTTGTAAAACTTATGCAATAGCCTCTATTTAAATATTCAGAAGTGACCCATTTTGTTAAAAATATTCTTTGTTCTTCAGAAGAGATGCATGGCACTTTATGCTTCATTTCAATTCCTAATCAACACTTCCTTTTCCATCATGCAGCAATATGCACCCTGTATTCAAATAGGAAAAAAGAAAGTTTGCAATTGTTTGCTGTGTTTTTGTCTCACTTTCTAAACCCTTCTTTCAGATTGGCATAACCTTTCATCAACTGGAAAATAGTCCTTGCATTTAACTCCTAGCTCAAATCACTTTCTGTTGTTGATGCACTGACCCACAATCCTTATGATTGTCTACTTCTTTGTTGGTTTTTACTGATAAAGTCTTATGTTGGATTAGGTGGTTCATCTCTCTGTGTGCATGTGTCTTTCTCTGTTTTGGGTCCTCGTCTTTATTCATCCTTGTGATAGCTGCTATATAAACACAGCATATTGCATACAGAAGGAGCTCAGAAAGTGCTAGAAAGTGAAGAACGTGCTCTTTGGCTGCAGTTCTCTGTCATTGCTTCAGATTTTCCTGCCTTTCCTATAAACCTTCAAGTAATGGCCCTCCAAAGATCAAACTCAGGATCCTCCTCAATTCATACTCATACATATGGTTTTTACCTATCATATTAGTAACTGAACTGGATTTTATTAGTACTGCCTTTTGTACTACTGAAAACTCCTTTACCATTCACGGCCTTCCTTTCCATTGCATTCCTACCTTGCTGTGCTTATCTGTGTTGCTTACATACTTCTTAGTATCCCCTGATACTTTCTCCATGGAGTTCAAAAAAGACTCTGACAAAATATTGAGATGACTAGTGACAGAATATGTTTCCACAGGAAAATTATTACTTGGGACAGAACAATTGTTAGAGCAGAAAGGATGACCAAGCCAGCTGCGTTTATGGCAAACTCAAGTATCAGTGGCTTGCCTTGTTACTGGATTACTATCTGAAATGTTTCTTGGTTTTTAGACTAGCACCTGGCACCATGGTAAGATTTGGTCAGGGTTTGCTGATTGATGAACCCCTCGATCTATCTGGTTAAACCTCACCATCAAAAGTCCAGATTTTTCAAACAGCCTTCTGAGAGCTT